>CANSZD010000391.1:122500-145000 GCA_947648045.1 Beta corolliflora
CAATATAATTCTGGCTTCTGCCAATATAGTTTTGGCTACTGCCAATATCCATTTGCTCTTTACCAGGATTACTGGAAACTGCTTTCTCTCTTTTTAGGAGAGTTAACTCATCCATTAGCTCTTTGATTTGTAGCTCTTGTGCCTGATTCTTTAGAACCAGTTGTTGGACTAGCTCTGGAGAGATAATCTGCATAACAATTGTCGTTAGTTTTTAGTAATTCAATACTAAACTCATATTGATTGATGTCGGCTATAATCCGGTTTATCTCCTTCCTTGTAATAGAATCCTGCAATTTTTGGGTTAGCCAGCTTTTAACAGTTCTATTATCTGTTCTAATTATAAATTTGCTATAAACTATGTAACATTCAAATTTTTTGATTCCATATTTTACTGCTTTTAATTCTTTTTTATTTATATCCCAATTGATCTCGTTTGCTTTAAATGTCCCTGAATGATATATGCACACATTTTCCTTTTTATCATTTTTATACCTATATTTTAATACTGCTCCATAACCGTTATTGGTTTCACTAGCATCTGTTTCTACTATCCATGTGAATTCTTTATCTTCATCGGGAAAACTTAATTTGGGTAATTTTTTAACTAAATCTTTGATTTTTTCTAAAGTTTTTGTGTCAGTTTCTTCCCATCTAAAATCATAGTCTTTCTTTAGTTTCTTAGTTAAAGGTTCGGTGTATTGTGATAATTTAGGAATAAATTCTCTAACTTGATTTACTATTCCTAGGAATTTTTGTAATTCTTTCTTAGTATTAATTTCCTTTTGAAATACTATGATTTTTTGAGCTATATGGTCTTGCATTTTTATTCCAGCTTTATCTATTTCGAATCCTAAGAATTCAATTTGTGTTTTAAATAATTCCATTTTCTTTTTACATAAAACTATACCACTAGTTTTAATTATTTCTATAAATTGTTCTATTAACTTATAGTGTTCTTCTTGGGTTTTTGAATAGATTAGTATATCATCAATGTAAACTACACAATTTGATAATTGATTTAAGTATTTATCCATAAATGCTTGGAATCTTCCAGGGGCATTTTTATATCCAAAAGGTAATACATTCCATTCATAAAAACCGCTAGGGACTTTGAATGCTGTTAATTGTTTAGAGTCTTCGGTTAATTTTAATTGGTGAAAACCACTTTTACAATCAAACTTTGAAAAATAATTGTAACCTTGTATTTGCCTCATTTTAAGTATTTTATTTGGTATGGGGTAATTGTATGTTATTGTTTTTTCGTTTAGGATTCTATAGTCGATAACCATTCTTGTTTTTCCTCTCTTTTGCTCGAATGATTGCTAACTATAAAAGCACTGCTACTATGTTTTGAATTACTTGGTCTAATTAGTTTTCCAGCTACTAATTCTGCTATATGCATCTTAAATTCTTTTTCATCTCTTTGAGTATTATTAAAAGGTTTTTGTGATATGATACTATTCTGGTCTTTTAATGTTATTTGTATTTCAGTTTTATGCTTATGCCAATTTTCTAAAGGATTTTCGCTGCATAGTTCTTCTAACTTTATTTTTAAAGGAGTAAGTTTATCTATATGTAATATTCCTATTTCTATTATGTCTAAATTGTTGATTCCTTTTTTGGTTTTCATTTTTTGGACTAGTTTCGCTTCTTCTCCTATTTTACAATTTTCCCATTCTATTGGTAATCTTTCTTTATTAGTAACAACTTTGGCTTTTAGCTTATGTTGACAAGGGGTAAACAGGGTAAGAAATTCTTTATCTATACTAAATGGTTTATATTGGTTTAAGAAATTTGTTCCTAATATAATATCTTTTCCTATTAATTCAAAGCAATATACCTTAGGTATAAGTAAGATTTTATCCCAAATTTGCATTTTTACGTTTGTTTGGTAAAGTGTAATTTTACTGCTATTGTTATTAAATCCATTTATTCGAAAAGGTGTACGTAGGGTTTTCCATTCTGGTAAATAATTTTCTTTCATTATTGTTGTTTGTGCTCCTGTATCTACCATTGGTGTATAATATCTACTTTTATATCCTTCAAAAATTATTTTTATAAGTATATAGATTAAATTACTCATGGTGATTAAGAATTACTAAGTCATTTTTCATTTTATGTAATCGTTGTTCTAATATTTCTATGTCTCTAGTTTTCTCTTGTTCCTTTTTAGAATATAATCGTATACTATCGCGATGACATTCTGCAAATCTAATGTAGTTTAGTTAAAAAATTACCCAAATTAAGTTTTCCCGATGAAGATAAAGAATTCACATGGATAGTAGAAACAGATGCTAGTGAAACCAATAACGGTTATGGAGCAGTATAAAAATGATAAAAAGGAAAATGTGTGCAGATATCATTCAGGGACATTTAAAGCAAACGAGATCAATTGGGATATAAATAAAAAAGAATTAAAAGCAGTAAAATATGGAATCAAAAAATTTGAATGTTACATAGTTTATAGTAAATTTATAATTAGAACAGATAATAGAACTGTTAAAAGCTAGCTAACCCAAAAATTGCAGGATTCTATTACAAGGAAGGAGATAAACCGGATTATAGCCGACATTAATCAATATTAGTTTAGTATTGAATTACTAAAAACTAACGACAATTGTTATGCAGATTATCTCTCCAGAGCTAGTCCAACAACTGGTTCTAAAGAATCAGGCACAAGAGCTACAAATCAAAGAGCTAATGGATGAGTTAACTCTCCTAAAAAGAGAGAAAGCGTTTCAAAGTAATCCCGGTAAAGAGCAAATGGATATTGGCAAGTAGCCAAAACTATATTGGCGAAGCCTTAATTATATTGGCAAAAGCCAAAACTATATTGGTAGTAGCCAGAATTATAAAACTCAAGCTATTATAAGAAAAGTTAATACTCCTACAAACAGGAGAAATATGTCTTTACAAAATTATTTTTCATGCCAAGATAAACCTAAAAACCTTCTTAACGAGATAGAATTTCCTACCCTCGTGCCAGATACAACCTCCTTTTTAGAAAAATTAACCCTTGGATCAAAACAAACCATGAGCCCCCAGGTTCGAGCATATATTTCCAATTTCCTAGTAATTGCCAATAAGCTAAACACAAACCCAGAAGTAACCACAAAAAATAGCCAATCAGAAATAGAGAGCGGTTATGTCACAAACCCTCTAAAAAAGATAAATGAGTTAATTGCCTTCCCAGGTTGTAATCCAAATATGATTAAAGCAGCTTATGACTATGGTCTTCTAAATTCAGTTTATACCACAAATGGAGAAGAACTATCGTCAATACCCAAGTTATATAAGGCAGCTAGAAACTATTTAAATATCACAAAGGCTCAAATGATCTTTGTGAGATGTTATACAGCCCCTGGCGAAGTTACACATCAAGAAATAAAGCAATGTATACGAGTAGTCAAAATGGGATGTACTCCCAATTTCCTTATCCCGTAAGAGATAAAGGCTCCACCCGAGCTAAATATCAATGATATACCTAAGTCCTCCGAGAAAAAAGAGCAGTTAAAATAAAGACAATTTATGAAGCATTATGCAACATAATACAAACTCCAGTATGGGTAAACCATAAGGAGCCTAATACACTTATCATGTCTCAAAGCAAAGAATATGGATATGATTCCGTAGAAGTTATTAAGTCATGGATATGGAGTTTACTCCACCCCGATCGAGAGCCGCTCACTCGGTACATTCCGAGAAATTTTATGACACAAGATACTACGAAAAAACATTGTAGCCGGATGCAAGAAAATAATAGTCATATCTGCCAAATATGCAAGACTCAACAAAATACAGTCCCTATTATTGAAGATATGGATGAAGAAGATAGAACCGAATCCTCTGACGGACAGAAAGTTGTAACAAGATAAGATACTTTTGTACTATCATATAATCTTGTAATAGATAAACTTTGTAATAGTTACAACAAGACAAAAGTTAGGCGGCTAAACGCAAAAAATATGTAAAGTGAATAGTGAACAGTACTTTTACTGTAGCACTTTTCACTGTAGCTACAGTAGTATGAATAGTATTGTAAAAACGTACGGCACTTGTAATATGTTTGCCTATAAATAAATCAGCTGAGAAAGCCAGAGGGCATCAGCAAGTTTCCCTACATCTCTCTTCTCTCTCTAATCTTTCTCCTCAAAATCTTAAACACGTCTTACCTCCATAGTTGGTATCAGAGCCTACTATTCATAAGTCTACTATTCACCGTTTATCCCAGAGTTATACTCGTAGAAGATATTTCACAAGTAATTATGGAAGCAGATAAGGTAATCCCTTTCCTTATGAACTGAATTTAAATTCAATCCCCTAGTTTATAATAATACTGAGATCTGTTAAGATGATTCTATAATTTCATATAAGATGTATGCTATCCTAATTATGCTTTCCCCGATTAAGTAAAATCATGTTTAGAAACCAAGAGACAATTGGTAGCAGGAGCCCGTTTAGCCGTTGAGAATGAGAAGGCGTTGAGGGCGTGATGCATAAAACCTATGTGGTGAGGTTGAAAAACATGAATTTATTTAATTATGCTTAAGTGCTTAAGGGTTGTCAAAGCGGATTAGCAGTACTTATATGAAAGCTGATAGAATTGTTATTAACCGATTAAGGTTTATTATGAGCAAAAGGGATTGAGTCTTAAAAGAAGTTCATAAAGAAAACGTCTATTATATTTGCTTATTTGCTTAATTATTTACTTGATCAGTATGAATTCTCAAATAACGAATGTTAAATTACGAATTGAATGGATAAATTATGCTTTACAATTTAAAATCGATAGCTTAAAAGAACAACTAAGAATTTCTCATATTCACGCAGCTAGAGTAGAAGATCTTGAATTAGCCGATATTATACTGAATTTATTACAGGACGAACACAACAGGATAGATAAACTTCTACAAGTACAACTAGAAATTAAAAAATTATTAGATTTCTTAAAACAAATAGAACTCAGCCAATCATTAATAGAACTTGAACAACTGATAAATTCAATATGACTAACTCACAAATCGAAACGTCCTAGAAGATATTGAAATGCGACAAAAGATAAAATAGATGAATTTGAAAATTATTTATATGAAGCCAATAGAAGAAAAGATACTGAACTAAGAGATGCTTTAAGAAAATATCTAACTAGTCTACAAAATAAGATGAATCAAAAGTTAATCGCTAAACAAAAACTTAAAAACTTACAAAATTCATTATACATATGAGTACTAAATCACAAATAAAAGAGGCTAGCGGGACGAGTTAATTAGAACTATTTCATATCAACTATACAAGCCGATATAAAAAATTTAGAATTAAGAAATCAAAAACAAATAGCTATCATTAATAAAATACAAATATTAGAACGAGCAACATTAAATAATAATCGTAATCATGAAGAAATAGACAAAGAATTAAAACCTTTTGACGACCGGATAAACTTGCTAAATATAAAAATAAAAGAACAAGAGGATATAGCTAACAAAGTAACGTGAAGATTATATTGATTATACATTAGATAAAAAACCAACCCTATACATATGAGTGAACTAGAAAAAGAAGAACATTTTGGAAATAATCTAAAAATTATTAATACAAATATTTTATTAATTATAAAATTACTAAAAGAAAATAAGAATGATCTAGATAAATCAGAATCAAGCAATACTAAAATACCAATAGAACTAGAAGAACAAGGTTATGAAATTTTAGAAAAGAAAATAAATGTGTGCAGATATCATTCAGGGACATTTAAAGCAAACGAGATCAATTGGGATATAAATAAAAAAGAATTAAAAGCAAGTAAAATATGGAATCAAAAAATTTGAATGTTACATAGTTTATAGCAAATTTATAATTAGAAACGATAATAGAACTCGTTAAAAGTCAGGCTAACCCAAAAATTGCGGGGATTCTATTACAAGGAAGGAGATAAACTGGGATTATAGCCGACATTAATCAATATGAGTTTAGTATTGAATTACTAAAAACTAACGACAATTGTTAAGCGATTATCTCTCCAGAGCTAGTCCAACAACCGGTTCTAAAGAATCGAGCACAAGAGCTACAAATCAAAGAGCTAATGGATGAGTTAACTCTCCTAAAAAGAGAGAAAGCAGTTTCCAGTAATCCTGGTAAAGAGCAAATGGATATTGGCAGTAGCCAAAACTATATTGGCAGAAGCCAGAATTATATTGGCAAAAGCCAAAACTATATTGGCAGTAGCCAGAATTATAAAAC
The DNA here is from genome assembly GCA_947648045.1 of Beta corolliflora. Taxonomy (NCBI): domain Eukaryota; kingdom Viridiplantae; phylum Streptophyta; class Magnoliopsida; order Caryophyllales; family Amaranthaceae; genus Beta; species Beta corolliflora. The sequence continues at coordinate 128,741 of CANSZD010000391.1, forward strand.
TCAAGCTATTATAAGAAAAGTTAATAATACTCAAAGAGTTTGGTTATCTCTCGGTATGTAATCATTTTCTATTTTTCTTCGATATTTCCATATATAGTCATTATTTCTATGATTATACCCATATTTTTTCTTTTTAAAAGTAGGTTTGTAATTTCTATTAGTTTCCATATAATCATAATCGTCATCCGTGTAGGCCTTAGTAAGTACGTTAATTTCGTCATCCTTTTCTGAATTAAAGTCTGATTCTAAATGATTTGAATATCGAAATTCTTGATCGGATTGTTCGTAATAAAATTCTTCACTATTTTCTTCTACAGTATTTACCTCTATATTATTTACCTCTAGTCGTTCTATTTCGTAGTTAAAGTTTCTATGGTAGTATTATTTATTATTTCGTTATCGATTCGTGGATTTCGATATTTCGGTGTTTTCTTTGATATTGCATATAAGCCGTTCTTCTATTTTATCAAACCTATTATTATATTCTATTGTAAGATTTTGTATCTCTTCATTAAAATTATTTTCTACTCTGTAGACTTTATCTAATATTTGTTTGGTATTAATATGTATTATTTTGATAGATTCTTCTATTTTTCTCATTCTTTCATCATATTTTCTTTCTAACTTTTCTAATTTTTTATAGATGTCATTAATTGTTTTATTGTCTTGGTAGCTACTTTCTAAATTTGTTATTTGTACTAAATTATTTTCTAGTGCTAGTCTTCTTTCCCTGTCAAATTCGTTTTCTAGTATCATTTGCTTTCTATCTTTTATTAAATAAAATCTTCCTTCACTTATTTCTGCAAATTGTCTATTTTGATTAGTCTTGTGTATTTTAAATGGACCATCAGGGTATCTAATAATTTCTTCAATGATTTTTTCGTTTTTATTCATTATTCTAATTGTTCGCTAATTCTTTCATATTCAATTTCTTTTCTTTTTCTTAAAAGTAAATCTGGAAATAACTGAGAATATTCTTTAGTTATCTTCTTTTCTAAGATTTCATAACCTTGTTCTTCTAGTTCTATTGGTATTTTAGTCTTACTTGATCCTGATTTATCTAGATCATTCTTACTTTCTTTTAGTAATTGTATAATTAATAAAATATTTGTATTAATTATTTTTAGATTAGTTCTAAAATGTTCTTCCTTTTCTAGTTCACCCATACATACATGTTTGATTTTCTATCTAATGTATTAGTATAATCTTCATGTATTTTCTTAGATATATCTTCCTGTTCTTTAATTTGTATATTCAGTAGTTCTATTTGATTATCAAAAGGTCTTAATTCCTTGTCTATTTCTTCATAATTATGATTATCATTTAATGTTGCTCGTTCTAATATTTATATTTTATTAATGATGGCTATTTGTTTTTGATTTCTTAATTCTAAATTTTTTATATCAGATTACATAGTTGATATAAAATATTGGAAATTAGCTTTTCTCATAGAATTTTTTACTTGGGATTTAGTACTCATACGTATAATGAATTTTGTAAATCACTAAGTTCTTGTTTAGCTATTAAGTTTCTATTTTTCTTATTTTGTAACTTAGTTAAATACTTTTTCAAAGCATTTTTTATTTCATTATCTTTTCTTCTATAGGCTTCATATAAATAATTTTCATAATCATCTATTTTATCTTGTATGATTCTATTCTGGACATTTAATATGTTATCTCTCGTTTGTATATTATCCTTGACGTTTTTTATTTGTGTCTTAATAGTCATAACGAATTTATTAATTGTTCAAGTTCTATTAATAATTGTCTAAGTTCTATTTGTTTTAATAGTTCTAATAATTTTTTAAGTTCTAGTTGAACTCTTGAAAGTTTCTCTATTTTATTTTGTTCTTCCTGTATTGAATTAAGTAAAGAACACCTTATTTCGATATCTTCTTCTTCATTTGCTTGAATATGAGAAATACTTATTTGATCTCTTACACTATTGATTTTAAATAGTAAAGCATAATTTATCCATTCAACACGTAATTTAACAGTTTTTATTAGAGAATTCATATGATAAGCAAATAATCGAGGCAAATATTTAAGCAAATAAACAAGTGAATAGGTAATTAATCTGTTTCTTTATGAACTTTCTTTTAAGACTCAATCCCTTTTACTCATAATAAACCTTAATCGGTTAATAACAATTCTATCAACTTTCATATAAGTACTGCTAATCCGCTTTGACAACCCTTAAGCACTTAAGCAGAATTAAATAAATTCATGTTTTTCAACCTCACCACATAGGTTTTATGCATCACACCCTCAACGCCTTCTCATTCTCAACGGCTAAACGGGCTCCTGCTACCAATTGTCTCTTGGTTTCTAAACATGATTTTACTTAATCGGGGAAAGCATAATTAAGATAGCATACATCCTATATGAAATTATAGAATTATCTTAACAGATCTCAGTATTATTATAAACTAGGGGATTGAATTTTAATTTAGTTCATAAGAAAAGGGGTTACCTTATCTGCTTCCATAATTGTCTGTAAATTATCTTGAGGAATAAGCTCTAGGTGAATAACTCCGGTCTTGTGAATAGTTAGCTCTGATACCAACTTGGGGTGAAGCGTGTTTTACTTTAAAGAGAGAGGAAAGCTTTAGTGAGAGAAAGAGGAAGAGTGGTGAAAAGCTAGTTGATGCCTCGTAGCAAAGATCGGACGTTTCTTATTTATAGACGAACATGTTTAAGTGTTCGTACAAAATTACATACTATTTCGAATATTGTTGCTATAGTGAAAGTGCTACAGTAAAAGTACTATTCACACTATTCACTATTCACATATTTATCATGCGCTAGCCGCCTATCTTTTGTTGTTTTTTATAACTGTTACAATATTTATCTCGTTACATGATAAAATATCTCTATTTTACTAAGTGCTTATCTTTGTAGACAGTGTTTTATTCTTGTAGGTCGTGCTCTATCTCCGTAGTAGATGCCGTCTTGTATTAGAAGATTCACTCTGTCTTCATAGTCTGTCCATATCTTCAATTATAGGTACAGTCATTTGTTTAACTCTACACATCTTACATGAGTGGTTATTATTTTGCTTTGCATCCAACCGCAATATCTCTTCAAGGTATCTTCGGTTAGAAAATTCCTAGGTAAATACCTTGTAATCGGTTCTTGAACCTGGATGGAGCGGGCTCCATACCCATGACTTAATGGTTTCGACCGCATCATGGTCGTATGTTTTGCTTTGAGAGATAATTAATGTGTTTAATTCTCTATGATTTATCCAAACATAAGTCTTGACCATGCTAATCAAGGCTTCATAAATTGCTTTTATCTTGATCGCCCTATTTTCCCCGAGGAGATCCGGTATCTCATTGCGGTTTAACTCGGGTCGTGCCTTAATTTCTTCGGGAAAGATAAAATTTGATGTACAGCCCATTTTAACAACCCTAATACATTGTTTTATCTCGGAGAAAGTAACTTCGCCTGGGGCAGTATAGCATCTTACAAAAATCATAGGAGATTTTGTAATATGCAAGTAACTTTTAGCTGCTTTATATAAATCAGGAATTGATGATAGCTTTTCTCCATTTATTGTATATACTTAATTAAGAAGGCCATAATCATAAGCTGCTTTGATTAAATTTGCATTGCAACCGGAGCAACGCTATTAACTCGTTTACCCTTTTTAAAGGGTTAGTAACATAACCTCCTTCTATCTCTCCACGGTGGTCTTTTGTGGTTAGTTCGGGACGGTATTTAGCCTATTGGCAATAAGTAAGAAATAATCTATATATTGGCGAACCAAAGGGGTCATTGTTTGTTTGGTTCCTAGGGTTAGTTTTTCTTTGAAAGAAGTGGTATCTGGTATTAGGCTTGGAAAATTTATTTCATTGATAACTGGAGTAGGGGTATTGGTTTGAGTGGGGTTATAGGTTTGTAAGGACATATTTCGTTTGAAAGGGGAGTTAACTTTTCTTGTAATAATTCGGCTTTTATATTTTTGGCTAGTGCCAATATCTACTTGCTCCATACTAGGATTGCTGGAAGTGGCTTCTCTTTTCATAGAAGCAAGTTCTTCCATTAACTTTTTGAGTTGTATCTTGAGTTCCTGGTTTTTTTAGAACCAGTTGTTGAGCTATTTCTTGAGAGATAGTCTCGCAAAACAATTTTCATTAGTTTTCAATAATTCAATAGAAAATTCATATTGGTTGATATCGGCTATTATTCGATTTATCTCTTTTCTTGTAATGGAATCTTGTAGTTTTTGGGTTAGCCAGCTTCTAACAGTTCTATTATCCGTTCTAATTATGAATTTACTATAGACTATGTAACATTCAAATTTCTTAATTCCATATTTGACTGCTTTTAATTCCTTTTTATTTATATCCCAATTGATTTCATTTGCCTTAAATGTTCCAGAGTGATATCGACAAACATATTCTTTTTTATCGTTTTTATATCTATACTTTATTACTGCTCCGTAACCGTTATTAGTTTCACTAACATCTGTTTCCACTATCCATGTAAATTCTTTGTCTTCATCGGGAAAACTCAGTTTTGGTAACTTTCTGACTAATTCCTTAATTTTTTCTAAAGTCTTTGTGTCAGTATCATTCCATCTAAAATCGTAGTCTTTCTTTAGTTTTTTAGTTAATGGTTCAGTATATTGTGATAGTTTAGGGATAAATTCTCTAACCTGATTGACTATTCCTAAGAACTTTTGTAATTCCTTTTTGGTATTAATTTCTTGTTGAAACTCTATAATTTTTTGGGCTATATGATCTTGCATTTTTATTCCAGCTTTATCTATTTCAAATCCTAAGAATTCAATTTGTGTTTTAAATAATTCCATTTTCTTTTTGTTTAAAACTATACCACTAGTTTTAATAATTTCTATAAACTGTTCTAATAACTTATAATGTTCTTCTTGATTTTTCGAGTAGATAAGTATGTCATCAATATAGACTACACAATTTGATAATTGATTTAAATATTTATCCATAAATGCTTGGAATCTACCTGGGGCATTTTTATATCCAAAAGGTAAAACATTCCATTCGTAGAATCCCTTAGGGACTTTGAATCTTTGTTAATTGTTTAGATTCTTCGATTAGTTTTAATTGGTGAAAACCACTTTTACAATCAAATTTTGAAAAATAATTATATCCTTGTATTTGTCTCATTTTAAGTATTTTATTTGGTATGGGGTAACCGTATGTTATCGTTTTTCGTTTAAGATTCTATAGTCGATAACCATTCTTGGTTTTCCCCTCTTTTGCTCGAGAATGATTATTAACTATAAAAGCACTACTACTATGTTTTGAATTACTTGGTCTAATTAGTTTTCCAGCTACTAGTTCTGTTATATGCATTTTAAATTCTTTTTCATCTCTTTGAGTATTATTATAAGGTTTTTGTGATATGATACTATTTTGGTCTTTGTATTTCAGTTTTATGCTTATGCCAATTTTCTAAAGGATTTTCGCTGCATATTTCTTCTAACTTAGTTTTTAAAGGAGTAAGTTTATCTATATGTAATATTCCTATTTCTATTATGTCTAAATTGTTGATTCCTTTTTTGGTTTTCATTTTTTGGACTAGTTTTGCTTCTTCTCCTATTTTACAATTTTCCCATTCTATTGGTAATCTTTCTTTATTAGTAACTACCTTGGCTTTTAGCTTATGTTGACAAGGGGTAAACAAAGTAAGAAATTCTTTATCTATACTAAAGGGTTTATATTGGTTTAAGAAATTAGTTCCTAATATAATATCTTTTCCAATTAATTCAAAGCAATATACCTTAGGTATGACTAGTATTTTATCCCAAATTTGTATTTTTATATTTGTTTGATAAAGAGTAATTTTACTACTATTATTATTAAATCCGTTTATTTTAAAGGGAGTATTTAATCTTTTCCATTACGGTAAACAATTTTCTTTCATAATTGTTGTTTGAGCTCCTGTGTCTACGAATGGTGTATAATATCTACTTTTATATCCATCAAAGGTTATCTTTACTAAAATATAAATTAAATTACTCATTTTTATTAAGGATAGCTAATTTATTTTTCATCTTGCGTAACTTTTATTTTAATACCTCTATATCTCTTGTTTTCTTTTGTTCTTCATTAGATAAAGTTCGTATACTATTTCTATGGCATTCTGCAAATATTATGTATTGCAGTCTTTGACTTATATATGCCTTTTCTTCTTTAGCTATCTCTATCTGCTTTTGTAATTTTATTAATTCTATCAAACTTGGTATAACATTACTCATTGATTATTCTAGTTTTAGATTGGGTTTGATTATAAGTAAATTCAAAATAGTCTTGGTCTATTTTCCAAGGTTTAACCTTTTCTAAAAATTCCTTTCCTAATATTATTTCATTGTTTAGGGTTAATACATATTCAATGTTTATTTCTTGAAAGGCAATTTTTGTTGTAAGGATTATTAATCTATTAAAGTTTTCATTTATTATTTTGTTAGTTAGGTTTTTTAAGGGAATATAATTACTTTCTTTATTAACATCTAGTTTTGCAATTAAACTTTTAGTTTCTATTTGTATGTTTATGTAACATTCGTGTGATTGTATTCGAATAGGTAGGTTGTCAGTTAAATCTCGTTTAGATCTAGAAACGCTTAATCGTTTCTTTACTATTTCTAAGTCTTCATAGTCTGGTTTAGAGTATAATTTTATTCCTTTTTCTATAGGTAATATAAGACCTGTAAAAGGGGTATCTATAGTAATTGGTCTTAGTTTATTTTTGGAAAAATTCACACCAATGATCCCAACTATGGTCGTTCTTCCCATATTAATCCCAGCTATAGGTTATTATAGTATAATCCAAAGTATTGAGACATCTTCCTAAAATGATCCCAGTTGACCTACAACCAATCAAACCGGTAAAATATTTATTTGTTTATATTCTCTCTCTTCCTCTCTTTTCCAATAACCACCAGCCCATTCATCCAAAACCAACATTCAACCCCCCCCTTAAAACCACCATATACACCTCAAAAACCACCACCACCAACCTGAATACCACTCCACCCAACCCTAAAACCAAACCCTCCCCCACGAAAACCATTACCACCCTCCTGAAAACAACTTCCGATCCCCGGTAACCATCCCTACCCACACCACGAAAATAAGAATTAACCACATAAAGATTACCACCTCTGCCAAATAAACTACCACCAAACTTTCCTCCTCTACCACTTGTACATTGTACCCACATACCAACCGAAGTGCCAAAACGTTCTCGGCTCCACCTTTGCCAAAATTTTACTTCCATCACCACCCACCCTACCATGAAATTAACCATTAAAACCCAAAAGAAAACCAAGAGAGAGATACCCATTCGTATGTTGCTTCAACAAAGGCTTAAGATGGTCAAATTTGACCATAAAAACTTCAAATTTGGAGTTTATATGGTCGAATTCTACCATAAAAGGACACACTTTGAGTGGTGGAGATGAAGGTGTGGCAATGGTGCAGCAATAGAGGAGAGAGAGAGGAGGAAAGTGGGCAACAAGAGGAAAGAGAGGTGGAGGCGGCGACGGTTGTCATCTTTTCAGGTGGGAACGGGGCGGTTACGGTGATTGCCTAGTGGTTTGTTGTTGTTGACAGTGGTGGTGGACCGGTGGTAGTGGTGTTAGGAGGTGAAGGATGAGGAAAAACACGAAGGAGAAAGGAGGAAGGATGAAAAAAGGGGAAAAAAAAAGTAGTAGATATTTCTACCAGTTACAATGGGCCAGATGGCTTTTTAACCTGTTAAACCGGTAGCTATAGGTAATGAGATCGTTTTAGGAAGATGTCTCAATAGTTTGGATTATACTATAATAACCTGTAGTTGGGATTAATATGGGAAGAACGACCATAGTTGAGATTATTGGTGTGAATTTTTCCTTTATTTTTAGTATAAACCTAAACAAGGAAGAATATTTAGTTATAGCTGATAGAGAACATGTTATAGATATAACACAAGTACAAGGTAATACTAGAGTCCCATTAATAACACAAGAAGTGCTAAATGAAGAAATAAACAAAATTAACAACGTATTAAAAAATAAACCAATCACATTTAGATTTGTAGAATTAGCAGCCATAGAAATAATAATAAAAGCCTGTTTTAAAGAAGGAATAGATACTCCCTTAGAAATAGAATTAGCTGATGATAGAATCAAAGAACCAATAGAACAAGCTATCATAGCACAACTTAAAGGAAATCTTATTCATCAAAAAGTTAGATTCATAATTAAGCCTAATTATTCTATAAGTTTAACTGACCAAAATATAGAAAAAACATTAGTCTTATATTGGAAACTAGATGGAATAAACATGACAAATGGATCAAAAGTTATGACAGTACAATGTAAGAATGCTTATATATTAACCGATCAACATCAGGTTTTTACTAAAAATAAACTAAGACCAATTACTATAGATACCCCTTTTACAGGTCTTATATTACCTATAGAAAAAGGAATAAAATTATACTCTAAACCAGACTATGAAGACTTAGAAATAGTAAAGAAACGATTAAGCGTTTCTAGATCTAAACGAGATTTAACTGACAACCTACCTATTCGAATACAATCACACGAATGTTACATAAACATACAAATAGAAACTAAAAGTTTAATTGCAAAACTAGATGTTAATAAAGAAAGTAATTATATTCCCTTAAAAAACTTAACTAACAAAATAATAAATGAAAACTTTAATAGATTAATAATCCTTACAACAAAAATTGCCTTTCAAGAAATAAACATTGAATATGTATTAACCCTAAACAATGAAATAATATTAGGAAAGGAATTTTTAGAAAAGGTTAAACCTTGGAAAATAGACCAAGACTATTTTGAATTTACTTATAATCAAACCCAATCTAAAACTAGAATAATCAATGAGTAATGCTATACCAAGTTTGATAGAATTAATAAAATTACAAAAGCAGATAGAGATAGCTAAAGAAGAAAAGGCATATATAAGTCAAAGGCGCAATACATAATATTTGCGGAATGCCATAGAAATAGTATACGAACTTTATCTAATGAAGAACAAAAGAAAACAAGAGATATAGAGGTATTAAAACAAAAGTTACGCACGATGAAAAATAAATTAGCTATCCTTAATAAAAATGAGTAATTTAATTTATATTTTAGTAAAGATAACCTTTGATGGATATAAAAGTAGATATTATACACCAATCGTAGACACAGGAGCTCAAACAACAATTATGAAAGAAAATTGTTTACCAGAATGGAAAAGATTAAATACTCCCTTTAAAATAAACGGATTTAATAATAATAGTAGTAAAATTACTCTTTATCAAACAAATATAAAAATACAAATTTGGGATAAAATACTAGTCATACCTAAGGTATATTGCTTTGAATTAATTGGAAAAGATATTATATTAGGAACTAATTTCTTAAACCAATATAAACCCTTTAGTATAGATAAAGAATTTCTTACTTTGTTTACCCCTTGTCAACATAAGCTAAAAGCCAAGGTAGTTACTAATAAAAGAAAGATTACCAATAGAATGGGAAAATTGTAAAATAGGAGAAGAAGCAAAACTAGTCCAAAAAATGAAAACCAAAAAAGGAATCAACAATTTAGACATAATAGAAATAGGAATATTACATATAGATAAACTTACTCCTTTAAAAACTAAGTTAGAAGAATTATGCAGCGAAAATCCTTTAGAAAATTGGCATAAGCATAAAGCGAAATACAAATAACATTAAAAGACCAAAATAGTATCATATCACAAAAACCTTTTAATAATACTCAAAGAGATGAAAAAGAATTTAAAATGCATATAATGGAACTAGTAGTGAAAAACTAATTAGACCAAGTAATTCAAAACATAGTAGTAGTGCTTTTATAGTTAATAATCATTTCGAGCAAAAGAGGGGAAAAACAAGAATGGTTATCGACTATAGAATCTTAAACGAAAAAACGATAACATACAATTACCCCATACCAAATAAAATACTTAAAATCGAGACAAATACAAGGTTATAATTATTTTTCTAAATTTGATTGTAAAAGTGGTTTTCACCAATTAAAACTAATCGAAGAATCTAAACAATTAACGGCATTCAAAGTCCCTAACGGATTCTACGAATGGAATGTTTTACCTTTTGGATATAAAAATGCCCGGGTAGATTCCAAGCATTTATGGATAAATATTTAAATCAATTATCAAATTGTGTAGTCTATATTGATGACATACTAATCTATTCGAAACCTCAAGAAGAACATTATAAGTTATTAGAACAGGTTTATAGAAATTATTAAAACTAGTGGTATAGTTTTAAGCAAAAAGAAAATGGAATTATTTAAAACACAAATTGAATTCTTAGGATTTGAAATAGATAAAGTTTGGAATAAAAATGCAAGATCATATAGCCCAAAAAATTATAGAGTTTCAACAAGAAATTAATACTAAAAAGGAATTACAAAAGTTCTTAGGAATAATCAATCAGGTTAGAGAATTTATCCCTAAACTATCACAATATACTGAACCATTAACTAAAAAACTAAAGAAAGACTACGATTTTAGATGGAATGATACTGACACAAAGACTTTAGAAAAAATTAAGGAATTAGTCAGAAAGTTACCAAAACTGAGTTTTCCCGATGAAGACAAAGAATTTACATGGATAGTGGAAACGAGATGCTAGTGAAACTAATAACGGTTACGGAGCAATATTAAAGTATAGATATAAAAACGATAAAAAAGAATATGTTTGTCGATATCACTCAGGAACATTTAAGGCAAATGAAATCAATTGGGATATAAATAAAAAGGAATTAAATATGGAATTAAAGAAATTTGAATGTTACATAGTCTATAGTAAATTCATAATTAGAACGGATAATAGAACTGTTAGAAGCTGGCTAACCCAAAAACTACAAGATTCCATTACAAGAAAAGAGATAAATCGAATAATAGCTGATATCAACCAATATGAATTTTCTATTGAATTATTGAAAACTAATGAAAATTGTTTTGCAGACTATCTCTCAAGAAATAGCTCAACAACTGGTTCTAGAAAACCAGGAACTCAAGATACAACTCAAAAAGTTAATGGAAGAACTTGCTTCTATGAAAAGAGAAGCCACTTCCAGCAATCCTAGTATGGAGCAAGCAGATATTGGCACTAGCCAAAAATATAAAAGCCGAATTATTACAAGAAAAGTTAACTCCCCTTTCAAACGAAGTATGTCCTTACAAACCTATAACCCCACTCAAACCAATACCCCTACTCCAGTTATCAATGAAATAAATTTTCCAAGCCTAATACCAGATACCACTTCTTTCAAAGAAAAACTAACCCTAGGAACCAAACAAACAATGACCCCTTTGGTTCGCCAATATATAGATTATTTCTTACTTATTGCCAATAGGCTAAATACCGTCCCAGAAATAACCACAAAAGACCACCGTGGAGAGATAGAAGGAGGTTATGTTACTAACCCTTTAAAAAGGATAAACGAGTTAATAGCGTTGCCTGGTTGCAATGCAAATTTAATCAAAGCAGCTTATGATTATGGCCTTCTTAATTCAGTATATACAATAAATGGAGAAGAGCTATCATCAATTCCTGATTTATATAAAGCAGCTAAAAGTTACTTGCATATTACAAAATCTCCTATGATTTTTGTAAGATGCTATACTGCCCCAGGCGAAGTTACTTTCTCTGAGATAAAACAATGTATTAGGGTTGTTAAAATGGGATGTACAGCAAATTTTATCTTTCCCGAAGAAATTAAGGCACAGCCAGAGTTAAACCGCAATGAGATACCAGATCTCCTCAGGGAAAAGAGGGCAGTCAAGATAAAAGCAATTTATGAAGCCTTGATTAGCATGGTCAAGACTTATGTTTGGATAAATCATAGAGAATTAAACACATTAATTATCTCTCAAAGCAAAACATACGGCCATGATGCGGTCGAAACCATTAAGTCATGGGTATGGAGCCTGCTCCATCCAGATCAAGAACCAGTTACAAGGTATTTACCTAGGAATTTTCTAAGCGAAGATACCTTGAAGAGATATTGCGGTTGGATGCAGCAAAATAATAACCACTCATGTAAGATGTGTAGAGTTAAACAAATGATTTGTACCTATAATTGAAGATATGGACGCCTATGAAGATAGTGAATCTTCTAATACGGCGGCATCTACTACGGAGATAGAGCACGGCCTACAAGAATAAGACACTGCTCTACAAAGATAAGCTTCGTAAAATAGAGATATTTTATCATGTAACGGGATAAATATTGTAACAGGTTATAACAAAACAAAAGATAGGCGGCTAGCGCATGATAAATATGTGAATAGTGAATAGTGTGAACAATACTTTTCTCGTAGCACTTTCACTCGTAGCAACTGAGATTCGAAATAGTATGTAATTTTGTACGAACACTTAAACATGTTCGTCTATAAATAAGAAACGTTTGATGCTGCTACGAGGCATCAGCTAGCTTTTCACCACTCTTCCTCTTTCTCTCACTAAAGCTTTCCTCTCTCTTTAAAGTAAAACACGCTTCACCCCAATCCATTCAACACGTAATTTAACGGTTTTTATTAGAGAATTCATATGATAAGCAAATAATCGGGCAAATATTTAAGCAAATAAACAAGTGAATAGGTAATTAATCTGTTTCTTTATGAACTTTCTTTTAAGACTCAATCCCTTTTGCTCATAATAAACCTTAATCGGTTAATAACAATTCTATCAACTTTCATATAAGTACGCTAATCCGCTTTGACAACCCTTAAGCACTTAAGCGGAATTAAATAAATTCAAGTTTTTCAACCTCACCACATAGGTTTTATGCATCACGTCCTCAACGCCTTCTCATTCTCAACGGCTAAACGGGCTCCTGCTACCAATTGTCTCTTGGTTTCTAAACATGATTTTACTTAATCGGGAAAGCATAATTAAGATAGCATACATCCTATATGAAATTATAGAATTATCATAACGAGATCTCGGTATTATTATAAACTAGGGGATTGAACTTTAATTTAGTTCATAAGAAAAGGGGTTACCTTATCTGCTTCCATAATTGTCTGTAAATTATCTTGAGGAATAAGCTCTACGTAAATAACTCCGGTCTTGTGAATAGTTAGCTTTGATACCAACTTGGGGTGAAGCGTGTTTTACTTTAAAGAGAGAGGAAAGCTTTAGTGAGAGAAAGAGGAAGAGTGGTGAAAGCTAGCCGATGCCTCGTAGCAAAGATCGGACGTTTCTTATTTATAGACGAACATGTTTAAGTGTTCGTACAAAATTACATACTATTTTGAATATTGTTGCTACAGTGAAAGTGCTACAGTAAAAGTACTGTTCACACTATTCACTATTCACATATTTATCATGCGCTAGCCGCCTATCTTTTGTTTTGTTAAAACTGTTACAATATTTATCTGTTACATGATAAAATATCTCTATTTTACAGTGCTTATCTTTGTAGACAGGTGTCTTATTCTTGTAGGCTGTGCTCTATCTCCGTAGTAGATGCTGCTGTATTAGAAGATTCAACTCTGTCTTCATAGCTGTCCATATCTTCAATTATAGGTACGAGTCATTTGTTTAACTCTACACATCTTACATGAGTGGTTATTATTTTGCCGCATCCAACCGCAATATCTCTTCAAGGTATCTTCGCTAGAAAATTCCTAGGTAAATACCTTGTAATCGGTTCTTGATCCGGATGGAGCAGGCTCCATACCCATGACTTAATGGTTTCGACCGCATCATGGCCGTATGTTTTGCTTTGAGAGATAATTAATGTGTTTAATTCTCTATGATTTATCCAAACATAAGTCTTGACCATGCTAATCAAGGCTTCATAAATTACTTTTATCTTGACTGCCCTCTTTTCCCTGAGGAGATCTGGTATCTCATTGCGGTTTAACTCTGTACATCCCATTTTAACAACCCTAATACATTATTTTATCTCGGAGAAAGTAACTTCGCCTGGGGCAGTATAGCATCTTACAAAAATCATAGGAGATTTTGTAATATGCAAGTAACTTTTAGCTGCTTTATATAAATCAGGAATTGATGATAGCTCTTCTCCATTTATTGTATATACCGAATTAAGAAGGCCATAATCATAAGTCGCTTTGATTAAATTTGCATTGCAACAGGCAACGCTATTAACTCGTTTACCCTTTTAAAGGGTTAGTAACATAACCTCCTTCTATCTCTCCACGGTGGTCATTTGTGGTTAGTTCTGGGACGGTATTTAGCCTAATGGCAATAAGTAAGAAATAAAATATATATTGGCGAACCAAAGGGGTCATTGTTTGTTTGGTTCCTAGGGTTAGTTTTTCTTTGAAAGAAGTGGTATCTGGTATTAGGCTTGGAAAATTTATTTCATTGATAACTGGAGTAGGGGTATTGGTTTGAGTGGGGTTATAGGTTTGTAAGGACATACTTCGTTTGAAAGGGGAGTTAACTTTTCTTGTAATAATTCGGCTTTTATATTTTTGGCTAGTGCCAATATCTGCTTGCTCCATACTAGGATTGCTGGAAGTGGCTTCTCTTTTCATAGAAGCAAGTTCTTCCATTTACTTTTTGAGTTGTATCTTGAGTTCCTGGTTTTCTAGAACCAGTTGTTGAGCTATTTCTTGAGAGATAGTCTGCAAAACAATTTTTATTAGTTTTCAATAATTCAATAGAAAATTCATATTGGTTGATATCAGCTATTATTCGATTTATCTCTTTTCTTGTAATGGAATCTTGTAGTTTTTGGGTTAGCCAGCTTCTAACAGTTCTATTATCCGTTCTAATTATGAATTTACTATAGACTATGTAACATTCAAATTTCTTAATTCCATATATTGACTGCTTTTAATTCCTTTTTATTTATATCCCAATTGATTTCATTTGCCTTAAATGTTCCTGAGTGATATCGACAAACATATTCTTTTTTATCGTTTTTATATCTATACTTTAATACTGCTCCATAACCGTTATTAGTTTCACTAGCATCTATTTCCACTATCCATGTAAATTCTTTGTCTTCATCGGGAAAACTCAGTTTTGGTAACTTTCTGACTAATTCCTTAATTTTTTCTAAAGTCTTTGTGTCAGTATCATTCCATCTAAAATCGTAGTCTTTCTTTAGTTTTTTAGTTAATGGTTCAGTATATTGTGATAGTTTAGGGATAAATTCTCTAACCTGATTGACTATTCCAAAGAACTTTTGTAATTCCTTTTTTAGTATTAATTTCTTGTTGAAACTCTATAATTTTTTGGGCTATATGATCTTGCATTTTTATTCCAGCTTTATCTATTTCAAATCCTAAGAATTCAATTTGTGTTTTAAATAATTCCATTTTCTTTTTGCTTAAAACTATACCACTAGTTTTAATAATTTCTATAAACTGTTCTAATAACTTATAATGTTCTTCTTGAGTTTTCGAATAGATTAGTATGTCATCAATATAGACTACACAATTTGATAATTGATTTAAATATTTATCCATAAATGCTTGGAATCTACTTGGGGCATTTTTATGTCCAAAAGGTAAAACATTCCATTCGTAGAATCCGTTAAGGACTTTGAATGCTGTTAATTGTTTAGATTCTTCAGTTAGTTTTAATTGGTGAAAACCACTTTTACAATCAAATTTTGAAAAATAATTATATCCTTGTATTTGTCTCATTTTAAGTATTTTATTTGGTATGGGGTAATTGTATGTTATCGTTTTTTCGTTTAAGATTCTATAGTCGATAACCATTCTTGTTTTTCCCCTCTTTTGCTCAGAATGATTATTAACTATAAAAGCACTACTACTATGTTTTGAATTACTTGGTCTAATTAGTTTTCCAGCTACTAGTTCTGTTATATGCATTTTAAATTCTTTTTCATCTCTTTGAGTATTATTAAAAGGTTTTTGTGATATGGTACTATTTTGGTCTTTTAATGTTATTTGTATTTCAGTTTTATGCTTATGCCAATTTTCTAAAGGATTTTCGCTGCATAATTCTTCTAACTTAGTTTTTAAAGGAGTAAGTTTATCTATATGTAATATTCCTATTTCTATTATATCTAAATTGTTGATTCCTTTTTTGGTTTTCATTTTTTGGACTAGTTTTGCTTCTTCTCCTATTTTACAATTTTCTCATTCTATTGGTAATCTTTCTTTATTAGTAACTACCTTGGCTTTTAGCTTATGTTTACAAGGGGTAAACAAAGTAAGAAATTCTTTATCTATACTAAAGGAATAAAATTACAAAATATCTTTTCCAAAT
>CANSZD010000391.1:150000-519886 GCA_947648045.1 Beta corolliflora
AATACAAATTTGGGATAAAATATTAGTCATACCTAAGGTATATTGCTTTGAATTAATAGGAAAAGATATTATATTAGGAACTAATTTCTTAAACCAATATAAACCATTTAGTATAGATAAAGAATTTCTTACTTTGTTTACCCCTTGTCAACATAAGCTAAAAGCCAAGGTAGTTACAAATAAAGAAAGATTACCAATAGAATGGGAAAAATGTAAAATAGGAGAAGAAGCAAAAGTAGTCCAAAAAATGAAAACCAAGAAAGGAATCAACAATTTAGACATAATAGAAATAGGAATATTACATTTAGATAAACTTACTCCTTTAAAAACTAAGTTAGAAGAATTATGCAGTGAAAATCCTTTAGAAAATTGGCAAAAGCATAAAACTGCAATACAAATAACATTAAAAGACGAAAACAGTATCATATCACAAAAACCTTTTAATTATACTCAAAGAGATGAAAATGAATTTAAAATGCATATAACAGAACTATTAACTGGAAAACTAATTAGACCAAGTAATTCAAAACATAGTAGTAGTGCATTTATAGTTAATAATCATTCTGAGCAAAAGAGGGGAAAAACAAGAATGGTTATCGACTATAGAATTTTGAATGAAAAAACAATAACATACAATTACCCCACTACTACATTAAAGGGCAAAGGCAACACATGAAAACCGTTGCAATAGGCCCAATAGTCGTTGCAGTAGACCTATTGCAACGATTTTGAACCGTCGCATTTGGTGGCGTTGCAATAGGTCTAGTGCAACGACTTTTGGGACCTATTGCAACGGCTTGATCAACCGTTGCTCAAGACCAATCTTTTATGCAACGGCTGAGTGAGTCATTGGTTTCATGTAGATTATGCGACGCTTAGGCTATTGCAACGCCTATTAGTAATAGCTATTGCAACCCCTATTACTCCAAGGGGTTGTACCACTATATATATATATATATATATTATACACCAAAGATTGAAAGTCTTTCGAGAAGCTCAAAATAGTTGTCATGTTTGCATTGAAATTTCTCAAACTAATCAATTAATAAGAGTACTACAATTATGACTAAATTCTTATTAATATAAAAAAAATGTACTAAATCAAACTAAACTAAATATAATGTACCACAAAACATTTCTAGCATATACATCCCTAATTTCCTTCTATATACTGCCTGCAAGCTTCATATTACAATATACATCTAACTAAATCTGGCCACCAATAGCGTATATAGTGAAACCTCTATGTTTGCTCCCCTCCATTAGCTCAATGTTCACCTAATAATTCAAACACTGTAAATGGTTAGAAAAACACTAAATTTAGCAATTAAAATCGAAAATGGAGATGAAACAACAATAAAAAGTAACAGAGTAAGAGTGCAGATATATAGAAGAAACTACTGGAAAAGGGATTAAGGTGAGTCAATTTTATTCATTCTTAACCTTGTCGTGTACATGGCCCTTTTAGGGATTAAAGCCAAAGAGGTAAACATGTCCTCATCAGCCCGAGATACATCGCCTCAAGAGATGTGGTTACCAAGTTCTAAATTATGCTCTGGATAGTGGAAGGCACACGTTCCTACTATACCTCATTTGCAACACAGCTAGTTAAGCTACTACAAGAAAATGCACTCATGTCTAGTTGTGAGTGGAGTGAGAGAATAATACCTCATTTGATAAGTGCGTGCCATCTGAGAAGTGAGATATGTACGTTTGATCTCCTCCATTTGGCTCATAAATCACCTAAAAATTTAAACATTGTAATAGTTTGAAAATGCTTAATTTAGAAATTAAAAAAAATGGAGTTGAAATAACAATAACTATAGCAAATTAAAATGTGTTATGTTCTCAGTTTCTTACTCTCGTTTCCTTCTACTACTTCAATAATGTTTTAGGTCGTGGAGGAAGGATATGAGTAGGGTCGGATAGCCAATGGGTGAGTAGAAATCATACTTTAACTTTTTGTAGGAACTGTAAATCATGGTTTCTATGAACATCTGAGTAAGCAAACTCAAATAAAGATAATACAATCAAACATCTTAAAGTTCCTATAACAGGTAATATAGATAAAAAAGGACACACTATTTTTCTTCTTCTCCCCACTCACCTAGCCAATCAATCCAGGCTATCCTCCTATGTCAATTGTTTGTTAGATAACCCCCAGTGATAATTAGTGACACATCTAATATTGAGCTTCAATACCAAAACGAATTGGTTACAATAGAGGCTACCAATAGTATTATTTGTTGGGGCAATGATATTCTAGTGAACAAAGACAAACAATACCAAACAGGATTTGGGGTTCAAGGGAAGCCTGCAATGTAGATTAGACCCTTCATCTAAACATCTATAAAGTTGGAATGACAGCAGATAAAGGTAAGATATACTGGGAAATGCTTTAAGAAAAGAGTCCAAATCACAATTTCTTTTGGATGACAAGTATTTAGATCACCTACCGGATTTGATATGTGTCTTCTTTGTGCCAACTTTTCTACTAAGAAAGCAGCCCATGGAAAATATGGGAGAGAAAGATTGTAGTTTAAAACAATAGTAAAAGTAAGTGCATAAGCAAAGATAGGATCTGCATCCATGTAGCACACAATTTGTCAGTATAACGTATTGATAGTAAAAGACTTACCAGCACATGAAAAGAGGCCAATCCCTTAGTGACTTTGAGCTAAACTAGATCTCAGCTCGTATGAGCAAACCATATTGCAAACAGTCAGCGAAACATCAATTATACGCAAAATCAAACCCAATCAACAAATCATTGAATTACTGACAAAATAAAAAGGCATCCAAAAAATCAATTGACGAACAACAATATAGATGAAGATTATGCCATTATGCAGCACAAATTTCATGAAAAATCAAATTGTTCCCCAAAAATTATGAAGTAAGAAGCTGGTACAAAATAGAAAAGAAAAGCGAAAAAGATTCTGAAGCAATTTATTACTGTAAAGGTGATAGTGGAGGAAAGATATTACTGTAGCCAAACCGAAGCAGCGAAGCATGGCGTACAGAATAATCATGGCGTAATAATCTCAAGATTTTCAACTTAACTCAAAATTAGCGGAATTATGCCCGTTAATAATTGCAGAAAGATATAAGAGAGAAAAAATTACCTAATTTCGACTACGAATTCAAGGTCCGATAACCCTAGTTATCACTACCTCAATCGTCGCTACTCTCGTCTTCTTCTACACCTTCATCGGCGGACTTCTCGGCGGCGGCGCTAGCTTCAATCCTAATGGTACGCTGCATTTTACGCCGTCGGAATTGGCCGCGATTCTCTCCTCTCTTTGGCTATTCGCTTTCCTGCTTAGGTCCTTTTTCAATCTTTCCTCGTTTTTTGAGCCCAGATTTTGGTTGATTTTGTGAAATTGCAAGTTTGTGGAATATAAGTTAATCCCTAAAATCAAATTTGAATCCCTGGTTATTCAATTGAAAATCCCCCACACAAGAGGGTAAGATAAGGTGATGGGAGGGACAAAGGGAGGTAGAGAGCTCTATTGAAACTGACGAGGGTTTGAAATTTAGAGTTTGAAATTTAGAGAGAATTAGAGGGAAACAAAAATTATATGCAAGCAATTCATTAAATCTGAGATATCGTTGCCATAGGTTGTTCTAGCGTGAGAAGGTTTACAAGTTTATGCTACTGCAACGTTTAAACCATGATCGTTGCTATAGATCAATAAGTTGATGTACCTATTGCAACGGCTAAACCATTACCGTTGCCATAGATCAATCTAGCGCAACGATCGTACATTATCCGTTGCCATAGCCCAGCACATTAATCCATAGTGATATGAGTCGTTGCATTAGACACTTCTATTGCAACGACATAAATTAGGTCGTTGCATTAGCCATTTTCAAATTGTTGCCTTTGTTAAAAAATGTAGTAGTGCCCCATACCAAATAAAATACTTAAAATGAGACAAATACAAGGATAAAATTATTTTTCAAAATTTTATTGTAAATGTGGTATTCACCAATTAAAGCTAACTGAAGAATCTAAATAATTAACAGCATTCAAAGTCCCTAATGGATTTTACGAATGGAATGTTTTACCTTTTGGATATAAAAATGCCCCAGGAAGATTCCAAGCATTTATGGATAAATATTTAAACCAATTATCAAATTGTGGTGTTTATATTGATGATATACTAATATATTCAAAAACACAAGAAGAACACTATAAGTTATTAGAACAGTTTACAGAAATTATCAAAACTAGTGGTATAGTTTTAACTAAAAAGAAAATAGAATTGTTTAAAACACAAATTGAATTCTTAGGATTCGAAATAGATAAAGTTGGAATAAAAATGCAAGACCATATAGCCCAAAAAATTATAGAGTTTCAAAAGGAAATTAATACTAAGAAAGAATTACAAAAATTCTTAGGAATAGTAAATCAGGTTAGAGAATTTATACCTAAATTATCACAATATACAAAACCATTAACTAAAAAACTAAAGAAAGACTACAACTTTAGATGGGAGGATACTGACACGAAGATTTTAGAGAAAATTAAGGAATTAGTCAGAAAGTTACCAAAACTAAGTTTTCCTGATGAAGACAAAGAATTTACATGGATAGTATAAACAGATGCTAGCGAAACCAATAATGGTTATGGAGCAGTATTAAAATACAGATATAAAAATGATAAAAAGGAATATGTTTGTAGATATCACTCGGGAACCTTTAAGGCAAATGAAATTAATTGGGATATAAATAAAAAGAGTTAAAAGCAAGTAAAATATGGAATCAAAAAATTTGAATGTTATATAGTTTATAGAAAATTCATAATTAGAACAGATAATAGAACTGTTAGGTGTTGGCTAACTCAAAAGTTGCAAGACTCAATTACAAGAAAGGAAATAAATAGAATAATAGCTGACATCAATCAATACGAAATTTCTGTTGAACTATTAAAAACTGATGAAAATTGCTTTGCAGATTATCTCTCAAGAAATAGCTCAACAATTGACTTTAGAAAATCAGGAGCTCAAGATACAACTCAAAAATTTAATGGAAGAACTCGCTTCTATGAAAATGGAAGCAACTTCCAACAATCCTAATATGGAGCAAGCGGATATTGGCACTAGCCAAAAATACAAAAGCGGAATTATTACAAAAAAGTTAATTCTCCTTTTAAGAAAAGTATGTCTTTACAAAATTATTATCCCAATCAAACCAATAACCCCACACCAGGTTGTCAATGAAGTAAATTTTCCCCAGCTTAATACCGGACACTACATCTTTCAAAGAAAAGCTAACCCTAGGAAACAAACAAACCATGACCCCTTTGGTTCGCCAATATATAGATTATTTCTTATTTATTGCCAACAAATTAAATATCGTCCCTGAAGTAACCATCAAGGACCGCCAAGGAGAGATAGAAGGAGGTTATGTTACTAACCCCTTAAAAAAGATAAATGAGTTAATAGCGTTGCCTGGTTGCAATGCAAAACTAATCAAAGCAAAGATATGATTATGGCCTTCTTAATTCAGTTTATACTATGAATGGAGAAGAGCTATCATCAATTCCTCAGCTATATAAAGTAGCTAAAAGTTATTCGCAAATTACAAAATCTCCTATGATTTTTGTAAGATGCTATACAGCCCCAGGCGAAGTTACATTCTCAGAGATAAAACAATGTATTAGAGTTATCAAAATGGGATGTACAGCAAATTTCATCCTTCCAGAAGAAATAAAGGCTCAGCCAGAATTAAACCGAAATGAGATATCAGATATTCTCAGGGAGAAAAGAGCTGTCAAGATCAAGGCAATTTATGAAGCCTTAATTAACATGGTTAAAACTCCTGTTTGGATAAACCATAGGGAGTTAAATACGTTAATCATATCTCAAAGCAAAGCATATGGCCATGACACGGTCGAAACTATCAAATCATGGATATGGAGCCTGCTCCATCCAGATCAAGAACCAGTTACAAGGTATATACCTAGAAATTTTCTGACCCAAGATACCTTAAAGAGATATTGCAGTTGGATGCAGCAAAATAATAACCACTCATGTCAAATGTGTGGAATTAAACAAATGACTGTACCAATTATTGAAGATATGGATAGCTGTGGAGATGGAGCTGAATCTTCTAACACAGCGGCATCCACCATAGAGATAGAGCACACTTTGTAAGCATAAAACACCTGTCAAAAAATTTAGAAGATAAGTATTGTAAAAATAACAACTGTAACAAATAAGACAAAAGATAGGCGGCTTACTCCCGAAAAATATGTAAATAGTGAATAGCAATTTTACTTTTACTGTAGCACTTTTTACTGTAGCACTTTTACTATAGCACTGTAGCAAATAGTAGATGTAATAGTTGTGTAATTTTGTACGAACACCTAAAAGGCTTCGTCTATAAATAAGAATTGTATGATGCCTTTAAGGGGCATCATCAAGCTTCTCCCCATTTCTCCACTACATCTCTTTCTCTAGATCTCTCTAAAAATTTTCTCTCTAAATTAAACACGCTTCACCCCCAAGTTCGTATCGAGCTACTATTCACAAAAGACCGGAGCTATTCACTTAGAGCTTATTTCTTCAAGATATTTCAATATCAATTATGGAAGCAGATAAGGTAATTCTTTTTCTTATGAACTGAATTTAAATTCAATCCCCTAGTTTATAATAAATCTAAGATCTGTTAAGATAATTCTATAATTTCATATAGGATGTATGCTATCTTAATTATGCTTTCTCCGATTAAGTAAAACCATGTTTAGAAACCAAGAGACAATTGGTAGCAGGAGCCCGTTTAGCCGTTGATGAATGAGAAGGCGTTGAGGGCGTGATGCATAAAACCTATGTGGTGAGGTTGAAAAATATGATTTTATTTAATTTTGCTTAAGTGCTTAAGGGTTGCAAAGCGGATTAGTAGTACTTATATGAAAGGTGATAGAATTGTTATTAACTGATTAAGGTCTATTATGAACAAAGGGATTGAGTCTAAAAGGAAGTTCATACAAAAAAGAATATTTACTTGTACTTGTTATTTATTTGCTTATTTACTTGTTATATTTATTTATCATGAAAACACAAATACAAAACTGCAAAGAAAAAATAGCAATTCGAGAATTATCATATAACCTTCGACTTAGAAATACAAATGAAAAAATAACACAATATCAAGACTATTTATATGAAGCATATCTACGGAAGGATATTGAGATGATGAATGCTATAAGAAAAGAAATACAAAGAAAACAACTTAAAATAAGAAAACTTATAGAAGATAGACAAGAACTTAGAGATTTACAAATTTCGTTATACGTATGAGTACTAAATCCCAAGTAAAAAATTCTATGCGAAAAGCTAATTTCCAATACTTTATATCAACTATGCAATCTGATATTAAAAATTTAGAATTAAGAAAGCAAAAACAAATAGCTATCATTAATAAAATACAAATATTAGAACGAGCAACATTAGATGATAATCATAATTATGAAGAAATAGAAAAAGAGTTAAAACCTTTTGATGACCAAATAGAACTGCTGAACATACAAATTAAAGAACAGGAAGATATATCTAAGAAAATACATAAGGATTATATTAATACATTAGATAGAAAATCAAGCATGTATGTATGAGTGAACTAGAAAAAGAAGAAAATTTAGGGACTAATTTAAAATAATTAATACAAATATTTTATAAGTTACACAACTACTAAAAGAAAGTAAGAATCATCTAGATAAACCGGAATCAAGTAATACCAAATTACCAGTAGAACTAGAAGAACAAGGTTATGAGATCTTAGAAAAGAAGATAACTAAAGAATATTCACGATTATTTCCGTAATTACTTTTAAGAAAAAGAATAGAAATAGAATATGAAAGAGTAATTGAACAATCAGAATAATGAATAAAAATGAAAAAATCATTGAAGAAGAAATTATTAGATACCCTGATGGTCCATTTAAAATACACAAGACTAATCAAAATAGACAATTTGCAGAAATTAGTAAAGGAAGATTTTATTTAATAAAAGATAGAAAACAAATGATACTAGAAAACGAATTTGATAGGGAAAGAAGACTAGCACTAGAAAATAATTTAGTTCAAATAACAAATATAGAAAGTAGCTATCAAGACAATAAAACAATTAATGACATCTATAAAAAATTTGAAAGTTAGAAAGATAATATGATGAAAGAATGAGAAAAATGGAAGATTCTATCAAAATAATACATATTAAGGGCCTATTGTCCCCAGCTTATTTTCAGTTCAGTTCAGTTCAGTTCAGTTCAATTCAGTTTAGTTCAATTCAGTTCAGTTCAGTTCAGTTCAATTTAATTCAGTTCAGTTCAGTTCAGTTCAGTTCAGTTCAATTCCTAAATTTATTCATTACTATTAGTTATAATTTAATCCAGTTCGGTTCGGTTCGGTTCAATTCGGTTCGATTCGGTTCGGTTCAATTCGGTTCGGTTCGGTTCGGTTCAATTTAATTCGGTTCGGTTCGGTTCAGTTCAGTTCAATTCCTAAATTTATTCATTACTATTAGTTATAATTTAATCCAGTTCAGTTCAGTTCAGTTCAGTTCAATTCAGTTCAGTTCAGTTCAGTTCAGTTCAGTTCAGTTCAGTTGTTTTATGTCGAAGAGAACAGGCCCTAATACCAAACAAATATTAGATAAAGTCTACAGAGTAGAAAATAATTTTAATGAAGAGATACAAAATCTTAAAATAGAATATAATAATAGGTTTGATAAAATAGAAGAACAACTTATATGTAATATCAAAGAAAACACAGAAATATCAGAAATCCACGAATCAGATAACGAAATAATAAATAATGCTACCATAGAAGCTTTAACTACTGAAATAGAACGACTAGAGGTAAATAATATAGAGGTAAATACTCTAGAAGAAAATAGTGAACAATTTTATTCTGAACAATCCAGTCAAGAATTTAGATATTCAAATCATTTAGAATCAGACTTTAATTCAGAAAAGGATGAAGAAATTAACGTACTTACTAAGGTCGACACAGATGACGATTATTATTATATGGATACCAATATAAATTATAAATCAACTTTTAAAAAGAAAAAAAAATGATTATGCCCATAGAAATAATGACTATATATGGAAATATCGAAAAAAAAAGAGAAAATGTTTACATACCAAGAGATAACCAAACAGGAGAAACTTTAAATCTAGATTGCGCTACAAATGCTGAATTAGAAATACAAAATTGGATAGCTAGAATAAATGCAAAATTAATAGAAGCTAAAATACCAGTTAGTGCGGCGGCTAATTAATTATATTGAAGCCACAATAACAGGAATAGCAAAAAGCTATTTAACTAATATAGGAATAAAAGAATTAACTAACCGCGAAGTACTAAGACGGAAAGGAACCGAGATGACAGATTCAACACAAATGTTGAAAAAATACGAAAAAATAATTCGAAGAGAATTTGGCAATCCAAATGCAGATTTAAAATATGCGAAGCTAAGAAAGAATATTGTGTGTATATATATATATATATATATATATATATATATATATATATATATATATATATATATGTGTGTGTGTGTGTGTGTGTGTGTGTGTGTGTGTGTGTGTGTGTGTGTGTGTATATATGTGTGTGTATATATATATATATATATATATATATGTGTGTGTGTATATATATATATATATATATATATATATATATATATATGTGTGTACATATATACACACACATATATATATATATATACACACACACCGATCTCATTGTATTGCACGATTCCGGTTGCTTTATTTCCGCCCCCCGCTCCTTTCTCGTACTCCAAAAAGGCGAGAGAAAGGGGGCAAGGGGCGATCATATATATATATATATATTATATATAAAATTCCAAATGCTTAATATTTCATGTTTTCACTAATACAGACTGGAATGCACCTCCAACAAAACCAAGAATATTTTCTTCCAACCTCCAAGATACGAAACTCCCACGAACGTACAACTACTATGATTATATCCAAGCATGGTATTGTACTTTTCTCATCCAAAGCTATGACCACTCGTGGTTCTTTAGCTTCCATCATGACTGTCTCCAAAAGAATAAGACATTTCCAATTTGGTTTCTTGAATTTTCCAGTGTTATTTATTTCTGTCAAATATTCTGAATTTCCTGGATTATGTGTTGGAATTATTCTCTTTCTCAGAGTTTAAATTCCATACCCTTTTCCTTAATTCGAGAATTTCGGGTAAAATGGTGGAAAAACTTCAGAATATATCCAAAACTACAAGATTGTGTGTCCAAGTACCTCCAGAAAGATCCATCTGCTCTTCAAGAATATAATGACTGGACCAAACAAAGTTTCCAACAATATCAACAAACCCAGCAACTCAAAATTGCTCCTCCACCCACTCCTCAAAAAACTATACAATCTCCATCCTCATCCACAAAGTCCAAACCAAGCTCCAAAAAGAAGGCCCAGATTGACAAATCTGAACTCTTCAACCAGTTTCTCCAATTCATAAATTAGAACACAGAAAATTCAAAAGGCCAATCCTCAAACAGCTCCAGTCCATCCTCCGAAGGGTCCAACCCGGACTTATACGGCGGCCCATTTTCTCAAGATCCTTTTGACTTTTAAAATGTTAAAAGGATACGTATATATAAAAAAAAGCCCGGTGGAATTATCCACGCAAAAAATTAGGGCAAAAGAAATCAAAAGATCCCGCTAAGTGTTTTACACTTAGGCAAAAATTAGGGACACTATTTCCAATTTGCAAGTATCCAAGGTTTGTTTCTAAATACATCCAAGGTTTCCAACTGTTCAGCCTTCTGCTCCAGTAAAGGTATTACACTCCAACATTAGCAAAGCAAAAGCAATGCTTTCACGGGTATTATTCCAAGAGAAGATTTCCAAATTAAATTTGCAGAAAAGTCAAAAAGCTGAATAGTGCGCAATAGTAAAAGGTGAATAGTACGATGAATAGTACTTTCCCACTTTCGGTAAAAGTTTGCGCACCTATCCAAAATTATCAAAAGTTGCGGTGAAGGATTATCCACATGTCCAAAGATTATCAAAAGCAAATAGTTAGATTCCAAAGTTGAAATTATTTTGTCTGTTCAATTATTGTACTCAAATAATTGCACCCCTATCCTGAGTCTATAAATAGACTCCATTCTATCCATTTGTACTCAGAATGTTTCAAAATATCAAAATTTCAAATTGAGAGATTTAAGAGAGAAACTTCAAGCGCTCTTGTAATCTCCCTTCTCCATTATCAATAAAGTTCAAAATTTAATCATTCTTTCCAATATTAATCTGTAAGTCATTCTTTCCAATATTTAATCTGTAAGTTTCTAATATTGGAAATAATGATTAAACTTACAGATTAATATTGGAAAGAATGACTTACAGATTAATATTGGAAAGAATGATTAAACTTTTGAACTTTATTGATAATGGAGAAGAGAGATTATAAGAGCGCTTGAAGTTTCTCTCTTAAATCTCTCTATTTGAAATTATTATATTTTGAAACATTCTGAGTACAAATGGATACAATGGAGTTTATTTATAGACTCAAGATGGGGGTACAATTATTTGAGAACAATAATTGAACAAACAAAATAATTGCAACTTTGGTATCTAACTATTTTCTTTTTGAAAATCTTGGACAGGTGGATTATCATCTACCGCAACTTTTGACAATGTTGTACAGGTGTGCAAACTTTTACCGAAAGTGGAAAAGTACTATTCACCATACTATTCACCGTTTACTATTGCGCACTATTTACTTTTTGACTTTTCAACAAATTCGGAAATCATCTGGAAATTTACTCGTGAAAGC
Source organism: Beta corolliflora (assembly GCA_947648045.1). NCBI lineage: Eukaryota > Viridiplantae > Streptophyta > Magnoliopsida > Caryophyllales > Amaranthaceae > Beta > Beta corolliflora. The sequence continues at coordinate 161,831 of CANSZD010000391.1, forward strand.
ATTTGCTTTTGCATGCTTTGCTAATGTTGGAGTGCATTACCTTTTCTGGAGCGTAAAACTTGGACATACGGTAATGTTGGAAATAACTTGGTAAACAAACCTTGGATACCGCAAATTGGAAATAATGCCCCTAATTTTGCCTAAGTGTAAAAACACTTAGCGGGGTTTTTTTTAATGATTGGAAGTTTGGAAGAAATAGGCTATGCCTTCTTCAGATAAGTACTTGCCATTGCTGATTTGAGAAATGTATGGGTTTAAAGGCTCTAAATGAGTAACACATGTAAGAAAGTGTTGTTGGAGCCATAAGGGAAAAGCAACTGTTGTGTTGTCATAATGAATGATTGTAACTGGGTCTTCTTGTGAACGTTTGATAAAGTCCTTGATTTCTTGGATAATATGGTAAAATCCTTGTGCTCGGCTTTGAGCGGGGTTGGTGATGATTGAGAGATTAGGTTTGTTGGCATTTGGTCGAATGTTAATGAGGATCAAATAATGGGCTGGCTCGATTTTTTCGTTTTTCATTTCAATGTTAACACAGACGATTTCTTCATAAATCCATTCTATTCTTCGAACGGAATATAATGTAGAAAATACGTATTGTTGGAACTTCGTGAATTCCGTGAAAAGTTCGGATTTAGGATCGGGAATGTCATAAAATTTTCAGACAAGGCCATATTTCAATCTTTGGGAAATATGGGTTGTCCTTTGCCGAGGTCATTTGGAAAGATGGAGAAGCCAACGTTCGGAAGATTCCAGTGTCCCCATGTATACCAGATGTAATGACGATAGATAGCATTTGTTGCCAGAAACTTGGCGTACCAGGTTTTGAAATTTTCTTGTTGAACTTTGTTGATAATTATCTGTTGTAAATCTATTGGGAGTTGGTGAATATGGTTAATCAGCTCAAGGATAAAGATCCTGAAAATTGTGTGGTGAATTACAGGTAGGACAGTCGGAGAACGGTTTTTTGTTATTTGAATGAGTTTGCGGGATAAATTTTTGGTAATAGGGGAAACTTTTGGAAGTAAGGTTTTTATATTTTGTATATGGATTTTTCTGTTGTGAGTAGAATGGGATTTTTTGAATTTGTCTTTAGAATTGGAGGGGAAAGCCTCAGATCTTCTCATGCTGCTTGTCCCTGCAAAAATTCTCGAGTTAGAAAATCTGGAAGAAAATTATCTTCTCCTCCTATAAATCCAATATCAAAGTCAAAGGCATATAAAAAAGCCTGCCATCGAGTGAAATCTTGTTTTGAAACAACATTTTGAATATCTTTTTGTAAAAAATCTGTAGCAGATTTACAATCTATTCTTAAAAGGATTTTTTTTGTAATAGAGATCATCTTGAAATTTGGAAATGCAAAGAACGATGGATAAAATTTCTTTTCTAATAGTGGAGTAATTTTTTTGAGATCCTAGCCATAGGCCATAATGGAAACGAACTAATTGTTCTGCTTTGGACTCGAGTCTTTGCTTGAGTATACCTCCATAACCTATGTCTGATGCAGCTGTTTCTACAATCATAAATGCATTTGGATTTGGTAGACCTAGACAGGGGAGTGTCTTGACTTTAGACTTAAGCATACGAATTATCTTGGTATGTTCTTCTGACCATGCGCATGGATTTTTTTGAAGACGTTTATATAATGGAGCACAATACTGTCGTAAATTTGGAAAGAAATCAGATATGTAATTAGGGCAACCAAGAAATCGTTGCAATTGAGTTTTGTCTTTAATTTCATCAGGAAATCTGTCAGCAAACTCAATTGCTCGAGCAATTGGTTTTATAGTTCCTTGATAGATATCATGACCAAGAAATCTAATCTTTGTTTGAAAAAGTTTGATTTTTGGAGCAGAAACTACCAAACCATTTCTTTTAATAATTTGAAGAAATATTTGTAAATGTTAATAATGCTGGTCAATGGTATTGGAAAACACAAGAACATCATCGATATACACTATTGTAAATGTAGTGTAAGGGTTAAAAATGTCATTCATAATATTTTGAAATTCGGATGGAGCGTTTTTTAAACCAAATGGCATCACATTCCATTCATAGTGACCAAATGGAACTGTAAAGGCTGTTTTGTAACGATCGTTTTCAGCAATTTGAATTTGCTTTTCATATCAAATTTGGAAAATACTTTTGCATTATAAAGTCTATTTAGAAGATTTTTTTTATTCGGAATTGGATATCGAATCCACTGGAGAATCTTATTAAGAGGTCTGTAATTAATAACCAGTCTTGGAACACCCCTTTCTTTTTCTGCTTGATTCAGAACATAGAAGGCGGCGCAAGACCATGGTGATTTAGAGCTTCTAATCAACTTTTTGTCAAGAAGTGTTTGAATTTCTTTCTTGCAAATTTCAAGCAATTCGCTTTTCATTTGAATTGGTCGAGCTTTGGTAGGAATTTGTTTTTCAGAAAAATCTTTTTCATAGGGAATAGAAACTATATGTTTCTTTCTTTCCCAGAAAGCATTTGAAATATCAGCACAGACTTCATTTTGAAGATTTTCTTGAAAATCTTTTATTCTTTTTTGAATAATAGGATCTTGTAATTGCTGCTCAATCCTTTGGAAAGAAATTTCTTCTTTTAAAAAGGAAATTTGTTTCTTTTTAGAATAAATTAAATTGAGTTGTTTGTAAATAGAATTACTTTAAAGAAGATGGACGTCTTTTCTTTGTAATGAAGTAGTAAATTTGAAAGAAATCTTTTTATGAAGAATGGAAGTATGAATTCCAATTTCATTAACTGAAAATGGATAAATTTGAGTTAAAAATGGAGTGGCAAGGATAATATTATTACTAATATCCTTAACAAGAGTAAATGGAGTTTTGAAACAGTCACCGTCTTCAGTCTACCTTCGCCTAAATCATCATCAAATTCGTCAACATCGGCTTGTTCATCAATCACTAATTATGCAGGGCAGAGGACTAAGGCTTCAGAGTGTTTTAGTTGGCACGATTTTTTGATTTGGTACAAGAGCAAGAAACCAAGATAAATGATATATGATTTGGAGTATTTGACCATTAGCACTGGATAAATGCTCAGTGGTCTTCTCATAGTATTTGGAAGGAATAATCCCTTCTTTGATACAATTGAGATCAGCACCACTATCAAATAATGCAATGTTGTTGATTTGAAAATCATTATCTATAATTAATGTAATTGGACAATACCATTTCTGGTAATTACTCCTTTGAATAATTTGAAGAAATTTTTTATCATTATTTGGACTTTCAGAAATCTGAATGGAATTTATTGGAATTGGAGGTTCTAATGTTTCTCCGGTTTCAAAATTAGTATTTTGAAGAAGTGTAATTTTGGCATCAAGTTCCAAATCTTTTGTTTGAAGATTCAAAACATTTCCTTTCAAACTCTCGAATTTGAGATTTAATTTGATTAACCTCATATTGGAGATCTTGAGTGTTTATTGGAGTAACAAAAGAAGCTCACTGAAATGGGGATTGATCCCATTACTCATACGCTTATAAGTTCCAAATCTTTTGTTTGAAGATTCAAAACATTTCCTTTCAAGCTCTCGAATTTGAGATTTAATTTGATTAACCTCATATTGGAGATCTTGAGTGTTTATTGGAGTAACAAAAGAAGCTCACTGAAATGGGGATTGATCCCATTACTCATAAACCTTTCTCCCAAATCCTTGCTGATTATGATAACATCGGTGGTGTCTCTAGGTCGTCCGACACCCCGAAATATATAGGGACTATAAGAAGAGACTTGAAGAAAGTTACCACCACATTTTCCCTTCCAAAACCTGAATCTTCCTCTTCGCCTTCAAACACTTTCCTCTCAGACTCACAAGTATCCCAAAATATGTCATCTATGCAAAATAACTATGCTAACTATGGTAATAATAGTCACACATTAGACCTTTTATCTCAACTACAAGCCATAAGCCTTGTTACTGAAGGACCAATTTTTTATACTACTTTACCACCCAATAATATCAACTATGATTTCTTCAGCCTACCATCGCCTAAATCATCATCAAATTCGTCAACATCGGCTTGTTCATCAATCACTAATTATGCAGGGCAGAGGACTAAGGCTTCAGAGTGTTTTAGTTGGCACGATTTTTTGATTTGGTACAAGAGCAAGAAACCAAGATAAATGATATATGATTTGGAGTATTTGACCATTAGCACTGGATAAATGCTCAGTGGTCTTCTCATAGTATTTGGAAGGAATAATCCCTTCTTTGATACAATTGAGATCAGCACCACTATCAAATAATGCAATGCTGTTGATTTGAAAATCATTATCTATAATTAATGTAATTGGACAATACCATTTCTGGTAAATACTCCTTTGAATAATTTGAAGAAATTTTTTATCATTATTTGGACTTTTAGAAATCTGAATGGAATTTATTGGAATAGGAGCTTCTAATGTTTCTCCGGTTTCAAAATTAGTATTTTGAATAAGTAGTGTAATTTTGGCATCAAGTTCCAAATCTTTTGTTTGAAGATTCAAAACATTTCCTTTCAAGCTCTCGAATTTGAGATTTAATTTGATTAACCTCATATTGGAGATCTTGAGTGTTTATTGGAGTAACAAAAGAAGCTCACTGAAATGGGGATTGATCCCATTACTCATAAACCTTTCTCCCAAATCCTTGGGATTATGGTAACATCGGTGGTGTCTCTAGGTCGTCCGACACCCCGAAATATATAAGGACTATAAGAAGAGACTTGAAGAAAGTTAGCACCACATTTTCCCTTCCAAAACCTGAATCTTCCTCTTCGCCTTCAAACACTTTCCTCTCAGACTCACAAGTATCCCAAAATATGTCATCTATGCAAAATAACTATGGTAATAATAGTCACACATTAGACCTTTTATCTCAACTACAAGCCATAAGCCTTGTTACTGAAGGACCAATTTTTGATACTTCTTTACCACCCAATAATACCAACTATGATTTCTTCAGCTTACCTTCGCCTAAATCATCATCAAATTCGTCAACATCGGCTTGTTCATCAATCACTAATTATGCAGGGCAGGGGACTAAGGCTTCAGAGTGTTTTAGTTGGCACGATTTTCTCCTGGAGGACGCGTTCAAACCAGCTCAAAATCAGGTACAAGAGCAAGAAACCAAGATAAATGATATTGGCTCGGGTTTTTCTCCTATGAAATCGTATAATCGTAACGCAAACCAAGCTGCTTCTCTCCCATTATCAGCATCTTCGGATGCTTCGTCGTTTCTAGAGGCTATGCTGGATCAAGAAAACGACATGTTCTTGAGCTTTCCAGGGCTTATGGAGGAACCTTTTATACTAGTTATTGATTTTTATATATTCCTAGAATAAGAATCCAGGAAATAACATAAATTATTATTCATCTATACTAATATATTAAAAGGCGTTCCTAAACAAGGAACGGTGCCACGTGGCACTTTCCCTAAGGGCATCTTTCTCCATGTAATCCACATACAATAAAAAAAATAGAAATTGCATAATATAAGGTTTGATCCCGTGATTTCAAGGTTATATACTAACGTTTTAACCACTAGACCAAGTGTTATTTAGTGTTATCATTTTAATGTATAATATTAATAAATGAAAATTTTCCTTACCCGAGGCATAGCCCGGGCCTAATAACTAGTTAATGTCTTAATTGGTGACTATTATACAGGCCTTTAAATATCTGTTGAACTAAAATCAATGAAGCAGTATGTGTCAATCTGTTTGATTTTTTTTTTAGAATCTTGGTTTGATTTCTGTAACATAGGGTCAGCATCAACATTCAGAACGAATGCATAATAGTTCGTTCGTCGTTAGGGTCGATTAAGAGTTTATGAGGATATAATTGGTTGTTTGTTACTAATTGTGTGCAGATTATATTCTATACCAAATCACCATAAGTGAATATGCTCCTTTTCCAATATGAAAATGATTTTGGATCAACTATTGATAATGCTACGTGTTCGTACTCACTATGAGTACGTATAATTTCGTAATAAATAATATGGATTGAGTTCATTTCAAATAAAGTGCATATCCATTTGAAGCACGTGTTTCGGGAAGCATCATATAATGATATGCAAGTTACTTGGGACCTACCAAGAGGAAGATGAAGATGAAGATCTCTTAAAAAAGGAGGGTCTCCAACCAATTAAGTCAACCTTGATTCTTGACGGTTAAGATAATTTTGACAATGAACTTGTGAAAATTTTATTTTTAAGTTCAAGCAGTATGAGAAGTTGTAGTTTTGGACCTTAGGCCAACTGTTTGGATTAATATGCAGTTCTGGCAAGTCTCTTTCCTTAATAGGTGGTCCAAAATTAATTGGACCGAATGCTTTTAAACTAAATGGGCTTACGCAATTACGGTCATAACAGTACTTTACTATCTACGTACTCATCAACAAGTCCAGTACCATGAAAACAACAATGTTTTACCCAAATCTATGACTAGTAATCCAAAACAATAACTTTTAAACCCTAAAACCATAGCAAATAACAAGAAAATCATAACTATTTAATATTTACCCAAAATCATATTTTATCTCGAAAACTATAACTAATAACATGAAAACTATCACTAATAATGTGTAAATAATCAATCAATCAATATCATATAACTAATATATAAAACAGAGTACAAAAGTCAGCTCACGAGGTCGCGACATTTTGCGTCATCATTTCCCATTGGACGCCATTTTTGCGTTCATTAAGTGCCATGTCATATATTTTTTGAATATAAATAGAGTTATAAATTGATTAAAATACAAATAGAGTTTAGGATAAGAATAAATAGAGTTGGGTTCACAATGAAAAACTTAAATATAGTAAATTGATTATAACTTTTAATATATAGTTCGTAAAATTATAATTTTTGTTGTAATACCCCTCATGATTGCTTTAAAGGGAGTTAGCAGGCTACTTATTCCAACAAGATGCATCTTTCTTTTAGGGAGCTTAATTCCTTAGTTACTCCACAGTTAAGCGTGCTTGGCTGGGAGTAGTCCAGGGATGGGTGACTTCCTGGGAAGTTTCTCGGGGTGCGCATGAGTGAGGACAAAATACGCCGAAAGAACTTGTGTTGGTTATCGAGGACAGTTGTTGGCCCTGGATGTGCATTGGTGACAATATACTCGACCCCGGATGGGTCGGGTGTTACATTTGTACCATTGGAAAGTGTTTAAAAAGTACTTTAAAATAAGATCCATTTATACTATATTTAAAATTTTATATTAAAGTAACATATAAAAGGAAATATTGACTATACTATACTAACGTATTAAAGTAACCTACTGCAATTGGAATTAGCGATCCAATTAGAATTAGGGTTAAAGTATTAAAGTAACCTACTGTAATTGGAATTAGGGATTCAATTAGAATTAGGGTTTTGAAGACCAATTTTGAGGTTTAATAGAAATAGGGAATTAAGAGAAAGAAAGAAAAGTACCTCTATTTCCATTTACCAAGTTCTTATCTTCAATTAAAGGTCAAACCTTTGTACTAAAGCAAACAAAATAAAATAGAAATCATGTAAGCATCTCGCATCTACCATTATTAAAAGTTTAAGACACTTAAATGAACCTACTGCACACTAATGTTGGAAATTCATATTAAATTCATATACTGAATTGAGTTTTATACAGATATAATGAACTTCTATATAATATACTGGATTTTATCAACGGAAAACATATAGTGAAATAATATGCAATATAGTGGAGGTTTTATTTTTAATGTCTTAACATGCCGGAAGATGTAGGTTGTGTAATATATCGTGACATGTGCTTTAACATATAAAATATGTAGTTTTTGCATGACAGAGTGAATGTCTGAATCATATAGTGAGTTTCTGCATGATATAGTAATTGTATAAATAGTATAGTGGATTGTTTAGAAATGACGTAATTTCTGCATGATATAGTATGTTTCTGAATGATATAGTGAGTTTCTTCATGACATATAAATTATAAACCAACGTCATAGATAATGACAAAATCATATTATAACTTTTAGTTGTTCTATGTCAGACAAAAATAACGGCCAAAAATAGGGGTGTAAATATTTAAAAACTCTACCTCTTCTTCACAAAAAAAGTGAGTTTCTTCATGACATATAAATTAGAAACCAACGTCAAAGATAATGACAAAATCAAATTATGAATTTTAGTTGTTCTATGTCAAACAAAGATAACGGCAAAAAATAAGGGTGTCAATATAAAAAAAAAACTCTACCTCTTCTTCACGAAAAAGCCCAGGAATTTACCTTGGTCTCAATACTAGTATATATATAAAGGAGGAACTTTTCGGGAGCATAGAGAGCTCCTCAAGATTTCGAGCTCATATAGCTCGCGACGTAGGATTGCCACATCATCAATTTATATTTTTATATTTTACAAAAAATAGAGTTCTACATAGATTTAATACATATATAGAATTTAAGATAAGCGAAAACTAGAGTTTGATTTTGACTCAACAACCTAAATTATCATATTAGGTAAATTATGTATAACTTTTGCTACGTAATTCGGAATATTATGATTTTTGTACTATTGGAGAGCGCTTGAAATATGCTTCGAAATAAAATCCATTTACAATATAGTTCTATAACTTATGAAATAGAGAGTGCCACGTAGGATTGCCATGTCATGCATTTTAAAGTTTGGTTTTGACTCAACAACCTAAATTATCATATTAGGTAAATTATGTATAACTTTTGCTACGTAATTGGGATTATTATGATTTTTGTACCATTGGAGAGCGCTCGACATATGCTTCGAAATAAGATCCATTTACAGTATAGTTCTATAACTTATGAAATAGAGAGTGCCACGTAGGATTGCCATACATGTATTTTTATTTTTGTCATTTAAAAAAATAGAGTTCTACATAGATTTACATACATAAAATGAGTTTTAGATAAGGGAAAATTAGAGTTTGGTTTTGAATGAACAACCTAAATTATTATATTATGTAAATTGTATATAACTTTTGCTACGTGATTCGAAATAATATAATTTTTGTACCATTGGATAGTGCCCGAAATATGCTTCGAAATAAGATTCATTTATAATATAGGTCTACAACTTATGAAATAGAGAGCGCCACATAAGATTGCCATGTCATTAATTTTTATTTTAAATATTTTTATAAAATAGAGTTTTGCATGTAGTTAAATACGTAAAAGGAGTTTTGGATAGAAAAAAATTAGTGTTTCGTTTTGAACAAATAACCTAAATTATTATATTATGTAAATTAAATATAACTTTTGCTACCTAATTCGAAACATTATAATTTTTTTTACCATTGGCGAGTGTTTGTAATATGCTTCAAAATAAGATCCATTTAATTATATTATAGTTTTACAACTCATGAAAATATTTTTTTAATTAGAAGCATTGTAAGGCATTATTTAGTCTTTCTTTTAGATAAACATAATAACTGCTATAAGTACAGTAAACGATATATATGCGATTATAGCATTTGATCATAGGTCCGATTTACAGGATCAAGCATATTATTTTTCAAAACCTCAGCCTTACTCAACGAACCAAAACGATTTAGTATTGCAACAAAATTTATTAAGGAAACTTTGTTGTTACAACAAAAACTAAAATCTATATAGCGATAAAGTTACATATATATTAGAGTTTTGGATGATGAAAAAATTAGAATTTGATTTTAAAAAACAACCTTAGAATATTATATAGATCTCCAACTAAGCAATAGTGTTCAACATAGATATAAATACATATAAGGTGTTTCGAATAAGTGAAGATTATAGTATGATTTTATATAAACAACTTAAATTATTATACTATGTAAATTGAATACAACTTTTGCTACATAATTCGCAATATTATAAATTTTATAACCATCGGAGAGTGCTCGAAATATGCTTTGAAATAAGTTTCATATACAATATAGTTTTACAACTTATGAAAATATATTTATTTAGATGAACAATAACATTATTTATTCTTTATTTTAAGTACATACAAAAATAACTATAAAAGCAACATATTATATGTGACAATAGCAATTATGTCTATCAAAATCATACTTTTAAAAATGAGTTATAAGAAGATAAAAAATATATATCTATAGTTTTGAACATATATCATACCATGATGGAATTATATGAAAAATCAAATAAAAGTTTGTCAACGACATTGCAGAGGTATTCCTATTATATATGCAATTAACTGATTATTTTATTCCTAGAATATTTATTGTATACATAATCATTTATGTTTTGTTTTTCATATATCTATATCTCAGATCTTATTCTTTTCTCCATAAACTTAATTGTACTAAAACTAATTGCGAAATCAAGGTCCCCGTTTCTAGATTATTTGAGGTCACGAATCATAAAAAAGGGGGAAGTTTGATAAGTCTTGATATGGTCATGATTGATGAAGATGTATTTTTTTCTCTTAAATAGTATTTCGACTATAGTAGAGGTTAGTTTAATATTTAATTAATTTTATTCATGATACCATCATTATGATCTTCTTTTTGGCTTTCCCATCTTCCATTCTATATGCGTTAGTGTTTATGTGCTATATTAAAAGTCGAAGTTGTGGCTAGCACTCATGTTTTTCTCTATTCTTTTGGTCGTGCATCTATTAATTTATTAACCTATAATTTCTTAAGGTATCATTTGGGTATTTTTCATGTTAAAATTGTGTTAGCTATTCTTAGTCATACCAATTAATGAGATACCATTTAATAATAGACCTAGCTAAAATATTCAATTGGATATTAAAAATATAAAATTTATATATTGCAATAACAAATTTAGAAATTAGATTATAATGACATATACTTTCTCCGTTCTTTTTCTACTGCAACAGTAGGTTTGGACATGGTTTTTAAGGAAATAAAAAATGGGTAGTTTAGCATTGAGGTACCCGTTAATTAACTAGAGTAGGGGATAAGTAAATCCTTAATAAAGTAAATGTAACTTTTATGAGGTAATTTGAGTAATTAATGATGGTTTAATTAACATAAAGTAAAGACAATATTGTCAACTATAGTTGTTTTTTATACCAAAAGTGTAATGGATTGGTTCCAATAGATGAAACTACCCAAAGTGGTAATTGTTCCAATAGAAAGAGAACGGAGGAAGTATGTAAATACAATGGAGTTGAAAAATCTCATTTCACAACAACAAAAAACCAACAATGTTAACAAAAAATTTGCAAAAAATAAAATAAACAACAACCCATGCAACGCACGGGCTTCAAAACTAGTATATATATACAAAGGAGGAACTTTTCGGGAGCATAGGGAGCTCCTCAAGATTTCGAGGCCATAGAGCGCGTCACGTAAGATTGTCATGTCCTCAAATTTTATTTTTATCTTTTTTAAAAAATAGAGTTCTACATAGATTTAAATACACATAAGGAGTTCTAGATAAGCTAAAATTAGAGTTTGATTTTGAATGAACAACCTAAATTATTATATTATGTAAATTGTGTATAACTTTTGTTACGTAATTTGGAATATTATAATTTTTGTTCCATTGGATAGTGCTCGAAATATGCTCCGAAATAAAATCTATTTACAGTATAATTCTACAACTTATGAAATAGAGAGCGCCACTTAGGATTGCCATGTCATTAATTTTTATTTTAAATATTTTTAAAAAAAGAGTTCTACACATATTTAAATACATAAAAGGAGTTTTGCATAACGAGAAATTAAAGTTTCGTTTTAAATAAACAACCTAAATTATTGTATTATGTAAATTGAATATAACTTTTGCTACCTAATTCAAAACATTATATTTTTTTACCAATTGAGAGTACTTGAAATATGCTTCAAAATAAAATCCATTTACAATATAGTTTTAAAACTCATGAAAATATAACTAGATGAATGGTAAGACATTATTTAGTCTTTCTTTTAGATAAATATAATAATAGCTATAACTATAGTCTACTATATGCGACTATAGCATTTTATCATAGGTCCAATTTATAGGATTAAACATATATATAATCTTTTAAAACCTCAGCCTTACGTGGAATCCCCCACAATTTTATGAATTTTATAAATATATTTAAAGTATATTTATAAATGTTTTAGTATATAAATAGTTAATTTCTTAAAGTGTTGACTATTTTGAAAAGTCAAAGGATTATTTAATATTTTAAATAATCAAATATTTTATTGGGTCGGACTTTGAAAGTATTTAATAATTTAATTGGTTTGAGTTGAAGTATATAAGATTTTAAAAGATGGGTTAGAGGAGCCCAATTCAATTCAATCACCTAAACAACCAAATTAAAAGCCCAAACACACTTCCCTAAGCCTACAAGGGTTAGGATTGCAAACCTATATAAACCCCATGAGACCCCAAAAATTCCCACACAATTCACCCTATTTTCTCTCCCCTCACTCAACTCACTCTCTTCTCTCTTCCTCACCCGAATTTTCTCTCTCCCTCACCTAGTTTCTCTCTCTCTCGTTTCTCTCGACTGCCGCTGCCGTTTCCTGCGGCCGCCAGTGGACGACCACCGCCGCCCGCTCGACGCCGGTACAGCAGCCAGCCGGCTTTGTCCCTCTCTCTTCTTTGGTTATTTCCTCCCTTTTTCTTATTATTATTTATGATGTTAATTGTTTTCATGTTTTAAGTATTGTTTTATTAAATTATAGTTTAAAGTTTGTATCTTTAGCTATTTTATTATTAATTTCAGATTATATAATTAGTTTAGTAGAGTAAATAAATTTCGGATTTAATATATATGTTTAACTTGGGGTTTTAAGCATGAAAGCATGGATTTTTAGTGTTTTTAAGAGTGAAAACTATAGTACTATATTATAGTTTATGAAAGTTGAGTACTTTAATCTTTAGAACTATTTTAAAGTGAGTTTAAAAGAGTTTTAAAGAAGTTATACCTTGCTGGAATTTTTATTAGTGTACTTATATATAGTGGATTTTAAATATTGAAGTAATGATTTTTAGGGGTTTTAAATAACTATTTTGGTAGTACTATATTAAGGGATACTAAAGGTTGAAGTTTTAGTGTTTAAAAAGAGTTTTAAAATACTTTTTGGGAGAGTTTAAAGTACTTTAAGTTGCTGTAATTTTTATTAGAGTATTAATACTTGAATGTTTTGATAATTGGTAGGCGGCGAAGACTTTACTTTGAGTGACTTCTAAAGAGTTTAAAGTGGCCTCTCATATTGTTTACACAAGGTATGTACATGCCTATGTGTTTTTAGACTAGTATCATGTCCTAAGGTCAGGATTGATATAGTATCATGTGTAGGGAACTTTTTATAGTTCATATGTGGCTTATATTTAAGTGGATTTGCGTGTTTTGTACTATTGTGTGAAGCATATTGCCTTTTATGAAGTAGTATATGTTTGTATGGATGATTGATGCAAGCATGTGGGTTGGGAACGTTTATTTTATTAATTCACATGAGGGATTAATAAATGTATTGTTTATTGGATCATGAAATGTATCATGTTGTTCCCTTGAATTTATTATATTATTTACTTTATAAGGACCGTGGGCCTTGTTTAGTAAAGTTGAATATTTACCTATTGACAGGTTGGTTGGTTGTTGATTTAAGTCAACAAATAAAGGTTGGTTGGTTATTGATTTTGATCAATAAATAAATGGGATTAATTATGAGTCAATTGAGTTGTATGATCACAATATTTAATCCTAAGACAAAAATTGGAGTATTTGTGTTTCATGTTATTTGTGTTTCATGTTATTTGTGTTGGTTTCTTATTGTTGTGAGTCCCAATATTCAAATAAATTATCAATACTTAAAGTGAAAAGTGAATAGCAATAAGATTTAGCCTTGTGCTCTACGTCTGAAGTATTTGGACTAGTATGAATTGGAGTACATGGTGGGGGCCCATGGCTTTTCTTGGGACCTGATAGATCACGGTGTCCTCTTTTATTTAATTAGTACCTCGATTTCGTTGGTCGCGGGAGTACGGAGTCGCGCCCATACGGAGTCTTCTAAATTGAAGACATGGTTTGGTTGGACAACTTTATCCATTGACTATTCAAATTTATTAATAAAATAATCTATTGGTTTTGTGGAGTCAAATTCAGTATAGTAAGTCTGATATTTTATTATGTTATTATTTATCCCTGATTTAATGCTTATAGTATCATGTTAGGTTATGTATTTTATTTATCATGTAAGTACTCAGCTTTGCTGATTACGTGCTTTTCTGTGTGTCGATCATGGATGTGCCTTATTGATCCTGTGATGACCCTATTTGGTGAGCAGTCCTTCAGGATCAATAAAGCATCAACCATATTCCAGGTTTGAAGATGATGCATCCATTGGGTTTTTGGGAGACAGTTTGGAGAGCTTGTGTTTTAGGCTCTTTTTAATACTTTTTATACTTTGGTTAGCTATGTTTCATTAGTTTGACTTTTTATGTTGGGTTTGACTTTGGTTTGATTTGGAGTCGACTGTGTGGTCGACTAAGTTTAATTAATGATTTCAAGTACTTTATTTTTCCGCTGCAAAAATTCTGAGTAAGCCGATACGTTATCACACGGGCGATAATACTTTGGTGATTCTCTATGTTTTGTGGGCAAAAGTTATTTTATAAAATAGAGAATTATCGGGGTCTTACATTACGAGTCCGGATCCTCTAGAGTTTTAATTAAATTTTACAAGGTAGAGTTGTATATGAACCATACATTTTAAAATCAAATGCTCATATTGGTGGAAGGGGGAAAATAAGAGGTTGATTTTGATGAGAAAAAATAGAGGGGGTTTTGGAAAGATAATATATAAGTCATTGATTTTTTATTCAATGGTTGATATTGCTCAAACTCTACATTGTAGAGTTCTTTTAGCACTTTAGAGGATCCAAACACCAGCCTTACTCAACTGAACCAAAGCAATTTAGTATTGCAACCAAATTTATTAAGGAAACTTTATTGTTACAACAAAAATTAGAATCTATATCGATAAAGTTACATATATATTAGAGTTTTGGATGATGAAAAAATTATAGTATGATTTTATAAAACAACCTTAGAATATTATAGAGAGCTCCACCTAAACATGACATGTCATTCTTTAATTTTTAATTTTTTTTAAAATACTCCCTCTGTTTTTTTAGATGTAACATATTGACTTTGGACACTATTCATCCAATACACTTTGACCATTAATTGTTATTTATATATAAGAAAAAATATAGTCATGTGGGATCTTGTTTGATTCGTCACGGTATACACTTTCCAAATATATATTTTTTATAATTTTTACTTTTTATCCAATTAGAGATATTATCGGTCAAAGTTGTGCCTCGACAAATGTGAAAAGTCCAATGTTACATCTAAAAAAACGGAGGGAGTAGTGTTTAACATAGATATAAATACATATAAGGTATTTTTAATAAGTGAAGATTACACTCTGATTTTAAATAAACAACCTAAATTATTCAATTATGTAAATTGAATATAACTTTTGCTATATAATTCGCAATCTTATAAATTTCTTACCATCGGAGAGTGCTCGAAATATATTTCCATATACAATATAGTTTTACAACTTATGAAAATATATTTATTTAGATGAACAATAACATATTATTTATTCTTTATTTTAGATACATATAAAAATAACTATAAAAATAGGAGTGAAGAATAGGAGTGGTATTATTTTATTTAGAGGAGAGAGAGTGTGGGCTAATGGTTAAAAGATAGAACGATTAAAATAATAGTGGATCATATCCAAAAAATAAAAGTGTAAAAAGTATTATGGGACAGATGAAAAAGGAAAGTGTAAAGAGTATTCTGTGACAGAGAGAGTATAGTTTTTACTACATACTACAAACAAATACACAATCTCATTAATTTGAGATTTGCATTAAAATAATAATCATTAATTAAGAATATAATTAGATTACTATAAAATATGTCTTTCAATAAATACTATATAATTTATCTTATTTATTATCACATAGCTATGAAATTAAAAAAAACTGTGTATCACACGGGCTTGAAAATCTAGTTACTAATAACAAAGAACCATAACTATTAACATTATAAATATAACTATTTACCTTATAAATATAACTATTTACTGAGAAACTAACTATTAACCTGGAAATGATAACTAATTACTAGAAAACCATAACTATTTACCCAAAATCATATATCACGATGAAAACTATAATTAATTACGTACCATAACTTATAATAATAAAAACATTAGAGTTTAGACCCATTGATAGAAGAAGACGCAAAAGAGGTTAGTTGAAAGCTTTAATCATTAGAAAGACATTATTCAAATCTGATTTGTATTAATTACCCTACTTTTAGTTCCTTTTATTTCACACAAAATTAGCAACAATTGAGCTAAAAATTTAACTAAAATGGATGATTTTGGTGCTTTAGCTCAAATGAAAAGTGAAAGAAAAAGAAAAAAAAGAGAGGAAAGCTTTAGGTTCCAAATCTGATTACATGCAACAATAAGAAAGATAAATGGAAGTTGGGTGGAGTAGAGGGAGATGGCAGTGCGCTGGAGAGAGAAACGGGAGGGGAAGAGGAGAGAGAAAAAAAAATTGAGGGAGAAATGTGATAGTCTTACGTTAAGTTTAAGGGTGTCTTTGTCCCTCAAACATAACTCCAAACATTAGACTGTGCCACATCAGCTTTCTACTACTTTTTATTTTACAGACTCACTTCAGACTCATTCTAGTTTTATACTTTATCCCCCAGATTCTCTCCAGACTCAATCCACTTATAACATTATTTTATGCATTCTATTTCACTTTTTTTCGTGTTCTATGACAATGTATTGTGAAAAGTTAATAATTTGAATATTCACCAATAAATAATTAGTTAAATAAAAAACTATAATTAAATATTTATTTAAAATTTTAAACTGACATTAATATTATAATTTTTTTATTTGGATCCACTAAAAATAATATAGATGGATGTAATTTTTTTTGGAGAGGGAAAATTATTATAGAGATGAGAAACCAATTCCAAGATTTCGGATCGAATCGGTAGGCAAATTTAAAAAAATAAATACAAGGTATCATTTACAGGTATTATACAAACTAGCAGTTGATATTTGGTAAAAAGGATTTTACAAAAAAAAGGAGAGACAAATGGCAGGTTTTTAGTGGCCTAGAAAACAAGTGTTGCATATCAATAGTCTTAGGTGGAGTCTTGATTATCAAAACCCACCCCAAGACTATCTCCTTTTTGTTTCATGATTATTGCCAAGTCTTTGCCAAAACTATCAAAGACTCACTGCAAGACTATGTTCAAGACTCAGCGATATTCACGCCCTAACGTGAGACATTCTTTTTGAAGAATTTGTGATATTTTCAGGAAAAGGGATTATGATGTAATATGTCAAAAAAAGATTATATTTTCATTAAAATGGATTATAATTCCACTATTCTTATGTGTATAATAAGTATTCAGATGTCAACTTTATATACTTATATATTATAATAGATTTATACAGGCCAATTAATTACCTTTTTCTCTTAACGTAAACAACATTAAGCTCCACCAGAAAAGAGAAGACTTTTTGACACAAAGGTATATATAAATGAAAAAAGCTAAAAGAGGATATAATAGCAAAGATTATGATCCAATATGGAAAGTGGGTAATATAAAAAGTAAATTGGGCTAATCCATATAATTTTTTAACAAAATTAATCCAAAGTAGTAGCATTGATACAGGCATACAGCAACACAAGTTAGGTTCAACCGATAAAGTTCAGGAATTCAAGTAGGCGAAAAATTAACTATCATTTTCCCTAAAATCCCCCTCACTGTTTCATCTAGTGTAATTCCAATGATTTGATTAGAGGGAGTGTTAGAAAATTAACGTAATCTAATCCAATTATTGTGTCGACATAAACATTTCTTTTAAAATTTACTTTTACATAATTAATAAGGATTATCTTTGGCTATAAAAAAATTAACAAGGATTATCTATGCCAAAAAAACAAGTAAAAAACTTATATGGACCTAGTCCACACTAAATTAACATGGACCTAATGCTATTACATGTGATTTATGAAAAAAGGGTCACTATGTCAATATATATATACATATATATATATATATATATATACATATATATATACATATACATATATATATACATATACATATATATATACATATACATATATATATACATATACATATATATATACATATACATATATATATATATAAGATGAGTTGGTAGAGATTATAAAGGGTGACTATGTGAGAAAAAAATATTACTATGTTATAAAATGAAAATTTCATTATAATAAACTAATATAAGAAGGGGTGACTATAGTAACTATATAAAAAAAAATAGTGAATTTTTCATTTCAACTTCTCAGTAGTTTGTAAACAAGCAGAACCAACAACAGTCTCTCCCTAGGCGATTCTAGGGTTTGAGTGTGAAACCTGGTAGTCCATTATTTTTTCTCGATTGTTCGATCGTTTTGATCCCATCTTGGGATTGAAGCTTATCATTATGGTAGAGGAAATTCTGCAAAAAGTCTCAAGTCTCAAAATAACTGATGAAGAAAACAAACCTATAGCCCTCGATGATGAAGTGGCATGATGATATTATTCATGATATTGAATTATCATTAGTGGGTAAGGTTTTAACGGTTCGCTCGTACAACTTTGAAGCCCTAAAACGTACGTTGAATCAGATCTGGTCCATCTCTAATGGTGCCTTATTTAGACCTATCGAGAATGGACTTTTTGTGGTACAATTTATGAACCGTCGTGACAAAACAAAGGTCCTGGCAGGGCGTCCATGGACCTTCGACCAGAACCTTGTGCTTATGAACGAAATTGAAGGCGATGATAAATCTTCGGATATCTCGCTGAAACTATGCCCTTTTTGGGTTCGATTATATAACATGCCTATGGCATATCGGATCGACAATCATGTGAAACTAATAGGAGGCAGTTTGGGGAAAGTATTGGAGATTGATTCGGATGGAATTCGGTGGGATAAGTCTGCTAGGGTTAGAATTTTGTTGGATGTTACCGCTCCTTTACGTCGCGTCCAACGTGTTTCCTTGAAGAAAGGAGGATCGACTATGATCGAGATTAAGTACGAAAGACTACCAACGTTCTGTTACATTTGTGGATTGATCGGACATATAGAGCGGGACTGTCTACAAAACCATGATGATGAAAAGGAATTTGAGAAGCAATGGGGCTCATAGCTTCGTGCTTCACCAAGAAGGGGTCGACAGAAGATGGAGGAGGAGACGAAACTATTTCTTAGCAAGTGCTCGAGAACCTGGATTTTAGTAGCCCCAAGGCCGCTGTGATGGAGGACAAGGCACCTCGTGTGTCTCTCAAGGAAGTTCCGCACTCGGCTTCCGTCGGGGTTATCCCACTGCAACACGCAGCCACTGCTGCTTGTGCTACGGATGTTGCACTTCCGACGCCACTTGTTGCTAATGCTGCCCATGCAACAGATGAAGCTGAATGTGTGAGCACTCAATCAGGTACTTTTAGTGACAATTTGATTGCCCAGACCCAAACTTTTGTCTTTAATTCTAGTTCCAAGGCTGGCCCTCCTAAGTCTAGAAAACAACGAATAAAGGCGAGAGTAGTACCTATGGAAATAAATGACTCTGCTAGCATTGAAAATACTCTTGTCACTACTAATTCACTTGGTGATAAGCGTAAATTCCCGGATTCTATGATTGTCAATGATGATGTGGATGATGATATTTCGATTTTTAAAAAACAAAAGATGGACTTGGTTTGTAATCCTGGCAGTGGTTTGGCAACTGTCGAGGCGGAGGTTGGTTCAACCCAACCCCTCCCGGCGTTATGAATATCATGTGTTGGAACTGTCGGGGTTTGGACAACCCCTGGACAGTTCGTCAGTTGAGGAGGTGGTTTACATCTCTTGCTCCCGATATTCTGTTTTTATCGGAAACGAAAATAAAAAAAGTTGCCGCTGAGTCTTTGAAAGACAAGATTGGTTTTACTAATGCAATTGGTGTTTCGAGTATTGGTTTGGCAGGGGGTCTGTGTTTAATGTGGAATAATGTTACTGTTTCTTTCACTTTGACTTCTTACTCGCAAAACCACATTTGTGGTGAAGTGGTTAGCAAGGATGATGTCAACTGGAGATTTGTTGGTGTATATGGGTGGCCGGAGGAGGCAAATAAACATAAAACTTGGTCCCTTTTACGTTTTATGTATGGTGATTCTGAGCTCCCTACTGTTTTTGGTGGTGATTTCAACGATATTCTTGACTATGGTGAGAAAGAAGGAGGAGCAAATAGAGAGAGGAGGGAGATGGTCGGTTTTCGAAATGTGGTGGAGGAGTGTGAACTTGGTGATCTAAGAGTGGTGGGGCAATGGTATACTTGGGAACGAGGTAATAGTCCTGAAACAAGAGTGAGGGAGCGGCTTGATCGTTACCTGGTAACTTGGGATTGGCTTCAAAAATTTCTGGGGGCCTTTACGGAGCATATTGTTCGTTACAAGTCAGACCACAGTGCCATTATTCTAAGGGGTGCTGGTCATCTTCGCACGAATAGAAGGACAGGGGGGAAGAAATTCAGATTTGAGACTGGGTGGCTGCTTGATGAAAGATGCGAAGGGGTGGTGCGTCAGGCGTGGGAGGAGGCTCTGGGTCTGCCGATTCAAACTCGGCTTGCTGCTGTGGGTCGAGATCTATTGGCGTGGATCAAGGAAGGGTACGGTGATTTGCCTAAGCAAATCGAAAAGGTGGAAAAAGAGCTTCACTTGGCGCAGATGGCTCCGATTTCTCCCTTGAGTTGTGACAGTTGCAGTGCTCTTGAAAAACAACTTGATGATTTAAATGCTAAACTAGAAGCTCATTGGTACCTTAGATCGCGAGTTGCGGAAATAAAAGATGGCGATCGCAACACAAAATATTTCCACCACAAGGCTTCCCAACAGAAGCAACGCAACTTTATCAAAGGTGTTTTTGATGCGAATGGTGAATGGCAAACTGAGATCGAGATGATTGAAAACGAAGTTGAAAATTATTTTCAAAAAATTTTCACTTCAGATAACCCTTCTGCTGAACATTATGAGGAGGTTCTACAACATGTTCACTCTAATATTTCTGCTGAGTACAATGCTGCCCTTATGCGCTCATATACCAAGGATGAGATTTTCTCTGCTTTGAGTCAAATGCATCCTTGCAAGGCTCCCGGTCCGGATGGAATGCATGCAATCTTCTATCAGAGATTCTGGCACATTATAGGAGATGAGGTATTTGATTTTGTGAGCAATATTTTACATGGAACATTTTTCCCTGATGATGTTAACTGCACTAATATTGCTCTTATTCCTAAAGTTAAATCTCCCACTGCTGTTGCTGAATTTAGGCCTATAAGTCTGTGCAATGTATTTTATAAAATTGCTTCTAAAGCTCTTGTAATTAGACTTAAAATTATTCTCCCTGATATTGTAACGGAGAATCAGAGTGCCTTTGTTCCTGAAAGGATGATTACTGATAATTCGCTGATAGCCCTGGAGATTTTTCATTCTATGAAACAACGCAACAAGAGCATAACTGGCATTATGGCAATGAAGCTTGATATGAGCAAGGCCTATGATCGTGTGGAGTGGGGTTTTCTGAGGAAACTTATTCTCACTATGGGCTTCGATGGCAGATGGGTGAACCTGGTGATGCAATGTGTGTCAACAGTCTCCTATTCTTTTATCATCAATGGAAGAGTGCACGGACAAGTTTATCCTACTAGGGGCTTGAGATAGGGAGATCCTCTTTCTCCCTTCTTATTTATCCTAGTAGCTGATGCTTTTTCACATATGATTCAGCAAAAGGTGGATGCCCGGATTCTTCATGGTGCAAAAGCTAGCAGAAATGGCCCAGAGATATCTCACCTTTTTTTCGCAGATGACAGCTTACTATTCACTAGAGCCACTCGACAGGAATGCTTAACAATAGTTGAAATTCTCAACCAATATGAAAAAGCATCCGGGCAGAAAATTAACTATGAAAGGTCGGAGGTGTCTTTTAGTAGAGGCGTTTGCAGGGAGCGAAAAGAAGAGTTGATTAATCTACTCCAGATGAAGCAAGTGGAAACTCACCATAAGTACTTGGGTATCCCTACTGTTAGTGATGGTTCGAAGAAACTCATGTTCTGAAGTATCCTGGATCGAGTATGGAAGAAATTAAGGGGATGGAAGGAGAAACTTTTGTCGAGAGCAGGTAAGAAGGTTTTAATCAAAGGAGTTATCCAGGCAATTCCTACTTATCTTATGGGAGTATATAAGTTTCCTGTGGCGATTATTCATGAGATAAGTTCAGCTATGGCCCGGTTTTGGTGGGGTGGTAAAGGTGAGTCCCGAGGTATGCATTGGTTGAGTTGGGACAAGTTGTGTAAACCGAAATGTATGGGGGGCATGGGCTTCAAAGATCTTGCAGTTTTCAACGATGCTTTGTTAGGTCGTCAAGTATGGAGGCTCATCCATTATGATAATTCCCTTTTTAGTCGTGTAATGAAAGCAAAATACTACCCTAATACTGATATTCTTAATGCAAGACTAGGGCACTCGAATAGCTTCTCATGGAGGAGTATTGGGGGTGCTAAGAGCTTGGTGAAAGAAGGTATTATGTTTCGAGTGGGGAATGGGCGTAGTATTGACATTTGGAGGGATCCTTGGATTGGGGATGAGGAGGGGAGATTTACTAAGAGTACTGAGGTTGAAGACTTACGAGTAGTGGGTGATTTGATTGATGTGGAGAAAAGGGAGTGGCGCATCGATTTGCTTGATCTTCATTTTAGTGTGAGAGATAAGTGTATTCTTGCTGTCCCTCTTAGTGTTAGAGGAGGGAGGGATGAGTATATGTGGGCTTACTCAAAAGATGGAAGCTATTCGGTTAAAACTGCTTACATGCTCGGCAAAGGAGGGAACTTAGATGATTACCATGGTGCGACGAGACATTATTTCACGCCCTTATGGGATGCGAAAGAATTCAAAGCCTATGGGTTGATTGTGGTTGCGAAGCGATGATTGATGGGCGTGAAGACATGGAGTTTCTCGATCTTTTTTTGAAGTGGAGTAAGCTGGATACTAAGATGGTTCAACGAGGCTGTTTTATTGCGTGGAACATTTGGTTCGAAAGAAACCAGTTCGTGTTCGATAACAAGTGTGTGACTTTGGCAGTCCTTGCCCAACACATCTTCCGTCAAGTTGAGGAGTTTAACTCCTACACTCGGCGTATTTATGCTGGGTCGTGTAGACCGAATCTGCCGAGCCCAAATTCTTGGTGCAGCCCGCCTGAGGACTGGGTAAAAATCAACACAGACGCTGCATTGCACGAGGAAGGTTGGGTCGGTTTGAGTGTTGTGGCGAGAGACAAGGAAGGTAAGGTGTTGTTTTCGATTGTGAGACGCACGAGAGCTTGGTGGCCACCTGATGTAGCAGAGGCAAAAGCTATCCACATGGCTGTCTGCTGGGCCAAAAAACAAGGCTTGTCAAAGGTTATAATCGAATCCGACTCTCAGATCATTATTTCTCGTCTTTCTAAAGCGGCTATCTTCTACTCGGATCTGGATGCTATACTTGATGACATTATTTTCCTTTGTTCTGATTTTACTTCTATTAGTTTTTCTCATGTTAAAAGAGGGGGCAATTTTGTTGCCCACCATCTTGCTAGAGTAGTGCCTTTTGGTTTTGAGCAATGCTGGGTTAATCACTGTCCTAGTGTTGTCTCTCCTTATGTACTTATGGACACGTTGTCCCTAAATTAATGCACTATCTCTTTCCCCTCATAAAAAAAAAAGCTTAGTGTAATTTAAGATTTTAAAAGTCTCTCCTAGGTAACTATTTGGGTTACCCGATCATTAGTAGCAAGGTCACTAATGCTACTTTTAGTTCTATACAAGAAAAAGTCTCCTCACAGCTTACTAAGTGGAGAGCTAATTCTCTCTCTCAAGCAGGTAGAACTATTTTAATACAGTCTAATCTGGCTTCTAAAGCTAGTTTCCAAATGCAAAGTTTTACTCTTCCTCCTTATATTCTTTCGTCTTTGGATAAGAACTACAAGAATTTTCTTTGGAATAAAGATCCGAACTCTAAAGCCCCTAACTTGATAGGTTGGGATAAGATTTGTAAGCCTAAAAAATTTGGAGGCTTGGGGTTAAGGAAAGCTAAAATTAACAATTTAGCCCTTTAACTTAAACTTCTATGGAAAATAATTAGGATGTCGAACAATCTTTGGGTCAAACTTGTTAAGCAAAAATATTTAAAACAAGACACTTTATTCTCTTATAAAACTAAAGCTAATGTCTTAGATGGATGGTGGGGAATAGGGAGGATATTTCGTTTTGGAATGATAATTGGGTGTTCAATTACCCCATTTGTAAAAATTATTCGCCTATTATTGGTTCAGAGGAGATTAGGGTTAAATTTTTCATTTCAGATGATGCTCAATGGAAAAAACATCTACTTTTAAATTATGTCTTGATTAATGTAGTTGAAGATAACCTAAATTTTTTTATTTCTTCTAACTATATGTCAGATAGGATTTTTTGGGATCTTACTGCAGATGGAGAATATTCGGTTAAATCAGGAGTTGCTCTGCTTCAAGGTTATAGCTTAGATCTGCCTAACCATGTTAGTTTTTCTTGGATTTGGGCCTTAATAATTTAGTCAATAACTATTAAACTATATTCCACAGTCTCCGTATTACTAGCAATTATTAGTTGATCCTTTTTAAAACTATTTCGAGCACCAACCCACATCCTCCACTTACGAGTCAATAAAACCGAATCTCTCATAAGTTAACTTTGATTAACTCGACTCTGAAACATTTAATAAAGAAGTGGATAATATCGTACTTTATAACCATCATAGGGGTAATTTACTGAACTACTAGATTTATTTAGTAAGTACTACTAAAAGAAATAAACATCTTAATCCCCTTTTAGTAACTCTAAATAGTGTTCTAAGGTTACTATATTAAGCCGTTTATAGGGTATTCCTTCATCACATTAACTCGGATATATTCACAAATAGACCTTGCAATGGAGTTTACTTCTAACAGTCTTGATATTATCAACACTTAATTAATCCTTTTCCTTACTTTAGTTAACTAAACTGACACGCCCAATTCATTCTTTGAGTTTAACTAAATAGTCCCCCACTAACAAACTTATACCTTTATAACTTCTTAACTACAATACTCTTCGCTTCTAATTAACAATGAACTCTAACTACTACTCTAATTGATAACATGAATATTTTTCAAAGATTAATAACTTTCTATTAACATTAGAACCAAGAAAGATAAATTATCTCTTATTAACTCACAACTTTCCAATTCTTTAATCGTTAACTAATAACAAGTATTCCTCATCTAGCTTAATTATATAAAACTAATTCAATCACCTTTCTTAAATAAGAATGCCTCATGAGTCTAATTACAACTCTTTGATTAGGAGACAACAAAACTAACGTATTCAACTCTATACTAATAACCTTCTAAGAATAATCATCGCTCTCCGAATAACTATTTGACTCCATAACTCAATCCCATGGTTTCACCTCAATGATATCAAGTGACTTCAATAACCATTTCTCATTACTCTTAATATCAACCATTAATCTACATAAAAAAAAATCTCTAATCCAAAAGAAATAATTTAATTAGATACTTGCTATTGAACATGGCTATAATAAGGCTTCCCTTAATCAAACTAAACTAACACATTATACTAAACTAATTTGAGAACTTAAAATCACAAATCTTTTCCAAGAACAACTCTACACCAACTTACTTTATCACTTAAATAGAGGGGCTTCTGTCATCTCAATTTACCACCAACAATTCACAACAATTCAATAGTACCCTCTTTATAGAATCAAACTACACAAACACAAGTAAATTTCAATATATTAATTCATAATCCACAATAATTCAATATCATCAACATCAGACCACTAGTAATCACATTCCACGATCAATAGTTCATAAATCAGTTTATAATCTACATTTAAATTTTGAAAGAACATAAACAGAATCAAGAAAGGAGCAAAAGGGAGGTTTAGTACCTTTTGGTACTTCGCAAAACCACCAACACGTGACAGCAC
Organism: Beta corolliflora; assembly: GCA_947648045.1. Taxonomy (NCBI): domain Eukaryota; kingdom Viridiplantae; phylum Streptophyta; class Magnoliopsida; order Caryophyllales; family Amaranthaceae; genus Beta; species Beta corolliflora. The sequence continues at coordinate 187,921 of CANSZD010000391.1, forward strand.
AACAACAACAACACCGCGCGGCAGAGCAGCAGCGCAGCAGGAGGAGAAAGAACAGAGCAATGGCGGTGCGAGAAGAGGAAGAAGGGGAGTGGGGCAACAGCAACCGCGGGCTCGCGGTGACAAGCGTAAGAACCACCAGCAACAATGGCGATGCAAGTGCACGAAGAGCAAGAAGTGTAGAGCGACACCCACGAACAACAAGAGCAAAGAACGTAAGAAGAGGGAAATAGAACGGCTCCGGCAGGTTGAAGTAGCGCCGGCTAGGGGAGGAGCGCAGGTGAGAGAGAGATAGAGAGAGAGGATGTCGGGGAGAGAGGGAGAGTTGAGGGGGTCTGGGTTTGGGTGAGAGAACCGAATAGAGAAAAAGATAAGGATGAGGGTTTTAAGGGTTTGGTTTCCAAACCGACAAAGTGGGAAACAATTTGGGTTTTCCCTTTTTGGCAAAATTCGACTCAACCAATTTTTAAATGCTTAAAACCAAATATATTTAATAATGACATAAATAACTTGTAAAAATAACAGTTTAAATTTCATTACTATATTTAAATAAAATTAAACTTCATGCTACTAAACATAGCTACGAAAAATAATATTTTTACTCAAGTAAAATAAGAATATTCAATACATAATTAAATTAATAGTTATAATTAGCATATAATAAACTCTTTTAAAAACAAGCCTGTTACACCTGGGGTCTAAGAGAAGGTATTAGGGGGGCTCTCTTTCAGGGGGTCCACAACATCTCTATTGAGGGTGATAATCTCTCGGTTATTCAGGCTATTAAAAGAATATGGAAAATTCTCTGGTCTATTAATGCTCTTATTAATGATGCAATGGAGGATCTTAGAAAATTTGATAATTATAACATTGAGCATGTTTTTAGAGAAGCTAATTATGCTGCCGACTGGATGGCAAATCGTGGTCATTCAACTACAAATCTCTGTTATTGGTTTGAATCTCCTGATATTTCGTTTTCCATGATCATCTGCAAGGATGCTTTAGGGTGGCCTGTTAATTGGGTTCCTCACTAGTTTTTTTCTTTCTTGCTAAAAAAAAACTTAAAATTTTAAAAGGTTACTGTATGAAAAGCATCACTATGCCATATGGATAGCTTTGGTCCACAATAATGTTAGTGTGGACTCAGGGGCGGGGCTACCCTTATCGGGGCCCTGTTCAAATTCTCATACTTGGGCCCCTTGACTCATATGTAAAATAATTACAAAAAATTTTAATTAAAAACTTTAGTAAATTGTATTAAAAAAAATTGTCAATTACACAATTATAAATTTGACTAAAATCAAAAAATTAACTTTTAGACTTCTACAAGCTATACAAAGAAAAACAATTAAAATTTCAATTTTTATCAACCAAAATAGAAGCATAATTGACAGAAATTATTTAATGTAATATAAAATCAAAAACTATTAAGATTTAACATTACCTTTGAAAAATTATTTGCGTTGTTATATTAAGGAGCTCTCATTAAATTTTGTGGTTGATTCTCTTGCTAAGCAAGGCCTTCACCTTAGTTCTGAATTCATACCTTGGTTGCAGCCTTTGAGGTTTTTTGGTGGTATTTTTCTATTTTTGGGACTTTTTGGGGTGTTTAAACCATTAATGCAAAGGTCTTTGTATTGGTCTCCTACTCTCCTGGACTTTACAATGCCATTATGCGTGAACATTTAATTAATGAATTAGATTGCAAATTATCAAAAAAGAAGGAACCATCTCTTCAAATTCAACAAGTAGTATGCATCTGGAGAATTGGAGATTTTAGTTCATGGGGTATTGTAGGGGACAAAGCAATTAATGTTTTGTCTCGTAAAGTGCCTTTGGAGGAAAAAAGAGGGAGAGAGTAAATATGACTAATTGTCAAAAAATGAAAGAAAATAGAAATTTATGTATGCTATAGGATTCGAACAGTGTATCTTGGTTTAAAAGGCCCTATATCTTACCAACTCCTCCACATAGTTTTCTGTTAATATTTTTAATTTACAAAGATTAAGTACAAAATTTCGGGGCCCCTTTAATGTCGGGGCCCTGCGCGGTCGCGCAGCCCGTGCATGCCAAGAACCGCCTCTGTGTGGACTAGGTCCACCCAAGACTAGCTCAAAAAACAAGGACTAGTATTTAGGAATACATGAGGTCTTGTGTTAAATCGTCTTACGTGAGTAAAGCTGTGAGACAACTAATATCATACTGACATAATCATACACTTCATAAGATTGGTGGAGGGCCTTTCGGTTGGGTTGGCCGGGATAAGGCGGTGGTAAGGGGCCACGGTAGAGGTGCCTTGGTGGGAGGGTTTCTGGATTTGGCGGGGTGGGTAATTGGGGTAGGGCCGCATGTAGGGATGTGCAAAGACCAGGGTAGGACCGGAATCTGAACTGGACCGAACCGGAAAATCCCGATTTCGGGTTTCCGGTCCGATCCAAACCCGAAAAATTCCGGACCGGACCGGTGGACCGGAATTTCTAATTTTTTAGTAAAAAAAAGTTTATATGTTTAAAAAGGTAGAAAGTTAGAAAGTAAAAAACGTACTATTTATTACCTTTAGGAATATTGTTATTAAAATTAATAAATTTTAATGTATCTAATTTATAAATATGTTTAAATCAAATTAAAAAGATTTTTTTTTAAAAATATAGATTCCGGTTCAACATGTCCAAAACCGGATCAGACCGGAATTTCCGGTCCAAAATTTTTCCAGATTCTGGACCGGTGCACACCCCTAGCCGCAGGGGTGCCTAGATTTACGTTAGGCTGAGATTAGGGTGGGGTGGGTGTTTTTCATTTTATTTATATGTTTTTATTAGGAATTAAGTAAAGTGGTGGTTACATTATTTAGTTGTTAATTGGCTAATTAATGGAAAAGGATAGTCATGAGAACATATTAGGGAACTAAGCTTCTATCAGAGTTTTATCTAGGGGTGGTTTAGTTAGCAACCACCTATTTAATGGGTGGATTTCTAGAAAAAAAGTTCAAATTATTAACCCAAAAGACCATAAATAACATGAGAATCATAAATAATAACCCAAACAACATAAAAATTTACCCAAGTTAAAATCATCACTATCAATCTGAAAATTATGACTATTAACCCAAAGCTATTATATTAACCATAGTACCATCTACCATGAATATTAACTCAAGTTTTGTTGGCAACTTCAAGAAAAAGGATTAAAAGAGTTTCATCAAGTCCGACCTACATATTGTGCTATAATATCTAATGGGACATTGTTGGGTTTGGTAATCAGTTATTAATGTGGCTACGACTTAGGTATACTGTGGTCGCATTAACTTCACTGAAGACCACAATCACCTTCTTCTTCATTGTAAATATTCGTGGCAATTGTGGTCCTGGTGGACGAACATATGGGGACTAAGCTGGGTCTTTCCCCAGAACATTATGGATGCTCTCAACCAATGGAGCTTGGGAGGTAAAGGACCTTTTTTCAAAAAGGTTTGGTTCGCGATTTTCTTCATTATTATCTGGACTTTATGGAAAGGAACAACAGGATTTTCAACAATGTATCAAGTCCGGTGGCTCATTTGCAAGATCTTGTCATGTTAAGATTGAGTTGGTGGTTAAAAGGATGGAATGAAAAATTCCCCTACTCTTATGAAAATATCCAAAAAAATCCAGCTTGTCTGCTATGGTCTGCCCCTAGACCTTTGTTGCTCAACTCCGGCCTTCCAGTACCGCCTCAAGACTGGCTTCCCCCTCCTAATGGAATGTCGACGCCTCAGTCAATGGTGATCGGTCCTTGTCTGCAATTGGTGGGGCCCTCCGTAATGTAGGAGGTTTGTTCAGATGCTTGTTCTCAAAACCAATCCCCGCCATTGAGATTAATTGTGCTGAAGTTCTTGCAATTTATAGAGCTATTCAAATATCAATGAAGTGTGAGAACATAAAAAACCTGCCAATCATAGTGGAATCTGACTCCACAAATGCGGTGCAGTGGTGTAATGCTGATTTTGGAGGGCCATGGAACATGAATTTCCAACTAAACTTCATAAGGCACGCAAGATTAAGGGGACTTAACCTGAAAATTATTCACAAAGGAAGAAGCTCTAACTTTGTGGCGGATTCTTTAGCCAAACAAGGACTAGTGAGGAATGATGAATTTATAGCTTGGTTGTGATTGTAATCGCTGATCAATTACAGTCCCACTTATTTTCGTTTTTGTTTGGGTAGCAGCACCCCCCTTTGGCTGCTGCTAGACCCTAGTCTTACATTGTACTTGGCTAAAGTAATGATATAAGAATACCAAATTATCAAAAAAAAAAATACTGTGGTCGCATGGCTACTAGTTATAGTTTCATGTTAATAGTTACTCTATTATTTTAGGTTAATAGTAGCTATTAGAGTCTAGTTAATAGTTTTAGTTTGGGATTTGAAAAAATAAAAATCAGCTTAGACCATCTCAAAAATAAGTTAAAAGAGTACCAAGATAATATTGGACGATTATGCTCTCATAAATCATATATGTGACTATGTGAGAACCAAACATAAATTAAAAGAGTGATGTGCCCGAACTTTTTTAGGCGACAAAATAATGATCCGCGTGCGTCGGCATAGTCAAGCACTCAGTAGTCAGTATGGCTTTAGGCGTCAAGACAAAATTGGTACAATACACATGCTTTTGGCAAATCTTTTTTTTCACCTATAAATGAGCTTAAACTTCTTGTGGATTTGCGTCACCAAATCAGATTATTTCTAAAAAACTTACCTATACCTCATGTGAATTTTGTATTGCAAAACTATGAAGCTGTCAATGAAGCCCTTTGCCGCAATTTTTCTTGTGCTCTTGCTTGTCTTGGCCACAGGTTCCTTCTGGCTTCTCCTCCCTTTTGAGGTATATATATTAATATATATAACTCAAATTTATCCATTTTCGGTTAATGAAATTGGAATCCATACTTCCATTCTTGATAAAAGTATTTTTTTCAAATTTATTACTTCATTATGAAGAAAAGATGTCCATCTTCTTCAAAGTAAATCTATTTACAAACAACTTAATATGATTTCTACAGGGACGAACAGGATGAGAGGTTCCAAGGCTTCTCCTTCCACTTCTAAGAAACAACAAACAGGAATTGTAATACATCCCACTGGTGGAATTCCAGTGTCCACAAACCAATTTTCAAATTTATCAGATTTCCCTCAAATTTCTTATGCCCAAACTACATCTCAAACGGCTACCCAAAAAACTCAAACCACCTCTCCAATTACTTCCGATATTTCGTATGTCCTAAAACCTGCATACGAAAATCTTTTCCTAACTACATTTACCTCCAATAAATTTCCATCCCATGATGATTTTAACAAAAGAGTCTCTGAATACATCCACAAAATAATTCCCAAGGATTTCAATTGGTTTCCTTTTGAAATCACCAAACCCATCCAATATTATCGAAATATTCTTCGGGATACAAATTCTTGCCACTTCAAAGACAATATTTTTGCCTCCACAAATTATTCAAAATGCCTAATATTCCATGTCTTTACCACTACAGACTGGAATATACCTCCAACAAAATCAAGATCGTTTTCTTCCAATTTCCAAGATTCCACACTCCCAAAAACCTACAATTACTACGATTATATCCAAGCATGGTATAATGTTTTCCTTATCCAAAGCTATGATCATTCTTGGTTTATCAGCTTCCATCCTGATTGTCTCCAGAAAAATAAAGCAATTCCAATATGGTTTCTTCAATGGTGGGAACGTTATGGAGCAACTCCAGAAATCTTTCCAGAAGAGCTCCAAGATTCCTTCCAATTATATTGTTCAAATGCTAAAATCAAAGAAGGATTTGAATTCTCCAATATCATGTACTTCTGCCAGACATTTCGAATCTCTTGGATAATGTGCTGGAATTACTCTCTTACTCAAAGTTTACCTTCCAGGCCATATTCCCTTACACGAGAAATTCGAGTCAAATGGTGGAAGAATTTCAAAGTATATCCAAAGTTACAAGATTGTGTTTCCAAGTATTTTAAGAATGGTCCATCTGCTCTCCAAGAATACAATGACTGGACTAAGCAGGGTTTCCAACAATATCAACAAACCCAACAACTTCAAATTACTCCTCCAGTCACTCCTCCTGCTCAAAAACAAGATAAGTCTACATCATCCTCAAAGTCCAAATCCAGATCCAAAGGACAGGCCCAAATTGATAAGGCTGAGCACTTTGGTCAATTTCTCCAATTTATCAGTCAAAACTCAAAAGGACCATCTTCCAATTCCAGTTCCTCCTCCCACGGCTCCAGCCCAGATTTATATGGCGGCCCGTTTTCTCAGGATCCATTTGATTTCTGAGATATATAAAAAAACCTGGTGGAATTATCCACGTAAAATTTGGGCAAAAGAAATCAAAAGATCCCACTAAGTGTTTTTACACTTATGCAAAAATTAGGGACACTATTTCCAATCTACAGGTATCCAAGGTTTGTTTTCCAGATACGTCCAAATTTGTTGGCAAAGACACCAGCTATCCAAATATCTGTTCCAGTTGAGAAAAGCACTCCAGCAACAACAAGGCAAAAGCAAAAGCATTGAAATGCAAAATTGCTTTTACGTACAAATTTTCCAATTCAAGACAAATATGAAGAAAATATCAAAAAGTGAATAGCGCGAAATAGTAAAAGGTGAATAGTACTTTCCAACTTTCGGCAAAAGTTTCTCCACCTGTCCAAGATTGTCAAAAAGAAAATAGTTAGATTCCAAAGTAGTAATTATTTTTGTCTTCTTCAATTATTGTACTCCAATTATTGTACCCCCATCCTGAGTCTATAAATAGACTCCCTTATATCCATTAGTACTCAGACTTGGAAAGAGAACGAAAAAGAAAACACAAAAATTCTTTGAACAAGCTTCATATCAATATCAATAAAATCCAAGTTTCAATCATCCTTTCCATCTTAAATCCGTTAGTTCATTTCCCTCTTGTTTCCAATTTTATACTCTGTTTGTCTGTATTCTTTCGCTGTCCTGGGCTCCCTTTCCTGGTATACAGAGTATAAAATTGGAAACGGGAGGGAAATGAACTTACAGATTTAAGATGGAAATGATGATTGAAACTTCGATGTTATTGATATTATGTTATTGATATTGATATGAAACTTGTTCAAATAATTTTTGTGTTTTCTTTTTCGTTCTCTTTCCAAGTCTGAGTACAAACGGATACAAGGGAGTCTATTTATAGACTCAGGATGGGGGTACAATAATTGGAGTACAATAATTAAAGCAGACAAAATAATTACTACTTTGGAATCTAACTAGTTTCTTTTTCATAATCTTGGACAGGTGGAGAAACTTTTACTGCAACTTTTGACAATCTTGGACAGGTGTGCAAACTTTTGCCGAAAGTTGGAAAGTACTATTCACCTTTTACTATTTCGCACTATTCACTTTTTGACCTTTTCTTCATATTTGTCTTGAATTGGAAAATTTGTACGTAAAAGCAATTTTGCATTTGAATGCTTTTGCCTTGTTGTTGTTGGAGTACTTTTCTCAACTGGAACAGATATTTGGATAGCTGGTGTCTTTGCCGACGAATTTGGACATAGCTGGAAAACAAACTTTGAAAACCTGTAATTTGAAATATTGTCCCTAATTTTTGCCTAAGTGTAAAACACTTAGCGGGATTATTTTTCATTTCTTTTGCCCTAATTTTTGCGTGGATAATTCCACCGGGCATTTTTTTTATTGACTCTTTGGATTGTAATAATTGGGAGAAATAAGTTTTGCCGTCGTCGGATAAGTATGTTCCATTGTGAATGTGGGAAAGATACAGAGGCAAAGGTTCTGAATGATGGATTCCCATAAGGAAATGATGTTGGAGCCATGCAAGAAAGGCAACGGTGGTATTGCCGTAATGAATGATGGTAATGGGGTTTTCTTGGACTTGTTTAATCATATTTGTGATATTTTGGGTGATATAGAAAAAACCTTGTGCTCTAACTTGAGTAGGATTGAAAACAATTGAATCGCTAGTTTGAGTAGCATATTTTGGAAGGTTGATGAGAATTAAATAATGAGCGGGTTTAATTTTTCCATTGTCCATTTCGATATTGGTACAAATGATTTCTTTATAAATCCATTCGAGCCGTCGAATGGAGTATAATGTGGAAAAAATATATTGTAATTGGAATTTTGAAAATTCTCTGAAAAGCTCAGATTGAGAATCTGGGATGTCATAGAATTTTCGTACTAAGCCATATCTCCATGTGAGGAAATATGGATTATCCTTATTGAGATCATTGGCAAAGAGGGAGAAGCCATTGTTAAATATTCTAGATTGGCCCCAAATACGCCAGAGGTAATGATGACAAATAGCATGTTTTGTCAAGAACTCGGCATACCATTGATTGAAATTTGCCAATTTGATCTTATTGATAATGATTTGATGTAGGTCAATTGGAAGTTGATAAATGTGATTGAGAAGTTCGAGAGAAAAGATTCTGAAAATTGTTTGATGAATTATAGATTGGGAATGGCGAGTTGCTATTTGAAGGAGACTTTGGGATATATTTTTAGAGGTAAGGGATAGTCTGTGGAGTAAAGCATGAAGTTTTGGAAGATGGTGTTTTTGGAGTTGTCCCCTAGAATGGGAAGTTTTAGAGCGTCTCATTTTGTGCGTCCCTGCAAGAATTCACGAGTTAAGAAATCAGGAAAAGAATTATCTTGTCCTCGTATAAATTCAATATCGAAATCGAAAGCAGATAAAATTGCCTGCCAACGAGCAAAATTTTGTTTTGAAATAATATTTTGAACATCCTTTTGTAGAATTTCTTTAGTAGACTTACAATCTACACGTAAAAGAATTTTTTTGTAATAAAGATCATCTTGAAATTTGGAAATGCAAAGGACTATGGACATAATTTCTTTTCTGACGGTGGAGCATTTTTTTTTTTGAGATCCTAGCAATAGACCAGAATGGAAACGAACTAATTGTTCTATTTTGGACTCGAGCCTTTGTTTGAGAATACCTCCATATCCAATGTCTGATGCATCTATTTCTGCAATCATAAATGCATTTGGATTTGGTAGATCTAGACATGGGAGTGTCTTGACTTTAGACTTAAGCATACGAACTATCTTAGTATGCTCTTCTGACCATGCACATGGATTCTTTTGAAGACGTTTATATAAAGGAGCACAATACTGACGTAAATCTGAAAAAAATCAGATATGTAATTAAGGCAACCAAGAAATCGTTGCAATTGGTTTTTTTCTTTGATTTCATCAGGAAATCTGTAACACCACGGATTTTCGTTCATAACTTGTTTGAGTTATTTTCTCTTAATTATTATTTTTCCGTTAAAAATTAGAATATTTTACTCCTTAAAAATATTATATCTTATATTATTTGTTTTCAACTTTTATAAAATTTATTTGATTAGAAATTATATATTTTCTAGTATATAAATTGAGCGTTTGAGCTGGTATTTTTATTTTATCATTCTAGCGCTTGGACCGTCGTAACAATTTTTAAATCGGGGAACTAAAACCCCAATGCTATCCCAAAAATCAGACTTTTTGAAGTATGAGAGGTGACTTTTGAGCACCTTATAACTCCCCTTGTAACCCCTTTGTAACCCCCACCTTAATGCTATTCAACTCCCATCTTTTTAGTTATTGTAACCTCCCATTTACACTTTTATTTTTATCTTCTTAATGTTGTATTATGGACAGCAAGAATCATACCATAAACCCTCATTTCTTTTCGACCATTTGAAGAGAGAAAGAGAGAGGAAAAGTTCATCCCGGTTTTTCCTGTCACACCTTCACGAAAATGACTATCGCCAGATATCTAACCGTTGGATCATTCTCAAATTTGGACAGCACGCTGAGGACATCTCGGCCTTCACTTTGACCATAGCGATTTTGAATCCGAACTTTAGATTGTCGGGAATCTGGGTTGGAACTATACAGCATGCAAAGGAATTTTATAATGTTCAAGATGAAGAATGCAAGCAATTGGAGGTCTTCAGAGGTAACTAACGGTTTTTCTAGAGCAATTAAAATTCATATTGGAATTATGTTAGTCATAATGGTTAAGTTGGGTTAGTAATATGTTAGGATTTGGGTGGATATTTTATGATATATGTTTGTTTGCTTGAATTTTATGGTCTTATGATATGATAGAATTGTGGTTGTATGGTTTTATAATGACATTGTGGAGCCATGGTTTGCATTAGTCTTGATTAAGATGTATTATTATAGAACAGTGGTATTGCATGAACAGTAACTTTGTGTAGTGGTACGCTCCACTTTGCCAGATCTTATTTATTTTTCGGCGACGTTATTCTTTCAAGCTACATCACTGTGTCACTGTGTCTGTATCTGATTTCTTGACATCATATTGTGGCGTTAAGATTTCAGAATAGCATATATACTTTCACATGTGTTGTGTTTAGGGTATTTTTGTTTCGTCTTATTGAGGGGATAAGTCATTTTCTTCATATAACTACTGTTAACATGTTGGCAATACTTCTATTAGTTTTTTTATATACTAGTTGTTGGCCGGCGCGCGATGCGCGCCGTCCCCCAAAGTTGCAAAAACTAATTAGTAAAACGGTTGCTTAGTTATCTTGATGACAGGTTTTTTGGGATAAACTCGCTACAATTTGATGCAGTACAAGTTATTGGGCGACCCTCCAAGTTAGGGAAATGATTCCGAATAACTAAATACAAGCATTAGGTTAATCGATTTAAGCAAAACAAAGCATGTGTATTTGGTAATTAGATATAATAACACTTATGTATACAATCCTTGTTAGTGCAAGATATAATAGAAAAGATTGCCCTCCAATATGTTTAGTGATGGCCGGTAAGGTATCTAATTGTGCCAATAAGAGGTAGTGGTTGAGAATTATTGGATATAGTTTGACGTAAAGGAAGCACCATACGAATCCTAAGTAACAACTAGGTCTTTTCACTGCAAAACTCGAGAAGTGATGCTCAACACTCACATATACATGGAGTATCCCATACATTGTATTATCATGATCCTAATCTCCAATTCTTAGTAAATTTGGTATATCCTAATTAGAGTTTCCCTCATTATAAGTATAACAGAACACCAAAAGGTAGCAAGTTGCACATTCTATGTTTAATTTATCATAGCATCAAAAGTAATCAACTAATTTATATTTCCTCCGTTTCTTAATAAGTGCAACATAGAGAAAGTGGGGGAATACCAAGGAATGTAGAGAGAGAAAGTTAGGACCACAAGTAGAGGAATTCAAGTGATCAAACAAAAAAATTATGGTCCACTATTGCTTTTTGTGGCATACAACCTCCGTCTTTTTTTAGTTGCTACATTTTACCATTTAGACATGTCTCTTTTTAGTTGCTACATTTGCCAAATATTTCTACTTTTAGTATGTGGTATCCACATATTATTTACCTTTATACCCTTATTTTTGTCTTCATCACACAAAAAAACAACTATTTTATGCTTTATTGCTCTACTTTTCAATGGTTCCCACATGTTTCCTTGGTCTGTGTGCTAAAGTAAATGTAGCAACTAAAAAAAGACGGAGGGAGTATTTGTAATAATATTGAACTTTTTTTACCATTTTAAGCTTGGTTGCACTTATTATGACTATTCCAAGTAAGGAAAGTGTTGCACTTATTAAGAAACGGAGGTAGTATGTTACAACTAAAAAGTATCTCAGCCAAACTTTAAATTGGTGTTATAAGCCTAAAATGATGGATAACCCAATTCCCTTTCCCCGCCTCTCTCACCTTCACCTTCACCTTCACCTCCCCCACCCCACTCTCTCTTCCCCTCTTACTCATATCAATTTCGCACATTTAGATCGTCTCTCACTACTCTCTCTCCGCTCGCTCTAAATCTCCCTTTTCTCTTTTCACTCACTCAGCTTGTCTAATTTTGTAAATTTTAGAAAGCTTTTCCTATTTGCTCCCCCATCTCTTCTGTATGTCTCACTCATTTAGTATGGTTGAGTTTATCCAATAAAATCTTCCCACTTTGTTTTTGTTTTTCCGTCAAACAAATCCTACTCTAAAGGTGTAACAACCCTGAATTTCCATTTTTCTTTAGAAAACATATCATAGTACAAAATATGGATAATTCAAGAGCTGTTATGCCGCGGTTATTAAACATTTGATAACAGCAAGGCGAAAGGTACTACTACTAAACCATAAATTCATTATTAACTATTACAACTAAAAGGAAATGTAATTAATTAATACATTCCTAAAACAAACCATAATTCTAAACTATTGCCAGTGAAGTCTTAACTTTAATAAATCTTCATCTAGGTGAAGTCAACGCTCTTACCCTAATATGAGCTAGTCACCATCAAACCCTACACATTGAAGACATGTAATATCATCCAAAAGGCTGAGCAAGATTTCATACCAATAACAACTTTGAACTATCCAATGTGCAGGTGGAATACATACATAGTATTCCACAAAATCATTTCACCTGTACAACATTCAACTTGAATATAATAGACAACCTTCAATAATTCAAATCCACTCTACTTTCTTTCTAAACCATTCTGTAAAACTTTCAAATATAACCTTTCGTAATATGTGAGTAGGAAGTAGTAAAAATCCAATGAGCTAGCTAGGCTCACTGGATAAGGTAAACACCAAAGGCCCTAGTATGCATACCCCTAACTCGATAACGAACCGAGAAGGAAGACAATTGGCAAGAGTATTGATCAACATACTCCCAACTACTAAATAGATTGTTGAGACACCGTTAACTCAACCTACTTTCCATACTCGAGGAATACCGCTTACCGGCAACCCCACATTTTGTACAATCTTAGTAAACTTAGTAACAATGAGGAACTTCCTCCTTTTAATAATCTCAAACTTATCTCACGAGGAACTTCCTCCTTTTAATAATCTCAAACTTGTCTCACGAGGAACTTCCTCCTTTTAATATAATTCTCTTAAATAATCTCATAAATTATTTTGATATAAATATCGTCAAAACAATTAAAGCTCTATAAATAACATCGTAAAAATGATTTCAAACTCAATATAAATCACAAATCAATATGAAATACTTTTGAAATAATCTGTACAAGCTTAGTATGAAATCTTACCTTATTAGTAAGCCACAATCAACCAATCTCAATCACAAGTCAAAAAGGTTCCTTTACGAACCCGGAATCTACAATATAATAATATAGTATAAGTCACTAGACTATACTTCATACAGTTCATCTAAAAATAGCACAAGCTAGTTAATTGGCTTTCACTAAACTGAAAACAACTCAACTTGCCACAATCTAAGAAGTCACAAATTAAAGTTCATAGATTAAAGGTCAATGGATGCAACCTGAGCAATAAACTTGGATAGTCAAATAATAAGGATGGAGTTGACTCTAATACTAAAAGTCCATTAATAAAACATTCATAAGAAAACATTGAAACTTAAAACATTCGAAACTAACTATACTTTTTATCAATTTCAGTAGAAACGTAAAATGGGAATAACTTCCTCATTCGAACTCCAAATCAAGCGTTTCTTGAGCCTATCTTGAGTAAAATTTCGATACGAACAACTTTTGTGAAATAGTATTTTTGCTAAAAATGCCCAAAAACTTCTTAAAACCGCATTTTACGAACTGACGAGTAATTCATACGAGATACACTATAAATTACTTTGAACACAAGTTTACTTAACATTCCATTAATCTCAACTAACTACTAAACACCTAAATAAACATCCTATTCATTCAATTACACAACCAAACAATTAAAATCAAAACTCCCAATTTAATTTATCTCAAGAACCCTAACTAACAAAACCCCAATTTGAAATTAAACTAAAACTGAAACTAGAACATGATAAAGAATCTTACTTGATTAAGGTGAAATAATAGAGTATTATTACTCAGAAAAGGACCCGAATTTGTTTTCTTTGACCCGACTTTTCCAACCCGAAATTTGCAAAGCCAAGAACTCAATTCTCCCTCTTCAAGACAACCACCAAATTGATATATGATGAAGATGGACGAACGACGGTTGATGTATGATGATGGTTGATGGTAAATCTTGTAAATTTATTGATAATTGAAACAAGAAGTTGAAGAGAGGTAGAAGATGGAAAATATGAAGGTGTCGAGGGTTTTTTTTTGGAGTATAAGAATGCAGTAACTCTCTTTTATTTCTTTTTCCTTTCTTTCCTTTTTTTTTTTTTTTTTTTTTTTACTTTCTCTCTCCTTATACTAGTATGATAGATATTGGTATTTAACCTAGTAAATCTAGGAATTTGTTTTGACCACCTCTAAAATAAAGTCAAACTAGTAAAAAAATATTTTTAATAAAAGAAATCTGAAACTATTTTCCTAAAATAAATTAGTGCAAATAATTACTAACGGATATAAAAATACGGGGTGTTACAATCTACCCCCTTAAAATAAGTTTCGTCCCGAAACTTAAAGTATTACTCAAATGATCAAACATATACTCTTGTTTCTGAAAACAGCTCATGAACGATATAGGTTAGCCAACTACTATCACTCTGGATATCATCTCCAACAACCAAATCATTTCGGAACACATCTCCGGCAACTAATTCACTTTCTCATAGATCAATTCAATTGATCACTTTTATAACCAAACAATCATTCCAACTAATATATTCATACTATAAGAAGTAAAACATGCAACATATTACAAGGTTTACCATAAAATTTCTAGTCATACACGAATTATGTATACTTTAGACATTAAGGTATACATCACATATGAAATCATAACAACTTTTAGCACCAAACACACAATTGGCTCGAAATCTACCTCCCTAAAGAAGAAGTTACGCCCTCGTAACTAACAATAACATGAATAAGAGATGGGGACACATAAAACACGTGACATCCTCGGTCTTACGAGTAGTTCCTCGGGTGTTGTGGTTTGACCACAAAACCTTTACTATCCATTTCTCAACCCTACGGTTCTTACGGATCTATTGATCTAGAGTCTCAACGAGAACTCCAACTATCACCATGTGAAAAGTTACTAATACGATGTCGTAACTAAAAAAAAACATGGAATACATTACAAATACAATCAATTATCCTTTCAAGGATCACATATGGATCGATAAACTTGGGAATCAACTCCCTTACTAATGATTAGACACGACGGGAAATAATCTAAGTCGAGCTAAATCGAACCACTACCGTCACACTCGTTGGACTATGTCGTAGGACGTAGAGTGTGGAATTCAATTCATAACTACACTATGGTGCACAAGCGCATTAAATAATAATATAGGATTTTCTCGAAAATCCGACAGAGTTTCCTTTGTAAAATGGACAACTCGAAATGAGAAAAGGTTTTCTAAACCTGTTACAATCACAATACATAAAAGCATTTCCAAATCTAATACTCAACGCTTTCACAGAGCAATAACTAACCCGAACTGAGAGTACTATTTCTCTTCTAAAATAGAAATAAAGACTCACACAATATGAACTCACCATTACATGGTTGGGCGTACTCGCCTAAAAAAAACATAAAACAATTCACAAGTCGACAACTATAACACTCACAATCACCAAGGCATACCACAAATGGCAAAACAAAATACTTTGATGGTCGCATCAACATTGGGCAGAGTCTTAACCCATAAACATTCATAGCACGTGTTTTGACGTTTATGACTATCACGTAATCAATGACACCACTAAAATCACATCAAAGCACACTAAGCACTTTCATCCAAGAGTACTTAAATAACCTTACGCTTGAATATGGACACAACCAATTTTCTTTCTTCTAAAACGATTATGTATTGAAAATCCAATAATAAATGACCCTTATATAGAACTCTTGTTTTGCAAAACTTTGCTCAATCCTTCTTACGGTCACAACAGTTTTTTTTTTCAGACACGAGGTAACAACATGCTAAACTTTATCGCTCTGAAACAATTTTTTTGACGAGATCCAATCAATCCAAATAATAAGGCATATATTTCCGCTACCAGAGGCTTGAAACCTCTGTCAATGGGGTCAATGGGGTCGAACATAACCCTGACAACAAAGGTGGAGTTTATACTCGGCATTAGTTTGACTCATAGTCCTGACAGTGGAAGGCATGGGGACTTGAAACCTCCACGATGGGGCCGGCCATCCAACTATTCAAGTTACTTGGGTCGAAACCCAGGCAAGTTTAAGCACATAACATGATTTCAAATATTATTTACTAAACACCAAGTCTCCTATTACTTGGTAACACTCAAAACACATGATAGAGCGATAGAAAGCTCCATTGAGAGACCTTCAAGGCTCACAATCCGTGGGAGACTTGCTCCCTTTCAAAACTTTATCAAAAATGTGTTCTTAACTTTTCCAAAATTCACTCAAATCGCTTTAGAAAAACCATTTCTAGATCGATTCGAGAACAAATCCACAACCTTAATTAAAACGTGTCTAAATCATTTTCACACACTACACAAACAAATTTAACAATCTCACGTAGCCTTTTGGTAGGGTAACTTACTCGTTGACCAAACAGGGCCAAATCGAGCTACTACAATACTACAAAAAATGATATGCTCTATTTACATGAAATAAAGCTTACTTTATACAAAACTCCTTTTTAGACCATGTCTTAAAACTAACACACATTCATAACACATCATAAACCGTTCACACACTATAGTTTCACGAAATAAAAGTTCAAGTCATGCATGGATACGTGAATCACATAAACTAACGACTCCATCAACAATAATGGTGGTATTACCCTTGCCTACCGATACTCAACACTCCAAACATAGCAATCAAGAGTTAAACTCACTTCTCAAGGTTCATGAAATAGATATGGTCCACTATACTTCCTTAGATTCTATTAAATTCATTAGTTTCAACTCAAACAGCTAGTCATAGACTTGCGACATGATACACTTAACCCTTAACTTTAAACTTAATCAATTACACACTTTGACCACTACAATAACTTAGTCTCATTCTTCAGACAAGACTTAAGTAAATTGAGTTTGCGCACATTAAACCATTCCTAATGGCCTCTAGGTCATTAACGACGATTTATTCAACTTTAAGTGGGTGTCTAACGCCCCAGGGTGACACAAAGGAGAGCTTGTTATAAGTTATAACCAAGCTATCTTGAGGTTCTTAACCAATTAACATGGTACAACTATAACTCCACAACTACAGTCATTTCATTAGACAAGTGCAAGAAACGTGGAGCTTGTAGCTTGTCATTTAAGATTAGTTACTACCAATCAAGAACTTTGCAATGACTTTAAACCAAAGACTTAGATTACTTCATCTTATACTCCTAACATTAAACTCAATGAGAAGAGACTATCTTCGTTAAACCAGTCTACATTAGACTCGCTAACCATTTTAGTGTTTTTAGACCTTGATCACTACATAAACAAATCACATAATGGGGAACTACACGTCCCACCATCGACATGACTCGAGTTGACATTATGCCTTGCATATGTTACCACTCCATAGCCTTACTAGATACATGCATGACAGTTATTGGTTGTTCTATAATGGTCTCAAACCGACTCCTTGACACTGACAAATAAACAATAATACTTTACCAGGGTCAAATGGTTGACCCTTAACACGTTATGAGCTGACTTTGACTAGTCACAGGTTTGCTACGAGAAACCAACCCACTTGGACTATTTTTTTTTTTTCCTTTAGCTATACACTATGAATACTCCATGAATGTCAATAGAACACGTCAACTTACAGTAGATAGTCATCTCATGACTCGCTAAACTACTTTAAACTCACATAACAGGGTCTACAGGCATGACCAAGAGAGCTAATAACTTGAGTTTCAACTCTTGTTATAGCCTCAACGCACAATCATACACTAACAAATCAATTCATAGCACTTAGTCAACAAGACTAGCATATCCAAGACATAACCAAACCATTCCCTATAAGGTGTTCAATTAATAATTCACACCAACTATAATTCGTATATGCCATCACGTAACTCAATCAGTTTGCAATTCAAGAATCAAGTAGCTAATCACTAAACATTCTCAAGGCCAAAAGATGAACAAAGTACGGAAGATGGGTAACAACACACACAAGAACAAAAAAATAAACTAAAGTGCCACTTTGAATGAAATAAGGCTCACCCTTATCCACAATAATAGTTCGTCCTAATGCGAACATAAAAACCAACAAGCTAGATACTTAAATGAAATAGGTGACAATAAAAATTAGCATCAAGACGGAATGTCAACCCAGAGTTCCTGTAAACAAATGGAACTAAATTTCGCATTATGCGACTCAAACTTGAACTTATAGCACACTCTCGGCTATACACCAACTTAAAATCACAACCAAACAAAGATATACTCGAAATGGTTTGCCTTTACTAGCCAATCATACCAAACATGGAAGCAAGCACAACTTAACTTGAATCAAACATAAAACCCAACTAGTTCCACACTTACCAAACTCATTGACGTTATCAAGTCAAACATCCACATAAGAGGGATCTACGCCAACTACCATACACAACAACCACTTGTAATCCCTTACTTCCCATATCTCAATCTTACCTTGGCTTTTCAAATTTTCATACTTTAATTTAATTAGTCTTACTTAAGGTCACAACCTCAAGGTTACAACTCCGGGCACAACCTACTAGATCACAAAAATCTACCTCAAGGTAGGGATGAATCCAACTTCCAATCAAAACAATGATTAAAACTTTTGTACATTATTCTTCATCATTAACACGCACCCCGGCCGCTGGTGGTCTTAATGGTGATGAATAATCCACTTAGGGAGAGGTACTTTCTCCTAAAAACATAGTTTCAAAATAAACAAAGGAATTTGGAGATCCCGATAGGTTCTAAACCGATGGTCACAACTCTAGGTCTCAATCCTAGACCACAACTCAAGGTTAACCTCTAGGGCTAACCTAAGGCCCTACACCTTGGCACTAAAGCGGTGGCTAATCCTCTAGACCACTCTAAGCTCAACTCTAAGCTCTAGCCATACACTCGAGTCGTTGGCTCTGATACCAACTGTAACAACCCTGAATTTCCATTTTTCTTTAGAAAACATATCATAGTACAAAATATGGATAATTCAAGAGTCGTTATGCCGCGGTTATTAAACATTTGATAACAAAGAAGGCGAAAGGTACTACTACTAAACCATAAATTCATTATTAACTATTACAACTAAAAGGAAACGTAATTAATTAATACATTCCTAAAACAAACCATAATTCTAAACTATTGCAGCGGAAGTCTTAACTTTAATAAATCTTCATCTAGGTGAAGTCAACGCACTTACCCTAATATGAGCTAGTCACCATCAAACCCTGCACATTGAAGACATGTAATATCAGCCAAAAGGCTAAGCAAGATTTTATACCAATAACAACTTTGAACTATCCAATGTGCAGGTGGAATACATACATAGTATTCCACAAAATCATTTCACCTGTACAACATTCAACTTGAATATAATAGACAAACTTCAATAATTCAAATCCACTTTACTTTCTTTCTAAACCATTCTGTAAAACTTTCAAATATAACCTTTCGTAATATGTGAGTAGGAAGTAGTAAAAATCCAATGAGCTAGCTAGGCTCACTGGATAAGGTAAACACCAAAGGCCCTAGTATGCATACCCCTAACTCGATAACGAACCGAGAAGGAAGACAATTGGCAAGAGTATTGATCAACATACTCCCAACTACTAAATAGATTGTTGAGACACCGTTAACTCAACCTACTTTCCATACTCGAGGAATACCGCTTACCGGCAACCCCACATTTTATACAATCTTAGTAAACTTAGTAACAATGAGGAACTTCCTCCTTTTGATAATCTCAAACTTATCTCACGAGGAACTTCCTCCTTTTAATAATCTCAAACTTGTCTCACGAGGAACTTCCTCCTTTTAATATAATTCTCTTAAATAATCTCATAAATTATTTTGATATAAATATCGTCAAAACAATTAAAGCTCTATAAATAACATCGTAAAAATGATTTCAAACTCAATATAAATCACAAATCAATATGAAATACTTTTGAAATAATCTGTACAAGCTTAGTATGAAATCTTACCTTATTAGCAAGCCACAATCAACCAATCTCAATCACAAGTCAAAAAGGTTCCTTTACGAACCCGGAATCTACAATATAATAATATTGTATAAGTCACTAGACTATACTTCATACAGTTCATCTAAAAATAGCACAAGCTAGTTAATAGGATTTCACTAAACTGGAAACAACTCAACTTGCCACAATCTAAGAAGTCACAAATTAAAGTTCACAGATTAAAGGTCAATGGATGCAACCTGAGCAATAAACTTGGATAGTCAAATAACAAGGATGGAGTTGACTCTAATACTAAAAGTCCATTAATAAAACATTCATAAGAAAACATTGAAACTTAAAACATTCAAAACTAACTATACTTTTTATCAATTTCAGTAGAAACGTAAAATGGGAATAACTTCCTCATTCGAACTCCAAATCAAGCGTTTCTTGAGCCTATCTTGAGTAAAATTTCGATACGAACAACTTTTGTGAAATAGTATTTTTGCTAAAAATTCCCAAAAACTGCTTAAAACCGTATTTTACGAACTGACGAGTAATTCATACGAGATACACTATAAATTACTTTGAACACAAGTTTACTTAACATTCCATTAATCTCAACTAACTACTAAACACCTAAATAAACATCCTATTCATTCAATTACACAACCAAACAATTAAAATCAAAACCCCCAATTTAATTTATCTCAAGAACTCTAACTAACAAAACCCCAATTCGAAATTAAACTAAAACTGAAACTAGAACATGATAAAGAATCTTACTTGATTAAGGTGAAATAATAGAGTATTATTACTCAGAAAAGGACCCGAATTTGTTTTCTTTGACCCGACTTTTCCAACCCGAAATTTGCAAAGCCAAGAACTCAATTCTCCCTCTTCAAGACAACCACCAAATTGATATATGATGAAGATGGACGAACGACGGTTGATGTATGATGATGGTTGATGGCAGATCTTGTAAATTTATTGATAATTGAAACAAGAAGTTGAAGAGAGGTAGAAGATGGAAAATATGAAGGTGTCGAGGGTTTTTTTTGGAGTATAAGAATGCAGTAACTCTCTTTTCTTTCTTTTTCCTTTCTTCTTTTTTTTTTCTTTTTTTTTTTTACTTTCTCTCTCCTTATACTAGTATGATAGATATTGGTATTTAACCTAGTAAATCTAGGAATTTATTTTGACCACCTCTAAAATAAAGTCAAACTAGTAAAAAAATATTTTTAATAAAAGAAATCTGAAACTATTTTCCTAAAATAAATTAGTGCAAATAATTACTAACGGATATAAAAATACGGGTTGTTACAAAAGGTGATCTCGTAAAAGATAAATTTTCATCACTTTCTGAACTACACTCTAAATTTGGTTTCTTGAAAGGGTACATCTCTCCCTCACATTCCCTCTTACTATGTTAGAGAAAATTTTAGGAAAAGTTGACAGGAACAGTCTCAACTATGGGCGTTCCGCCATTTTCAGTCCCAATTAAGGATTATTTCTGAGCGGTCTCAACTATGCATCATTTTTGCCGAAATTGGTCCCGCCTGACTGATTACTTGTTTTACCGGCTAAATTTTTTAAAATTTTTTTCTTAAGTTAGCTTCCTTCTATATTTTTCTCTCTCCTATCTCCTGCCACCCCTCTGCCACCCTCCTCCCCACCCTCCTGCCCACCCCCACCCCCACCCCCTAGGGGTGTTCATAAAAAATCGAAACTGAAACCGAAAAACCGGTCTAAATGGGTAATAACTGCAGGTAAAAAAAGTTTTAACGGTACGATTACCGAACCGGTAAAAGTAACGGTTAAACGGTACGATTACGGTTATGCATTTTGAGTAAACGGTTAACCGAAAAATCGAACTATTTTTTTCCTCTATTTATATTTTTTAACTTTTTCCAACAATTACATTAATTCTAATATTTGTTACTAAATAACAACAATAAGAGGAAGTATGTGATTATTTGGAAACTTTAGTACTAATGCAAACACTATAATTAGGAAATGGAGTAAATTCTTAGTGTTATTATGTCTTCCAATGGATTTATTATCCACTTTATAATACATTTTATATTAGAGTATATATAATATTAAAGTATATGCACAAAAAAATAGAAAATATGTATTTACATTAAAAATCGTTCTTGGTACCGGTGCAAAAAAAAAATGAAGAGAGAGAGAGTCCAAGAGAGAGAAAATAAAAGACCAAAAGTAAACTTTGAAAACCAGCCCCAAATTGAAAACCCTAGCTCCCGATGCTCAGCTATAATCTCCAAATTTCTTCCCCAAATCTATTTCCTATCTAGAATCCCACTCTTCTGTCTAAGTCTCTGTTTAATTTCGGTACTTCTAACCCCATTTCTAAGCGAAAAGGATAGGTTTTTTGATTTATCCCTAATTCAATTGCAACCTATAAAGTTTACCTATAATCTCAAATTATCATCATTTCTCCCTATTAGGCGAAATGTAGGAGTACTTAATTGCATTTCTGGAGTTAACTTGTGGGTTAAAACTCCTCAGCGTTCCTTTAATTGGCTTAGAGGATTTTTTTATTTTCATTTCAAGTACAAAATAGCTGGGCACCCTAGGGTTTTCGTCTGGTTTTCATTTATTAGGAGTGAGAAATTTTTCTTTTCTTCTGAAGATTTGGGCGGCTGTGGTGTGTTTCTCTATGTTGGTGGAGTATTTCCGGTGAGTTTGTTTGTTCAGTCTTATCATCTTTCCTCCCCTCTGCTGAAGTGTTTAAATTTCGCATTTAATGCGATGGAATTACTCAGGCAAGTTGGATTCCAATTTTATCCAAGACCATCTCAGGTATCCAAGAAACTTCACTATGCAGGTAAAATTTCTAATTGCACTAACTTTCTTCTCCCTGTTCTTCTTCTTGTCTGTTAGTCATAACTCCTCTGAAAATCTGTTAGTCATAAATATGGATAACCCCTAAAAGCTTTAAAAATTCTATCTTGTCTAACCCTAATGAGAAAGAGAGTATTTCGAATCTCTCTTCTAGTTCTGCCCCTGATGTGCCTGTTATTCCTTCAATTAATGCTAATATTCTTTCTGTTATCAACACCCCCCTGTTAGTTTACATGTGAGTGACCCCCCTCCTTCTGTTTTTGCTGAGGCCATTGTGCTTGATGATATCCCTCAAGTTCAGAAGGATATTGTTGAGCTTACCAAGTCTTGTTTGATTGGAAAAATGCTGTCAGTCCCTCTTGATCTGCGTACTATTATCTCTCGTACAAAAGCAGATTGGAAATTTTGCAAAGGGGACATTGATTACCTTGAAATGGGTAATCATTGGATCCTTTTGAGGTTTGCTAATCCTCAAGATCTTGCCTTGGTTTGGAGTGAGAGACCATGGCACATCCAAGGTGATTTGTTTGTTATTTATCCATGGAAGCCCTCCTTTGAGCCTTATCTTGAAGAAGTTAGGTGGGTTGATTTGTGGGTGAGAATCCCCAGGTTACCCACTGAACTTCTTAACTATGATTCCATAGCTAACTTGTTGGCAGCTAATGAAATTGGGGCTTTGATCAAGTTGGATCAAAGGTCTCTCTTAAGGAAGAAGATTCGATTTGCTCGAGCCTGTGTCAGAGTTGATATTCGGGGAGCTCTTCTGGAGTTTGCTGAGGTAAGTCGTGTTGGTGAGGTTGTGAATGGTTAAGTCATTTGGTATGAAGACTTCTCTTCAGGTTGTTCATTCTGTGGTGAGGATGCCCATGTTATAGATGTTTGTCCCCTTCTTAACTCCCCCAAAAAAGAAATCACCATTATGTTACTTAAGAACCCTAAACAGAAAAATTTATATTAAACTCTTGCAAAAGCTTATGGTCAAGAATTTCATGCATCCATTGCTGAGCAAGCTAGAATGGTGCATGCAAAGTCTAGGCATTTGCAAAGAAACATCCCTCTCTTTAGCCCTAATTCTAAATCTGCTGGTAAGGTTGTGATTGGAGGTGCTGGCATCCTGCCTACTCCACCTGCTAAAGGCATTTCCATTAATGAACCATCTTTCAAAGCTGTGTCTAAATTCCCAGGTAAAAAGTTTCAGCATGCTCCTATTAATGGTAAAGGTAAGGAAAAAATAGTGGCTGTCCAAGCTGGTTCTTCTGATGAATCCTCTGATGATGAGGCAAATGTGCTAAAATCTCATGTTTCTCCTCTCCGTGTGATACTGCCTACTGAGATGGTGAGTGTCCCGGGGAATGACTTGTCCCCCCTCCTTTCTCCTGTCCCCCTGCAAGTTTTCTTCTCAGCTGAGCTTATTGATGACAGTCAGTACATGCCTCTGACTAAGCTAGTTGAAGCTCCTAAGGTAAGCATTGAGGGTAAGAATGATGCTGATGATACCTTTCTGGTTGCTGACCCTGATGATGATTCATTAGGGAACTTTAACTCTTATGCTGAAAATTCTCTCCACTCTGACAATTCCATTGTGAGGCAAATTGGGAATATGGGGATGGACCCTGCTCTCCCTGTGGATATTTCCTCTCAGTTTGGCTCCACTAAGAGAAGGATGGAAGACATTGAAGAAGATGATGCCTCTTCAGCCCTGAAGAGGAAGAAAAACTAGCTTGGTCAGCCCTAGTGTAAGCAAATGTCTCCTGTTTTTACTTTGTATTAAATAAATATGATCATGTGTTTTTGGAATATTAGAGGGGTAGGGAAGAAAAATGCTTATTTTGAAGTTAAGGATTTTTGCCATAACTTAAAAGTTAACATTATGATGCTATGTGAAGTAAAATGCCAGTCCCCTCCGGCCTCCTTCCATGATCATAGCTAATCAGTGTGGTTTTTACCATTTTGATTATATCCCTTCTCTTGGGCTCTCGGGGGGCATTTGACTTTTGTGGAAAGATTGTAATCAAAGCCCTTTCAATTTGGTTGTAATATGTAAGGCAACTCGGTTTATGGCTTGTTCTATATCTCTTCTTAATGCAAACTTATCTTTTATTGTAATTTTTATTTAAGCCCCAGCTAGACAAGAACAAAAAAGTGAGTTTTGGGAAGAACTTATTATGTACATTAATAGTCTTACTTCCCCCTATATTATCCTTGGTGACTATAACGAAATTAGCTCAGATTTAGATAAACTTGGAGGAGCTCCATTTAACTCTTCTCGATTAAAATTTATAAACTTGTTATTACATCAAACTCCCTGCATTGAAATCCCTTTTATAGGTTTAAGATACACTTGGAGAAAAAAACGAGCTGGTAACAATAATATTCTTGAAAGATTAGACCGAGGTATGGCTAGTACTTCTTGGGTTGATTTGTTCCCCCAAGCAAAGCGAAGCAACACCCCTTTACCTCGTCGACCCCTCGCCAAATCTCCCTTGATTTATCTCAATCTTCTATCCTTAAATCGCCCCCTTTTCGTTTTGAGAAAATGTGGTGCTTGAGAAAAGATTATGACACTCTAGTTAAAAAAAACTTGGTGTAATCATTTTGAAGGATCTCATATGTTCAAGCTTGTTAATAAGTGCAAATTACTCAAAGAAAAATCCAAGTCTTTGGAACCTTTCCCAGGTTTGGGAATGTGTTTCCACAACTTAGACTAGTTGATTCCAAGCTTACTTCTATTCAAGCCAATTTAATCGATAGCCCATCTTGTGTTCTTCTTCAAAATCAACAAGAAAGGTTTCTAAAAAACGGGACAAACTTCTTTCTTATAGTAGAGAATACTGGAAGCAAAAGAGTAAGACAAATTATTTAAAGTTAGGAGATGCTAATACAAAATATTATCACTCTCATGCTTCAATCAGACGCAATAGAAATCAAATCAAAGAATTTACAACGGAAAATAATCTCATTGTCTCTTCCCCTATCCTAATTTCTCAAGAAATCACTCGGGAATTTAATTAGCGTTTTTATCTCAAACCCTCTATGTTCTTTTGATAAAGATAATGACTTCTCGTTACTTTCCCCTATTGTCGTAGCGAGGACAATGCCTTCCCTTACCCAAGAGGTCTCGGTAGAAGAAATTAAAGAAGCAACGTTTGATTTGGCTCAGGACAAATCTCCGGGTCCGGATGGTTTTCCACCTTATTTTTTTCAGAAGTATTGGACGCTAGTTGGAAATTCGGTTATTAGAGCGGTTAAAGCCTTTTTTCTTTCATGTCACCTTCTCAAGGAAATTAATTATACATTTCTTGCTTTAATCCCTAAAATTGATAATCCTTCTTGTGCAAACCATTTCCGTCCTATAAGCTTGTGTTCCACTATCTATAAGATAATTTCAAAAGTCATCACTAATAGATTGAAGATTGTGATGGGAAAAATAATTCACCCCTTACAAGGAGCTTTTGTGCCGGAAAGGCAAATTCAAGATAACATTCTAATAGCTCACGAGGTTTTCCATTCTTTTAGTAAAAAATCTGGTGCTGAAGGATGGATTGCTATTAAGTTAGATATGAAAAAAGCGTATGATAGATTAGAGTGGAGTTATATTTTAACGTCTCTAGAAAAATTGGGTTTCTCTTCCCAGTGGATTAATTGGATAAATTCTTGTATTTCTTCCCCTTCCTTTTTTGTTCTGGTAAACGGCATTCCCAGAGACAGATTCTATCCTTCTAGAGGGATCCACCAAGGGGACCTTTTATCTCCGTATTTATTCAACTTATGTGCAGAACTTCTGCCTAGACAAATTTCTTCTGTCAGTTCTCAAAAGGAAAAATTAGTTGGGGTTTTACGTAGGGCAAGTCGGCATGCGTGTCCCCTTTCTTACCTTTGCGAGATGATACTATGATCTTTGCTAATGCAACAGATGAAAGTTGTTTAATTATAAAACAAATTTTAGACAAGTATTGCTCAATGTCGGGCCAGCTTGTAAATTTCCATAAATCAGCCTTTCAATGTTCTACAAATGTTTCAGAACTTTCCAAAGCTAATTTCCAAAATATCCTAGCTATGTCTGAGTCTACAAACTTGGGAGAATATTTGGGCTGCCCCATTATTGATTCCAGGGTAACTAAAGAAACTTTTTGGGAAAGTAGTTTCTAAAGTCTCTAATCAGCTTCCTAAATGGAAAGCTAAATCTCTTTCCCAAGCTGGACGTACTGTGTTGATTCAGTCTAATCTGGCTACTAAAGCCAATTTTCAAATGCAAAGCTTCTACTTACCACAAAAAATCCTCTCTTCTTTAGACAAAACTTATAGGAATTTTTTTTGGAACAAGGATGCTCCCAATAAATCAGCTAATCTTATAGGTTGGGATAAAGTTTGTCTCCCTAAATCTCATGGTGGATTAGGAATTCGAAAAGCGGATAATAATAATATAGCTTTACAAATGAAACTTCTGTGGAAACTTATCAAAAGCCCCAACAATCTTTGGTCAAAACTGGTTAAGAAAAAGTATAGTAAAAATCATAATATTCTTAGTCATAAGGTTTCTTCAATTGCCTCGTGGCAATGGAAGAAACTTATGAGCCTCCGTCCGTTGTTTCAGAAGGGTCTCAGATGGCAAGTTGGGGATGGCTCAAGTATTAGCTTTTGGGATGATAATTGGATTTTCCAATATCCTCTCAGATCAGTTATTCACTCGGTTGCAAATTCTGAGGATATGAAGGTTAGTGATGTTATTGATAGTACTGGCAACTGGGATTTCAATAAGTTAGTTTCTCTGGTGCCTATGCACATAGCCACTTCCATTGCTCAATCTTTTCTCCCGGCTCATCCTGTCTCCGATGAGCTAGTATGGGGTCTTTCAGCTAATGGTGAATACTCTGTCAAGACAGGTTACTTATTAGCCCAAGGTTTGCTTCAGCCTAATTTTACTAAAGTAGATTTTGCCTGGATTTGGAATCTTGATGTTCCCCCCAAAATTAAAATTTTTCTTTAGAAGGCTTGCCATGACGGTCTTCCTACAAAGGATAGATTGGAAAAATGTAAGGTTTTTCTTCCGCAACAGTGTGTTTTATGTAGTAATGCCTATGAGTCAATTAATCATTTATGCTTTAACTGCCCCTTTACTCTAGAAATTATGGCTTGTCTTAATGACAATGGGGATTGGCCTCTTGTGCCGGATTTTCAATTTTCCGACACTTACTCTTTTTGTCATTGGCTAAATCAATGCTATTCTGTTTCTTCCCTGGCTAGTGTTTCTAGGCTTTCGTTTATTTGGTGGTTTGTTTGGTTCTTTAGAAATAGAACTATTTTTAATGACGAGGGTATCTCTCCCCGTCGAGCTAGTTTTCAAATTAGTCAATACTTTAATTCTTGGCTTAAAGCGGGGGGTGATGAGGTTGATTCTTCATTTGCTTCATTAGGCTTTGTTATTAGAAACACTGCAGGGGATGTTATGCTTGCAGGAGCAAAAGCTTTAGGGCCTCATATTTCTATTATCCAAGCAGAGGCTTGGGCTCTTAGAGAAGGAATTAAGGGTGCTATTTCTCTTGGTATCTCTAATCTTGTCATTGAAGGAGATAATTTAGGTGTTATAAATGCTATGAAAAATTCTTGGCAAATTCCGTGGGAAATTTCTAACATTGTGAAAGATGCAGGTGTGGATGTTTCTAAGTTTCAGGAGTGCCGGTTTTTCCATTGCTATCGGGAGGCTAATCGTGCAGCGGACTTCATGGCGAGGAAGGCTCATGACTACCCTACTCTCCTTTACTGGGTTCCTCCTTATTGTATTGATTTTTCCCTTATCATCCGCAAGGATGTTTTAGGTTGGCCCCCAGATTAGTGGGCTAACCTAAGTTTGTTTTCCGTATAAAAAAGAAATATATATATATATTTACATTAAGTAAAATATAATAGTATAACTTGAAAAATGGTTAATGGTTAACCGAAAAACCGTACCAAAAAAGCGGTTAACCGCTAGGCGGTAACCGGTCTAAACGACTACGGTTCGTAAAAAGAGTGAACCGGAACTTTCGGTTACCGAACCGAAATGTTGTTTCGAGACGGTTAACCACCCATGAACACCCCTACCACCCCCTCCCTACCCTCCTCGCCCACCCCTTCCCCTGCCCAAAATCCCCTAAAAACATCCATAACTTCAGTCCCACATTCAAGAACAGGAATTCCTCATCAAACCTTCCCAAACAACAATAAATTCCAGCAACAACATGAAGACTTCGAAACTTGAATTGCGAAATCAAAGGCCTTAATTAGGCTGTCCCCAGAAGAAACTTGAATTGCTTCATGTGATTGTTGATTTCTCATCTGATTTGGTTGGGTCGGGAAGTGGGGGATGGTTTTTTATTCCGGAGCTCCGATTAGGGAAGGGTTTAGCCCGAGAAGATGAAGGGGAGGGTGAAGGGGGACGTTTGGGTGCACAGATGGTGAATTTTTAGGCGGGATGTGGTGCAGATTGTGAAGCAGAAAAGTATGCGCCGTTATGAGCTTTGAGTGTCGGGGTTTGGAGCCACTTGAATACTCCTTTGGTTGTGATAAGTGGAAAGTTATAACTGTAAGTCTTTTTTGTGTGATTCGTGCTGGGATTTGCTACATCCATTTGATATTGTAGTTACTAGCTAGCATGTGAGACATGTAGAATCTGATTTCTCTGCACAACTTTACTGCTTATTCTTTCATGTGGTGATTTTTTTTTGTGGTGCAAAGGTGATAGTCTCTATATGCACAACATTTACTTGTTTATTTCTTTGCACAAGCCTTTGTGTTTTTCTTCCACCACAGATATCCCCTTGAACCCTTCGGCCCTTCCCCTTTGTTGCTTTGCTCTATGCTCATGTATAAACTCGTATTGTTTTGTTAATAGAAGTTGGTGGATTTGTGTTCCTTTGAGTTCATTTGTTTTTGACACGGTGAAGCAGAGAGTGGTACAGTTCCTGTGAATCAGACACTGAAAGATGAAGTGTGAATTCAGCTGGTACATAAAAACCAAGTTTAAAACTTAAAAGAAAAGAGTTATGCATAGAAATATTAACTCTCTTACTCAGTACTTGGATGGGAGTGGGGGTGTCAAAGGGGTGGCTGGTTTGGGTGGGGGTGGCGGTGGGGGTGGGAGTTTTAAGGGTGGGGGGATGGGAGTGGTGGTCTCGGTGGATGCCCACTAGAGGGAGAGAGAAAATAGAAGTTGGGGAAAAAAATCATTTTACTCCGTTGTAGCAGTCATTAACTCTTTGGGACCAAATTTGGCAAAAATGATGCATAGTTGGGACTGCTCAAAAATAATCTTTAGTTGGGACTGAAAATGGCGAAACGCTCATAGTTGGGACTGTTCCTGTCAATTTAAAGTGCTCTAAAAATGGTATCAACAAAGTGTTATTTTCTCGATGATACTCTTAGATGGTCGCTTAAAAATGTCCTCTATCTCTTCCTCCGCCTCTCTTCCCCATAAAAGTGAAAATAATGCACAGGGCTTAATTTGCACGATAAAGCCTTCAAGTAAAAGCTTTTGTTAAACGGTGTAGCTATACAGAAAGGTATCAGCAAGAATACACGTACATCTGGATACCTTAGAACCATACAAGTGAAAGAAAAAACCTGAGCTTCCAGTGAATCCAACAAGATTATCTTTTGGATAAATAAATTAACTTAAACCAAGTCCATGCTATACTATCCTTGATTGTGAAACAATTTTTATCAAGTGTAAGCCAATTAACTATCCCCCCACCCTCCAATTAAGAAACAAAAGTGCATAAACCAATTAGTTATATTAATTACAAAACCAGTTCTAATAGGATATACAACATTATACTAACAATTTAAAATTTATTGATTTGGATGAAACATACGGTCTATTAACAAACAAATATTAAGCAATAACAACTTCGATTATAATAATGAAATAAAATGGAGACCAACATTGAAGCACAAAAGTATAAATAGGACAAATCACAATATCACAACTCAATAAAATAATTGAAGCTTATTACTTGGCATAGGAATCAGTTTGACTGCCTCACTGGCACATGAACGTAAATTATAGTATGAATCTTCTTCCCATTTGAGTTTTGTAGAGCCCTGGAAGAGTTACTTCAACTCATTGTTTACTGCCAAAAATATCTTGTTATCTACCACCATCCCTAATTTGTCTTTCCCAACTTCTCCTCTGCTTGAAACCATCTCTAAAGATGCATCAATTTCTAGGTAACTTACAATTTACCCTGAAAATTTATCTCTAAAACCCACCATGTGATGGGAAAAACAGCACTGTAATGAGTAACGACTAAAATAATTTGAAGTATATGTGGGTATTAATGCAATGTATGACACTCTAGCATTGAATATTTTTTTAGTAGAATACATTGACAAGCTCTATAAGGATATTGTATTAGGAGCCTCTCAAAATTTTCCCTCCATTTCCTATCTTTAGACTACGACAACTAATTAAGCTAGAAATAAAAATACCTTCCTAAACCCCTCCTATTTTCCTAGTTTGTGCATTCTCAATCGCTAATTTAAGAGAATATAAACTTGAGGAAAGATAGTATTCAATATCATTAAAAGCGAAAAGAATGCTACGAGGAGAGATAACTGATATATATTATTTGGTAATGAAAGAAATATAATACTTTGTTTCTCACTCTAAACTTTTTCCTCTTTTCTGACCCTTTTCTTCTCATATGTTCTTCCTCTCTCCACTCCCTTTCATCCATATTTCCTTGTTTTGTTTCTTCCCGAAGATCTTCCTTTCTTTAGTGTCATCACACTTTACTTGTATTGACCTATTTGGATCTTTAATCATTGTATACATAGCTAATATTAGATAATAGGATATAGTGGTACTACAAATGCGTTAAGCTTTTAGTGCCTTAGCCATGAGAATTGCTACTTATTGAAGAGCTACAACATCACGTCATTTAGCACACCACTACAAAAAGGAAGGTAGTAGGAAGGAGCGAGTCTCTCCTTTTGTCAAAAAGCAGACAATTTACAATTTACTGTTTTAGGTTATATTTTTTGTCTATATTAATGGTATATCTCCTACATTTCTAACATTAGGGAATTTCTTAAGAGTTGGAGTGAAAAAAATCAAGCTTTCAAATAATTGCATTTGACTTTGATGTTACAACTTATTTCATGCTTTCCTTTCCAAATTCAGCAATTATCACCCCTAAATTTGGTGGGTGGATCCGTCTCGATTCATTGATTCAATTCAACCACTACCAACAACATAACAGCAGCCCAAGGTTGTTTCAAATCTTGTATTCAAACTACATATTTCAAACATGATGGGATTCCTCATTTTAGAACATATCTTGTATGTTCTACACATAGTAACTATCTATAACATTATACGAAAGAAGTTAAGAAAGAGAATATGAATGATGTAGAGGAAAAACGGGAAGAAAGAGACGATAAGAGAAGACTGAAGAGACACAATAGGGAAAAAAGGTAATGCAAGGGCAAAATGGTCACTTAACTGTAACTTTGTAGGGAGTATAAGGGGCAAAAAAGACCTTCTACCGTTCTTAATGGGTATGGATTATATAACGTCAAATAATACTTTCTCCGCATCTCTTTTCCTTTCTCTTTCCCTTTCTTTCCTTCTCTGTCGTTTGAATTTTTCTCATTCTTAATTACACTCTAAAAGAGTCTCTTTAAACTCTCCACCTCTTGCTCCCTCTTATCTCAATTTCTCATCTTCACCCGTGCTTTCTCTTTCACTCTCTATGTATCACGCTTTAATTATATGGCTTTGAGATTTCAACATTCTCACCCTGCTTTCTCCCTCCTCCTTCCCAACCAATATTTTATAACTTCGCAAGTTATAGGAAATGATATATTAATGTTTTTTATCTCTTTCTTAATTGCACTAAAATATAGTCTAAGTTATGACCATCTCTTACTCCCTCCTCTTTCTCTCATCTTCATCCTCATATTCTCTCCTTATCACTTTTAACATTATCCACATCTTGATTCTTCCTCCTCTCTCCATATCACTTACTCTACAAAAGGAGATCTAACCAATCTTGCTCATATTACTCACAACATAACCCACAAAACAAAAGGAACGTAACCCTAGAGTGAGAAACAGATCGACATATAGTGGACTAGTTTTTGGAGCCTATTGAACTCTCTAGAAGCCATGAAACTATTAGCATTTTAGATAAATTTATAATTAATCTCCACTAGAAAATAAAAAGTCAAGAATTAGATTTTACCTTCGATTCTCCAACGTGATGGTCTTTGATGGAAAATTTAGGCACATACCGCATCAAGGACCATTAGAAACAGAACATTTGAAAGCCAACGGTAATCTGGACATAGTAAAGCGATTACCATGAATCAGGGAAAATTTTGATTAGTTTAAGTTAAGAAAGTTCAAGTTATTCATGAGAAACCATCTATTAACTAAGAAAACCAGATGAAATTGGTTGTTGAGTGCGGTTTTTAGTAATTTAACAAAGAGCCAGCAAGTGGCTGACTGTGAAGGCAATAAGCTATTTTCATCAATAAAAGCACCACCATAATTCCATTGAAATCATCAATTGAGAAGATAAGTTCAAGATATATAGAAAAAGTAGAACGCTATACAGTTGCAAAGCATTATCAGAAAAGTTATAACCGAAATGATAATTGTACGAATTTATATTCTTGGTCTATTTTGTAATGGAGTAACATTTGATATTCATATGAATTATAGCTAAGCTGTAGATGTAGAGCCTCTACAGCCTGTAAAACAATTGAGTTATCAGATTAAAGAAAACTCAACTATGAATTTCTTATATCAAACCAGGTCAATTGAGTGTAGTGTATTTTTAATCCGTCAAAATTCACAAGATTTGCATCTAAATCCTCAGTGAGCAAGTTCTTAGAAATTCAATATGAGATTACAAAAACAAAGGTTGAAGTACTTAGGACATTTGTGACAACTTTAGAAATAAGATGCAAATTAATGTCGAATTTGGGTAGATGGAGAAGAAGATGGAAGGTTGTAGAGATTTGAAGAGCGAATGCTTTCTCTTCATAATGTTGATCAATTGCAAAATAGAAGATGAAGTCCAAAAGTTAAAAAGAAGATGATAAATTATTGATTTTGAATATTAACGCAGAGAAAAGGGAATTTCTTGATCAATTGCAAAATGGAAAAGAACACCAAATTCCAATGGTACTTGTCTTACTGCCGAACGTCTAAACGGGGACTTTACAGTTTACGATTTCATGGCTCCCACCGCTAGAATTGCTTCTTGAACCATAGCCTAAAACGAAAAATAAGAGAGAGAAAAAGAGGAGAGAGACGAAGAAGATTGAGAAAGTGAGAATGGAGGAGAGAGTAGGACGACAAGAGGCGCTGGTCGAAAATGAAGAGGAGAGGAGAGAGAAAATGAAGCGGAATTATCTAGGTTAGTGAGGAAAACGTGGACAAATTTAAAAAGGAATTGAAGTATCGATTTCTTTTCTCATCTTTAAGCGCGTATTCTAAGGATCTGAAAATACTATTCCCATCATCCATTCCGACAATGGAGTTTTGTTAGTGAGATATTTCTTTCACGAGTTCGATGATATACTTTGAGAGTAGAATGAAAGGACAAAAAATATAAATAAAAAAGAGAAAAAAAAGCAGTAGCATTTTTAGTAACAATAACAAAGATCAAAGATCAAATTACAGTTCAGTTCTCAATGTATTAGAGGAAAGTAGAGAACTGAAGTACATTAACCTGGTATTTTATCCTGTAAATATTGATAGCAGTAGCATGAGCAAGAAGCAAGTGGTGGGCGACAATGTAAGGCTCAGTAGCAAAGTTCACAGCCCTGCAAAGCAGGTGAAGGAGGATGGAAAACCCTAAATCATAGAAGCTATTTGTACAATGAAAAGGATAAACTAAACTAAACCTTTTACGAGTGAAAACAACTATCCGATAGCCGAAAACCATTCTCTCTGTCTAATTGAACAATATAAATATACCACATAAAAACCCAATTTAGTTGAAACCTGAATATTTTTAGACTGATGAAAGAAGAAGCTTGCTTAAAGCTTTAGTTTGACGATGACTTATAAAGCATTTAATCACGGTGCACATATTGCTTTATGGAAGGACAACATTTTTGAAATAAAAAATATGAATCCCATATAATGAAATTTCTAGCACTTAAACATCATAGACACATATTATTACTCTGTCAACACCAAAATTAAAATTAACCAAGAAATGACAGCTAATTTATTAATTCATAGTTTCATTACTTGAGTAGGGGGGATAAAGAATAACAAGTGGTATTGTAGAAGGAGAAAGAAAAGAAACCTTCCAAGCTTCGTTCGCCTCCGAGAAAAACTAAACATTTTCATCTGACCATGTCTTGAATAATCTAGGTAACCAGAAACAGCAAAAATTTGGAACAACCAAATCAAGCAACTTCATTTATAATGTGCAGAATCTGTAAATACTACCATCCATAAAGATGTGAGTGCACTAATATCATTTATTTGTCACCAACTAAAAAAGGAGGAATATTCACAAAAATCCATAATTTTAACATACATTTAAAGCAACAACATGTTAACAGCTCTGGAACCTTCTAAAAATCCACCAAAAAGAACAAAAAAAGAAAAGTAATTCAGTGAGAGAGAGAAAGAGAGAGAGGGTAATAGTCTAATAGAGTACACGGGGGGGAAAATGAACCCCCCTCACAAAGTGGCACTCCAAACTTTACCAAAAAGAACAACTGCAGCTTATTACTACTTAGACTTCCTAACTTACCTTCACAGAAGTCCTATCGCATCTTGCCTTGTGCCGATTGTTGAAGCTAAGTCAAACAATAAGCAAAAGGTGCCACTATCAAGTGAGTGCTTCCACCTATTTCGTTTACAATTGTCTAAGACAGGCTTATAATGGTGTATATCATTGAGACATTTGTCCTAGAGACTCATTCACAAGAGCGATCATGCTGCATAAAAGTTTGCAAACGATCTTAACTTGCTCCCTCATTAAGCTTGGATAGTCCCCAAACATCAATGGATCGAGAAACCTAACAGTTTATTGCACTTCTTAGTCAACTCATTTCTTTAGATTTGGCATAATTTCAATATGTGTATATAATAGATGTACTTCATAAAGTTATCAGTTATACCAACCAAGCTGAAAATCTTGGGCTCTTTGAGCTGCTTTAATGCAATTTGTTGTGTTTGTTGCGGGTTCGTACCACATTACATCCAATGCTGCTCCAATTGATCGATGTTGTTTTCTCTGCCAATATTGCAACAATGAACTATGAAGACTAAGTAATTAAACTTATCAGTCCTAAACTTAACTAATCTGAACTCATGAGATACCTCATTTAACTCTTATTAGTTGATATCTGAAGTGAGCAGGGGTTTATTTGAACTTAATTTTTCTGAAATAAGTTAATTTGAACTGAGTAGCCTATATATGTTACTAAAATCTTCATATTATACTCTCGAAATCTGCTTAGGCGGGTCCAATATAATACTTAGGATATCTGCATAGTTTTCAAATACAAAACAAAAAGAGAATATTGCATAATTCCATAGAATTACCTTTTATTAGACACGTCTTTGATCATTGATATCTTCACTTGTGATCCTACATATCATGGTTGCATCATTGATTACTTTGAAGCTACGTACTTAATGCAGCAAGGGAGAAACTAACTAAAGACAGCGGGAGTGTTATAGTTAATCTTTTAATCAAAGATCAAATTACAGTTCACAATGTAGTAGAGGAAAGTAGAAAACTGAAGTACATTAACCTGGTATTTTGTCCTGTAAATATTGATAGAAGTAGCATGAGCAAGAAGCAAGTGGTGGGCAACAATGTATGGCTCAGTAGCAGAGTTCCCAGCCCTGCAAAACAGGTGAAGGAGGA
Organism: Beta corolliflora; assembly: GCA_947648045.1. Classification (NCBI taxonomy): domain Eukaryota; kingdom Viridiplantae; phylum Streptophyta; class Magnoliopsida; order Caryophyllales; family Amaranthaceae; genus Beta; species Beta corolliflora. Next base: position 224,755 of record CANSZD010000391.1, read on the forward strand.
TGGAGCCCCGCACTGGAGCGAAGATGCCTATATCATAGCTTTGAGCTGCCACTCTATGAGCCATGAGGCTTGTTAAACGTTATCCAATGCTTAACCCTGTCCTTGAACTTCTGATACAGAGTTCCCGCTTGGGCTTCAAAATTAATTTTACAATTATAGCATACAAACAAAAACACCCTTCTAAAATGAGAAGTAACTCAAACAACATGAATTTGTAGGAGAAATATAAATACAACACAATTCTCGTACATGATTTGAGGGCTAAGCCAACTTTTGTATGCATCCTCTAATGCTTGAGAATTATATATTTTACTGAAAGCCCCATATTCGAGTTTGCAGTTCTTGTGTCTTATTTCAACCAAAATAATCATTACCCATATTTTGATTAAGGAAGAAAGGGATGAAAAAACAATGAACAAGTTTGCAGGCCTATGTATTTTTTTTTTTTTTGAGGGGAACCTATGTATATTTATAGATTAAGAAGGAAAAAAAACACAGTTTAAACAAATTCAAGAAAAAGAATTTGAAGCTCATAATAAGTGGGGAAATGAAACAGGCTAAAAAGGACGAAATAGAAATATACCAAGATTTTCAGTAAATTTGAATAATACTTCAATCTATAGTAATTTTGATTTGGATTTCAAAGATGATAGAATGAGATTATACCGAATCAACTTGAGTTGGCATTCGTGTTTTGACGAAGTTTTAGAAATTCCTCGCCAATCTCCTTTTTCTACTTTTTGCAATCCAAGCAAAAACAGTTTATGTTCATCTTCCGTCCACGGTACACCTAAAAAATCATGATTGATCAATCAAATCAACAACAACCAAAAGTAACCATGATTTGATTTTTAATTTTTAATTGTGATTCTGATTTTGATTTTTCTCTCTTCGCTAGCACTCGCGGCTGACAACGGCGGCGATGGTGCCGGATCAGGATTTCTGGTAATTTCGCCTTGATATCAATTATCAATTTTCTCACTCACATTGTAAATTCATAATTCAATTATATTCTAATTCAAACTAAAATGTGTTTTTGCAAGCAATTCACAACCAACAATTCACCAAATCTATACATATTAACAATCAAAATGCATTGCAGATTGACATGACAAATTAAAATTTAATATGTAAGACATAAATGCACCTTGGAAGATATATAGATCATTAAAAGCAATGAAAAAGAAAAACATAATTCAAGGCAAACTCAAAGAAGAGTAGTATTACTTCAGAACTTCTCGTACAAATAATACTCCACTTTCACCAATTTTTGCTCCAAAGTTCGAACTACCCTTTTAACAGATGAAAGCCATTCACCATTTCTAAAATCTCAAAATAAGCATACAAATTCAGCAGCACTAAAGCCAAGATAATTCTGACAAATCTGTTATGAAAATCGACCAATAAAGAGAGCATAACATACCAAAAAAAAACCCAAATGCAGACTTATGTCTCAAGAACTTTAGTCTCACTGGGTTAAATTAGAACATTCCATTGAATTGGGTTTAATTAGATTATTCCATTGAAATGACTCGGGGTTTCCATTCCATCAAATTAAATTTACAGTGAGATGGCGTCAAAAGGTACGTGGGGCAATTAAGGGTAGCACTGCAATAGTTCGGCAGTGGAGGGGCAGAATGGGTAATACACTATTCATAAGCTACAGTAGAGGGGGAGTTCTCTCTTTTTAATGGGTGTAGATATGTTATGTATTGTATGAGTGGGAAGTGTGGCATTTGGTGTTTAGTAGGATTTATACTATCTGCAAGTTCTGCTATATTTATGCTTAGTATGTATTTATACTATCTACATGTTGACTATGTATGTCTTGTGGTAAGTTTGTATATTTATAATTGTTTAAGATATAACTTCTGCTTTGTAAAGGTGGTTATAATATTTGGCCTATTATGATGATTTATTTCTTTATGGTGGTATTGTTTATGAATTTGGTTGGTTGTTGGATGAAAATAATTTTGTTTTGGGCTCTTGAAATTGTTTTCAAGTTATTATAAGTATTTCTGTTCTTTTCTATTTTCTTGATGAGTTAAAGTATATTTTTCGAAGATGATATTGTTAACATTATGATTATCATTATTGAGAAATTATGAAGTTATTTTTAATTGGAATTGATGGGTTGAGTACCTAAAATTCTTGCAGTTTGGAATTGATGAGTTAAGGCCCTAGATTCTTGCAGTTTGATGTAAGACCTTAAATGGCATTCTGCAGACAATGAAATTATTTTATTTTATTTATTTTTGTTTGAGGATGATGACTAGTGAGTCGGCATGGTCACCTTGGAATGAACAGTCACTGTGTACTGAGCAGGGTACACAGTTTATACCTACATACTGAGCAGGGTGTGTAAACCCATCTTGGTTATTAGTTGTCGTAGAGGTCGAGAAGTACTGAGCAGGGTACTATCTCGCATTAGGGTGTGGCCATACTAGACATAGGCGAGCAGGGTCCTAATACTATAACCAAATAGGAACAGTGGGTTGCGATCCACTTACGTTCAGTTCCTCCTCAAATGTGTTAAGGAGATTATTTTTGCAAACGTTATTATATCGTTCACATTACTATTTTATTTAGACTTGAATGTTTATTATGTTGATCCTTGAGTTGATCATATGCATATTTATTTGTCTAGTCATTCTGTTAACTTTACCCTGTTTGTGGATAGCATGTTGTATTACATTGCTTCTATTGTATTTATTTATTTGTTTATTTGATTATTTGAAGTGTATTTCTGAGATATTGTGTAAGACTTGATTGTTAAAACTTTTATAACTCTTTATATGGATCCTAATTGGGCTGGGAGAGCTGTTAGTTACTCCCCACTGATTGTGGATGTTTGTTGATATATTTTACAGGTGATTATGTCGTGTTATGGGAAATGAGAGAAAGATTATTTAGGATTTTTTTGAGACATCTTATTTTATTTTATATTTACTATATATATTGGGATTGTGAGGTTGTTTTGCCTCTTTTTTTTTGATATCTTGGATTAGTATAATTGGGTTTTATTTTTATTTAGTTTAATTTAACCTTTGATTAGATTGATATTTCCGTCAGACGATATTTCCGCTATCGCCATTTCTTTAATAAAAGGTTCTATTTTGTTTATATTATGTTTATAAAAGGACGGAGTGTTACAAAATCTATCGGCAAACTCAATTGCTCGATCGAGCAATTGGTTTTATGGTTCCTTGATAAATGTCATGACCAAGAAATCTAATCTTTGTTTGGAAAAGTTTGATTTTGGGAGCAGAAACTACCACACCATTTCTTTTAATAATTTGAAGAAATGTTTATAAATGTTTAAAATGCTGGTCAATGGAATTGGAAAATATAAGGACATCATCAATATACACTATTGTAAATGTAGTGTAAGGGTTGAAAATATCATTTATAATATTTTGAAATTCGGATGGAGCGCTTCTTAAACCAAAAGGCATTACACACTAGAGGAAAAAACGTCAAGGGTTGCGGTCAAAATAGCCCTAAGGGCTGCGTTTTTGGCCCGTGGCCCTTAACAAAAGGAAGGGTGCGCGGTTTTTGACCGCAACCCTTCACTCCCAAGGGCTACAACCCTTGCGATTTTTTTTTTTCTGCATTTTTTTGTCCTAAATGATTCCCGAACAGTTATATATATATATATATATATATAATATCATTTTTCATTGCAAATTATGTTTTTTAATACAAATATAGAGAATGTTACAGATTAGGTATCATTTAGTCCTTAAAGTTTCTTGTGGAATCCTGCATCTCCCTGACCAAAGGGCGTGTGATTGACACTTCAAATGTGTTGGCATTAGATATAAGAAATTCGCCTGTGGACCTTTTGCTACCAATCCTCAACTCTGCAAGAGAATGCAAATATCCAGTAGAAGAAGGCCTTGATAAGACTAATTTTCCAAAGAACCAGACTCAGACATAGAGCAAATACATCAAACGACTTTGCAGCCGTAACCTGCATGGTCATATATATATATGATTAGTTGTGATACTAGCTCGAAATTCAATCAGCAGAAGCTAAAAGCCTAAAAGGTAAATACACAACAAGATACAAAAGTTATTTTTGTTGATAGGAAAGGCTCTGTTTTATGATCAGTTTATAGAAGGGAATCCTTCCCCCAGCATCCGAGATAAACACAAGCAGAAATGAAAAGAAAAGAAAGCCCAAAAATCATAAAATCCTAAAAATAAATCCCCCCAGAAAAGAATATATATACAATTGAAAACAAGCAGAAATGAAAAGAGAGAGAGAGGAGTACAAGAAGTAGAAGAATGCAGTGGGTGGTTTCTTGGATTTCGTTTTTGACTTCTTTGCTGATTTGGGTCTTGCTTCTTTCTCACTATCTTCATCATCCCTAACTTTACTAGTGAAATTTTGCACTGGTTTTATCATCATTATGAGTTTCCTTCGAAAAGTACACAAAACCCACATCAACATGAACGATATTTTGCTAAACGAAAAGATTGAGGTAATATGAAGAATGAAGAACAATATATATACGTGTTAGGCGTTGTAGTAGGAGTGTCAATGGCGGGAGAAGAAGTAGAGGTTGTTGCTACCGTGCCAGAATTTGAAGCTCTCTTTCCCATGTTTTCTTAATTAGGTGGGGAAAATGGCTGTTAGTATCAAAATCAGTGAGTTCGTTGCTAAGCTGCGAGCAAAAATGATGGAATTTCCCACATTTCCCACCAGCATATTCTTCTCCCCAACCACCCCTTATCCCCCCAATGGAATCCTGTCACTTCTAAATCATTCTGCATATTTGAAATATGGGGTTGGGGTTAAATTTTGACTCTTTGGCAAAGAACATCATTCTTTAAACTGAAATTATTTGTTACAACCAAATCCACAAGATGATATTATTGTGCGTCATTATTTGTCAGCCAAGTTATGATACAAATCTTAGAACTCTAGATATCATATAAGGGAAAAGGCAAAGTAGTATGGCTGATTATAGCAAGACACAACAATTGTTCCACGCCGAGTGAAATCATAATCCTAACTCACGATTGGAGAGCACATCACCGAGATACCCAAATGTGATGCACACGCTTGTTACTTGTAGCCATCATAACTCTAAAACAAACCAATTCAACAACCACCACTTTTCCCCAACAATTTTATAATCAATACACGAAACACAAATCACCTATCCTTATTCACTCATTAGTTCATCCCAAAACATAAATGTCACAAAAATTCACAACTACTTGAGTTCAATCACTAAACCTCCAATTTCAACAAAACTAAACAATCAAAAACAATTCATACATTAATCTAACACACAATCAACGTTTACAAACATCATAAAATCTCGCTAAATATTGCGCTACAAACATAATCATTTACCAAATCATACTAATCAATAAAATAAGACTAACATAGAAAGAGATAAAAAGACTAACACTTCCTGACGCGAGCAGCAGGATAAGCGCAAGTAGAGCAACGACTCTTCTGAAGATAAAAACTGCGACGACCACATCTCACACACAAAGTGTGGGTCTTGTTCCTCCTCTTACCGAAACTACCTGTTCCTTTACCCTGCAAAATTAATCAATCGACAACATTTCTGTCAAATTCATTGATCCGCCATTGATGAGGCAGTTCAGAGAGAGTAAAAAGAGGAGAGAGAAATTGAAAGAGAGGTTACCATTTCTTGGCGGCAGAAACCCTAGACGTCCTGATGTTCAGATAAATCGAGGAGAGAGAATTTCGACTGTAAGTGTTTTAAGTGCAAGGGGTTACCTTTTTTAAGAGGTAGATCGTCGCTGTTTAATCGGCAGCACAATCAACCTCCTCATGGTGGTAAGTTCTTTTCGCGCCCACGAGGAATGTAGCGAGAGTGAGAGAGTGGTGAGAGAGAGAGCGTGTGTGCGGACTGGATAGATTGAAGGGGTTCATATTTGGGCCGCTTAAGGGCTGCGGTTAGCCCAAAAAATCCCTTCACATTAAGGGCTGCGGTTTTCAATAAACCGCAACCCTTGCACCGCAGCCCTTGCCTTTTTTCCACTAGTGACATTTCATTCATAGTGACTAAATGGAACTGTAAAAAAACTGTATTATAACGATCGTTTTCCGCAATTTGAATCTGCCAAAACCCGCTTTTCATGTCAAATTTGGAAAATATCGTTGCATTATAAAGTCTATTTAGAAGATCCTTTTTATTCGGAATTGGATATCGAATCCACTGGAGAACCTTGTTAAGAGGTTTGTAATTAATAACCAATCTTGGAACACCCCTTTCCTTTTTTGCCTGATTCATGACATAGAAGGCGACGCAAGACCATGGAAATTTAGAATTTCTAATTAACTTTTTGTCAAGAAGCGTTTGAATTTCTTTTTTGCAAATTTCAAGTAATTCGACTTTCATTTGAAAATAATGCAATGCTACTAATTTGAAAATCATTATCTATGATCAAAGTAATTGGACAGTACCATTTCTGGTAATTAATCCTTTGAATAATTTGAAGAAAATTCGCATTATCAATTGTACTTTCAGAAATCTGAATGGAAATCATTGGAATAGGAGGTTCTGATGTTTCTCCGATTTCAAAATTAGGATTTTGAAGAAGCGTAATCTTTGCATCGAGTTCTAAATCTTTAGTTTGAAGATTCAAAACATTTTGTTCAAGTTCTCGAATTTGAGATTTTATTTGATTAACCTCAGATTGGAGGTCTTGGGTGTTTATTGGAGAAACGAAAGTCTTGTTATATGGAGAATCGTCAATAATTTTTTGAAGACTGAATGAAATTTGTTTTTCTTTTATTTCAATTGGAGAAGATTTTAAAACAATTTCTTTTAATCTTTCAAGATATTGCTTTCTTATGGCACCATCTTGAATTTGATCAATGATTTCAAGAAGTTATTCTTTTTCTTTTTCTTTTTAGAAATAACACAAAGTTCTTTTGAACACAATTGGAAAGTGTAACACCCCCAAATTCCATACACGTCTAAACTACGTTGCATCGAGTTTGGGAGTGTTACCGCCGCGGTGAAACGCAAGGCTTATTGAATTTAAAACACTAACTTACTCTTTATTATGAAAACTAAATTGCAGCGGAAATAAAATGATAACTTAACTACAACTCGGGAATCACTACTGACCCCTTTTATTTAAAACCATTAACTATGTAAATCATAAACAATCTCTAGGATGTTCAACCAAAATAATTTAAAAGTTTATAATCAAAAGTATCCCCCGTATACCCGAACTCATGCAGCATCACCAGCATACCTAATCTGTTCCCCATTGAAACATCAATGGTTCATCACAGGTCAACAAACAACACAAATGACAAACAATCAGCTATGCTGAGTACGTACATAATCAGTTACATAATACACTAAACATAATCAGAATAATAATAACAATTCCTAAACATGATTCTACAAAAACATTAAATTCCGTTTTTACAATTTATTTGGCATCGAACGGGCACCATCATCTTTCTAGAATCATACGGGCTACTTAATCCTTAATAGACAACTTGGTCTATTAGATGAAATGTAAATACGGTTTCGTTCCGTTCCACATCCATCACCTTAGTATGCATACCCCCAAGATCGTACGGAACCTTCCGCCTACTTGAGTTATCAAAATTTATAAGGACACTACCGTCGTCACAAAGTAGGCTGCGTAGGAGTGTAGAACAAGTTCCACACTCCCCCATTGTTCATCACTTGTAGGGAGTCCAACTACAAGTTTATTGCCAAAATCCTTTCTTAGTATTGTACATTCATACCACATTAAACATGTAATCATTTAACATTCCTTCTTAGATACAATACTCAAATCTTTACTTCTTGTAACATCCTTGTTACACCATAGATCAAAGAATTCAAATTCAATAATCATGCTTATGATACGATAGAATTTCGCATTACCATGCTACATATCGATTTCCAATCACAATCATGTTACCAAACAATCTCAGCAATCACAATTGTTTCCTATCATGGTTCTAGGTTCCAATAGAATAAATCACAACCTAACATGATACTAATAATTGCAACTGAACTGGTACGCGTACGTACCTTGTAACGAAGAATTTTCGCTGCCTAATCAAACGTTCCGCTTATGAAATTGGGACCTAAACGAGTAAGGAAGTACTTCAGTGCTACGTCCTTGATATTATTAACATATAACACGTGACTATCTATATCGACTTAGTATTTCGGAGTATAAAAATAACTAAACTCGTTGTTTATTAACTTTCTTTTCCTTCATAACTCTATTGAACTTAGCGTCTTTTAAGAGCCAATAACAGTGAGCAAAGCTGATTTTAGTTAACTTAATAACATAATACCTTTACCAACTCCATTTTAAAAATCCTTATGTCTAATACTACTAAAATCATATTTGAATAACAAGGCCATTATAACATTCTAACTATAACCAATAATCTGATTTCTTAACTTTGCACCTTACTTACTTACAAAACCTTAAATCAGATTTACAACTTAAATCAATTAATAATTTACTATAATTACAATTTAATTAACCTACAACTTAATATAATAGAAAACAGATTATATAATATTAAAACTAAAATGGAAAATCATGTTATATATATTATTTTTTTTTTATTTTTTATACCAATAGACTCGCCGGCGATAATCACCCAGGTGACGTGATTCCGGCAGTGACGCACAAGGCTCTCGTAGCCTCGACGCACAACCCTCGTCGCACACGCACAGTCCGGCCTTCGTCGCACCCTCGTCCAACTCGAGCCTCGTACCTCCACACGCACCCCCTCGAAGTCTCGCCCTCAGACCTTCGACGACTTCGCACGCACGTCCCGCACAACCTCTGGCACGAGATTCTCGAACACACTCGACTTCGCACAACCCTCGACGCACAGCGCGACCCTCGCACCGCACACCCTCGACTCACACACACAGAGCGTAGATGATGCGCGCGGCCACGGCCTGCGTGCAGGCGGTCGAAGGTCGACAGAAGAACAGAGGAGGACTGAGGGAAGAAGAAAGAACGTAGGAGGAGAAGAGAAGGAGGAGAGAGAAAGTTCTTGGGGTAAATAAAACGGCTGATAATGTAAAAGTTAGGGTTTTAATTCCTTTTTTGTTTTTTCCTCTTATTTATAGCATGAGAAACCTAGGTTTAATAGGATTTGTTTCCAACTCAAATTCTTATTTGTTATTTTATTTATTTGGAAAGCAAAACAAAATCGAAATATAATATAATTATAAAAATACTTTTAACTTTATTCTTTATATTTTCTTATTTATATGAAAAATAACTCACAAAAATACGGAGTATTACAGGCTTCCCTCCTTAAAGGAAGTTTCGTCCCGAAACTTTGAGGTAGCCAATCTTAACGTCGATCTTTTGCACTTCTAAGTCCCAATATTTCACAAGCGTTTCTAATTTTCGTAAGTCACATAAGAGATAAATACACATAAATAACATAATTAACAGACTTTAGCAAACTTTAGGGTAGAAGCGCGAAATTCTATCGCATTCTTCCCCCCTTAAAAGAAAAGTTACGTCCCCGTAACTCACCTACCCCTTGAAAGAGCTACGGGTACTTTATGCAATCGAATAACATGTTTAAAACTTTGCATACAATTAGTTCTCACTAAGTGTCTGTAAAATAAGCCTCAAATGTCCCTCATGTTCTTCCTTGCTCCTTGAATAGGTCAATATATTGTCTATGAACAGGACTACGAATTTATCGAGGTAGGGTCAAAAAATCCTATTAATGAGGTCCATAAAAACAGCAGGTGCATTGGTTAACCCAAAAGGTAGACTAGTAAACTCGTAATGTCCATACGTAGTCCTAAAGGCAGTTTTAGGTATATTTTGATCAACAATCCTCAATTGATGGTAACCAGATCTTAAACTCTATTAAATCGGAAGGAAAGAAGTCCTCCCCTATTTTCAGTGAGACATTAAGGAATTTCTTAGAGCAATTAACAGTATCCCCAGACGGAATAACTATAGGCATAGAAATTGACTCGGACTCAACCATTGCTAGAGTTCTAACAGTTGTATGGGCAACAAAAGACAAAGATGCTCCAGAATCGAACTATACTTTAACAGGAATTGAGTTGATAGAGAAAATACCAGTGACAACATCTCTACGAGCTTCATCTTCGCTAGCCGTCATCATATACAGCTTCCCTTTGCCCTTATTATCATTGTTGTTGGTCACATTGCTCCCAGATGGTACCTGATTATTTGTATTGGTTGGTGGTTTGGAGTTCCCTGACCCATTGAATGCATTTCCACTATTCCCATTCTCATTCCTAGGCTTGTCTCCATTGTTCCCCCTTTCTTGACCATTTGGGTTAACCTTATTCTTCGAATAGCATTCGTACGCTCTATGCCCCATTTTCCCACATTCATGACACTCCACCTTATTACCCTGGCAATCCTTCCCAGGATGGTTGTATGGGCACTTCTTACACCTGTACACACGCTCAGGTCTGCGGTTGTTGGTGTTATTGTTGTGGTTATTGTTATCGTTGTTGGGTCCCTTATCGAAGTTTCTTTGGGAGGTCTGGTTGTTATGGTTCCCATGGTGTTTCTTTTCAAATCTTTGAACCTCGGGGTTTGGATTCTCCTTTCGCTTCTCACCTTGTTTACCTCCTTCCTCTCGTTTCCTTATTGCATATAAGTGGGCAGCTTTGCCAAATACATGGTCCAACGAGGTGAAAGTATCTCCCCCCAGTCTCCCTTGCAGGTCAAGGGTGAGCCCTAATTCAAAGCGTGAGGCCTTAGCTTCCTCAGTAGGGGAAATTTCAGGAGCAAATCTCATCAACTCAATGAATTTGCGGTAATACTCCTCAACAGACAGGTTCCCTTGTTCTAGCATCATAAACTCTTGAGCTTTCTGCTTTTTGAGGTATGGTGGGTAATACTTATCCCTCAGGGCTTTCTTGAAGGTTTCCCACCCAAAGTCAGGTTGTTTGAGGAGGTTATCCTTAGCTTGGGTCCACCAAAAGTGGGCATCCCCCTGCAGGTAATAGCTTGCTAAGGGCACAGTCTTGTCATCCGGACGAGAGAGGGTAAAGAAAAGCTTATCAAACTCCCCAACCCAGTTTTCCAATTCTTCGGGTCCCCCTTTCCCCTTCAGTACTGGTGGGTTCCTACGGGCAACCTTTTCACACAAGTCCCCATCCCGGTTATGTCCTTTGGCTAAGTTAGCTGTGATCTGCACCAGATCACGAATCGATTGTTCGACATTTAGAGAGGGATCAGGCGTACCGCCCTGACGAACCATTCTACGCTGAAAAATGATACAACGGCTGTTTCAGCGACATGCACATAGTTGTTTATTTACTTAACTACTACACATTGGCACGTTCATATAACACGTTTTTATTGCGAACAATCATTAAGTCTCTATTGACTTGCAATATAAACATCTCAAATAAGACGTTACATCAAATAAAAGAATAAAACTGTTGTATTATTATTGAAAAGGGTAAAATTTATTATTTCCAAGCTAAACATAATATGAATAAATAAAGGAATAAAGAATATTAATTTGCTATTTGGCATGCAAGCCTTATTAAAACTGAAATAAACGAATAAAATAATATTCTAATCCTAATTATATAATCAAAAGAAACTAGGAACTATAATGGTGAGCTTCGTCATCTGAATTAGGATTTTCTATTCCTTCTTCCATGTCAGCTTCGTCCTCAAAAGGCTCACCATCCTCTATAGGTTTATCTTCCTCTAGGGGTTCTTCCTCTTCTTCTTCTTCTTGGTCATTTTCCTCAATTGGATCCCCTTCAGCAGGCTCATATTCATTAGGATCTTCCTCTTCCTCATTTTCTAAGTCAAGTATAGGTGCAACATGATCTTCCCCAATCACTGTGATGAATGTCCTATTATTCCCTTCATCATCGGAAATATAGATAACAGTTCTAAGGTTTGACGCGATGTGGTAGTCTTCGGGTATGAACTCATCCTCAAAAGTTTGGTATCTTGCTCTTTTTACAGCTCTAGGTGACGTTTGTGGCTCAGTTTTAACTCTAGGGTTCTCAGAGTTCACATCTACAACCTTAGTTCCCGAGCTTTCTCCCTCATGATAAGTTCCCTTAACTGGAGGTGATGAGGTAGAGGGCTCCCAACTTCTTTTCTCACGAATTCTCCACTCATTTTCACAGTTTTAAGATCAGTAATGAAATGCCCTACAGTAGAAAGGTATTGGTTCCAGTAAGTGTGTTTGGTTGCATTAAAACCTCCATTTTCTGACCATATATCCCCATATCCATGGTGTAGAAAAGGTAGGGTTCCTCCTTAGGGACGTACTGCAGTATAAAGTATATTTTCTCCATTTCAGTCTTAAGTCTAGTATCTCCCTGTAAGGTCTTATAATCCATAGCGCTTTCATCTTATGGGCCCAGATGTCCCAATCTTCCGCTATTCGGTATTTCATCAGGTATTCCTGAGGACCTAGGTCGTAAACTATTCGCGAATTAAAAGAAATAAATAGTCTAAGTTCCAGAGAAGTAAAGGTTTTTAAGTATACGTTATATATAAACATATATAAGAGGTAAAACGATTATGTTCAATTTTAGAATTCCAAGCTCAAAATATTTAAAACAACTTAGATGGTTCTTTCCTAAAATATTCGAAATAAGGTTTTACTTCAATACCTTTTTGAAACATCTTTGGAATATTATACTACTTTGAAATTTTAGGGAATAAAATATTTCAATATCTAACTTAGTGCTTCTATAAAATATCACTATTTATGCACCTATCCTTGTACATCCTTCTAATCTACTCATACTTCGAAGATTTCAAAGAATCTTTCACCAATTCAATCAAGCAAACCACACCACATTTCATATAATCAGAACATCTGATTCATTCCACAGCATTTGCATACTTTCTATAAACATATCAGACAAGTACGGCAAGAAACACATTACAAATAAAACCATTCCTATGATATAATGCACGCAAAAGTAATCTATATGCTCTTATCCCATACTACCCATTTTAAAATTTGTTTGAAACATCTTTGAAAATAGGAACTTTTGACTCTGAGTCCAGTTTTGTAACACCCCCAAATTCCATACACGTCTAAACTACGTTGCATCGAGTTTGGGAGTGTTACCGCCGCGGTGAAACGCAAGGCTTATTGAATTTAAAACACTAACTTACTCTTTATTATGAAAACTAAATTGCAGCGGAAATAAAATGATAACTTAACTACAACTCGGGAATCACTACTGGCCCCTTTTATTTAAAACCATTAACTATGTAAATCATAAACAATCTCTAGGATGTTCAACCAAAATAATTTAAAAGTTTATAATCAAAAGTATCCCCCGTATACCCGAACTCATGCAGCATCACCAGCATACCTAATATGTTCCCCATTGAAACATCAATGGTTCATCACAGGTCAACAAACAACACAAATGACAAACAATCAGCTATGCTGAGTACGTACATAATCAGTTACATAATACACTAAACATAATCTGAATAATAATAACAATTCCTAAACATGATTCTACAAAAACATTAAATTCGTTTTACAATTTATTTGGCATCGAACGGGCACCGTCATCTTTCTAGAATCATACGGGCTACTTAATCCTTAATAGACAACTTGGTCTATTAGATGAAATGTAAATACGGTTTCGTTCCGTTACACATCCATCACCTTAGTATGCATACCCCCAAGATCGTACGGAACCTTCCGCCTACTTGAGTTATCAAAATTTATAAGGACACTACGTCGTCACGGTAGGGCCTGCGTAGGAGTGTAGAACAAGTTCCACACTCCCCCCATTGTTCATCACTTGTAGGGAGTCCAACTACAAGTTTATTGCCAAAATCCTTTCTTAGTATTGTACATTCATACCACATTAAACATGTAATCATTTAACATTCCTTCTTAGATACAATACTCAAATCTTTACTTCTTGTAACATCCTTGTTACACCATAGATCAAAGAATTCAAATTCAATAATCATGCTTATGATACGATAGAATTTCGCATTACCATGCTACATATCGATTTCCAATCACAATCATGTTACCAAACAATCTCAGCAATCACAATTGTTTCCTATCATGGTTCTAGGTTCCAATAGAATAAATCACAACCTAACATGATACTAATAATTGCAACTGAACTGGTACGCGTACGTACCTTGTAACGAAGAATTTTCGCTGCCTAATCAAACGTTCCGCTTATGAAATTGGGACCTAAACAAGTAAGGAAGTACTTCAGTGCTACGTCCTTGATATTATTAACATATAACACGTGACTATCTATATCGACTTAGTATTTCGGAGTATAAAAATAACTAAACTCGTTGTTTATTAACTTTCTTTTCCTTCATAACTCTATTGAACTTAGCGTCTTTTAAGAGCCAATAACAGTGAGCAAAGCTGATTTTAGTTAACTTAATAACATAATACCTTTACCAACTCCATTTTAAAAATCCTTATGTCCAATACTACTAAAATCATATTTGAATAACAAGGCCATTATAACATTCTAACTATAACCAATAATCTGATTTCTTAACTTTGCACCTTACTTACTTACAAAACCTTAAATCAGATTTACAACTTAAATCAATTAATAATTTACTATAATTACAATTTAATTAACCTACAACTTAATATAATAGAAAACAGATTATATAATATTAAAACTAAAATGGAAAATCATGTTATATATATTATTTTTTTTATTTTTTTATACCAATAGACTCGCCGGCGATAATCACCGGCGACGTGATTCCGGCAGTGACGCACAAGGCTCTCGTAGCCTCGACGCACAACCCTCGTCGCACACGCACAGTCCGGCCTTCGTCGCACCCTCGTCCAACTCGAGCCTCGTACCTCCACACGCACCCCCTCGAAGTCTCGCCCTCAGACCTTCGACGACTTCGCACGCACGTCCCGCACAACCTCTGGCACGAGATCCTCGAACACACTCGACTTCGCACAACCCTCGACGCACAGCGCGACCCTCGCACCGCACACCCTCGACTCACACACACATAGCGTAGATGAGGCGCGCGGCCACAGCCTCTGTGCAACAGTCGAAGGTCGACAGAAGAACAGAGGAGGACTGAGGGAAGAAGAAAGAACGTAGGAGGAGAAGAGAAGGAGGAGAGAGAAAGTTCTTGGGGTAAATAAAACGGCTGATAATGTAAAAGTTAGGGTTTTAATTCCTTTTTTGTTTTTTCCTCTTATTTATAGCATGAGAAACCTAGGTTTAATAGGATTTGTTTCCAACTCAAATTCTTATTTGTTATTTTATTTATTTGGAAAGCAAAACAAAATCGAAATATAATATAATTATAAAAATACTTTTAACTTTATTCTTTATATTTTCTTATTTATATGAAAAATAACTCACAAAAATACGGAGTATTACAGAAAGAGTGATCAGATCCGCAGATCCGAATCCTGATCATAATCTATTTGGTAAATAACATTATCAGAATCAGAGTGTTCAGATTCTTCTGGCTCACTTTGATTCAGTTGGAAAATATTTAAAAGCTTTTCTCGTAAGTCTGGATCATCTTGGAAAATCTCATTAATCTTATTCTTAAAACCACAATTATTTGCTTTGTGACCGGGCTTGCCACATTTATAACAAATAATTTTTTAGAAATCCGTTTTGGAGAACCTTCTGAAAATCTATTTCCTCTCTTTTGATAAAATTTTTCATAGGGAAAAGATTTCTTTTGACGAAAATTCTTAATCTGTTTAAGCTTTTTTTTTTATAGTAGAAGGGGCTTGGATTTTCCCAAAGCCAAAAGCTTCGCAGAAAGACCCAAGTTCTCTTCGTTGTTGAGCTTTTTCATTTCCATATTGGATTGAAGTTTTAGCTCATTACAAAGAGACAATCCCTCTTTTTTGATAAAAGCAAACAATTATCCATACGTCAATTGATCATATGGAACTGTTTCTTTGCCCGTAGCTTCTTTGAGCTTTTGCATAACTCTTTGAGCAAATAAATTTGGAAGTCGTGAAACAAATTTTTCGATCCAAAATGGTTATTGACCGGCCATCAGGTCTGGTGAGAATGTTTGTTAAAAACGTATCTCATGTACCAGCGATAGTCATTCAAAGTTGGACATCTAAGATTGGTTAAAACTAAAGATATGGATTTAGAGCATTCATCTGTTCCACCAATAAAATGGAGAGAGATGGTTTGAATTAGAAGAGCAAACCCATCTTTCGTTCCGTCTGTCTTTGTGTGATTACAAATGTGTGCTCTTTCATCTGGTGTGAACGTATTATCCCAAATTATATATATATATATATATATATATATATATATATATATATATATATATATATATATATATATATATATATATATATATATATATAATCCTTTGTTTACAGTACGTGCAATATCTTAAATTCCACGTCTATTAATGTATAAAATTAAATGAATGTCTTCAACTATGTATTGGTAATTTGATATTTTTAATATATACATTTAGACTAATTTAAACCTTTTATATAATAATATACTTTACATTTTTATATAAATTAGGAAAAAGAAATTCAAATTTAATACTCCATAATTAGTGCAAAACTCAAAGTATTGCAAATATTTTGAATATGAGAAAGTATAAACTTCTATATATTTCAATTTGCTTCATCAATACTCCTTCACATTGGTTGTTCAATTACCATAACAACAATCCTTGATTCATATTAAATAAATGCATTTTTTGTGCTTGATACCGATGTTCATATCACATTGATAAAGTATGTATTAAGGTTTTATATTGTCCCTTGATTCGAAGTCGTTGCATTAGGTGAATCGCGACGCATTTTGGGCCCTAATACAACGGTTTTTAGGTGTCGCGTTAGTCTTTAATGTAGTAGTGGCACCACTTCCATAAATTCTTTCTAGAATTCTTTAAAATGCTTTGATAATGAGATAGCATGACCCAACATGTGTTCCTAATATCCTTTTTCGACCTTTTTCTTTGTCTTGTAACCTGGAAACGATAACTAATTACCAGAAAACCATAACTATTTACCCAAAATCATATATCACGATGAAAACTATAATTAATTACGTACCATAACTTATAATACTAAAAACATTAGAGTACCCATTGATAGAAGAAAACGCAAAAGAGGTTAGTTGAAAGCTTGAAACATTAGAAACACATTATTGAGATCTGATTTGTATCAATTACCCTACTTTTAGCTCCTTTTATTTCACACAAAATTAGCAACAATTGAGCAAAAAATATAACTAAAATGGGTGATTTTGGTGCTTTAGCTCAAATTAAAAGTGAAAGAAAAAGAAAGAAAGAGAGGAAAGCTTTAGGTACCAAATCTGATTACATACAACAATAAGAAAGAGAAATGGAAGTTGGGTGGAGTAGAGGGAGATGGTAGTGCGCATGAGAAAGAAACGGGAGGGGAAGAGAAGAGAGAAAAAAATTGAGGGAGAAATGTGATAGTCTTAAGTTAAGTTTACGGGTGTGTTTATCCCTCAGACTCAACTCCAAGCATCACACTGTGTCACATCAGCTTTCCAATACTTTTTATTTTACAGACTCACTTCAAACTCATTCTAGTTTTATACTTTATCCCTCATACTCTCTTCAGACTCAATCCACCTTTAACATTATTTTATGCATTCTATTTCACTTTTTTTCGTAATCTATAACAATGTATTGTGAAAATTTAATAATTTGAATATACACCAATAAATATTTAGTTAAATAAAAAACTTTACTTAAATATTTATTTTAAATTTTAAACTGATATGAATATTATATTTTTTTTTGGATCCACTAAAAATAATACAGATGGATTTAATTTTTTTTTGGAGAGGGGAAATGATTATAGAGATGAGAGACCAATTCCAAGATTTCGGATCGAATCGGTAGGCAAATTTAAAATTTAAATACAAGGTATTATTTATAGGTATTATATTGGTAAAAAGGATTTTACTAAAAAAAAGGAGAGATAGGTGGCAGGTTTTTAGTGGCCTAGAAAACAAGTGTTGCATATCAATAGTCTTAGGTGGAGTCTTGATTATCAACACCCACCAAGACTATCTCCTTTTTGTTTTATGATTATCGCCAAGTCTTTGCCAAAACTATCAAAGACTCACTGCAAGACTATGTTCAAGACTCGGCGATATTCACACCCTAACGTGAGACCTTCTCTTTTTGAATATTTTGTGATATTTTCAAGAAAAGGGATTATGATGTAATATGCCAAAAAATGATTATATTTTAATTAAAATGGATTATAATTTTGCTATTCTTATGTACTTACTCTGTTTTTTTATACTTCTCACTTTCTTGTGCGCGTCTCCCAATGCACATCTTTGAACTTAAATATCTTTGATTATATATTAGTAAAGATTATAACAATTGAATATTAATAAAGCAGTAATTGAGACGAATCAAACAAGACCACACATGACTATATTTTTTCTTATTAATTGAACAAAATTGAGAAGATTCTCTCTAAGTATAAATAGTGTCAAGATTCCATGTGAGAAGGACAAAAAAAAAACAGAGGGAGTATATAATAAGGAGTAAAGTACAATGTTGGGTACTCAACTTTCACTAAAGTTGCAAATAAGGTATCCTAGTTGTAAAAGTTGCAAATAAGGTACTCAATCCAACTTCTGTCACCAAAACCGTTTAAAGTACTGAACTTTTAGATAAAAAATTATTTTGCATAAAATTTAATTTCTCTTTCTAAAAAAAATACTATGTCTTCTCTCTCCTTCCCCCACTAGGCCACCACCCCACCACCCCCTCCTCCCACCCTCTCCCCTAGTGTTTCTCTCTCTTCCGCTCCACTGCTTTCTTCTCAATCACCGTTGCTCAACCATTATCTCACCCTCTCTCTCTCCCCTCTGGTATCTTCTCTCTCTCCTCTTCTTGAAATTAATTTTTTAGGTTTCAAAAATTTTGCAATAATTTAGTTGAATTTGTGTTTTGGGCGATGAATTTACAAGTTATAATAATGAGGAGGAAGATTTTTGATGAGATAGTGTTGAGTTGAGACCTCGATTTTTTTGGTTATTAGTGATAATAAGGTGAGATGTTGACAAAGTAATTTAGGCACTGGAAAAGCTTAGGGTTTTCTCATTAATATGAAGTAATATATATTACAAGGAGTCCTCAAAGAGGAGGCAATCAAGGAGAATCAAATCTTGCCTAAGTAGATAAGGAAACCTATATACAAGACTATCTTAACACCCCCCCTCAAGTTGGAGCATGAGGAGCACAAATGCCCAACTTGGACATGAGAAGATCAAACTGAGACTTGCCAAGAGCCCTGGTAAAAATATCGGCCAACTGAGCTATAGTAGGAACATAAAAAGGAGCAATCAACCCATCCTTGATGGCATCACGAACAAAGTGACAGTCAACTTCAATGTGCTTTGTTCGCTCATGGAACACAGGATTTTGAGCAATATGAAGAGCAGACTGACTATCACAGAAGAGGGGGATGGCCTTAGGATGATGAATCCCAAAACTCAACAATAAACCTTTAAGCCACTTAAGCTCGCAAGTAATAGTTGTCATCAAACGATACTCAGCTTCTGTTGAAGACAAAGAAACAGTAGGTTGCTTCTTGGTCTTCCATGAAATAGGAGAATGACCCATGAAGACAAGTCAACCAGACAAAGAGTGGCGGGTGATAGGACAAGCCGCCCAATCTGAGTCACACCATCCCTGAAGAGTAAGATCACTATCTGCTCTAAGTAAAATGCCATGGCCCGGAGTACCCTTCAAGTACCGAACAACACGAACCGCGACATCCCAGTGAGCCACTCGAGGTGCCTGAAGAAACTGGGAAAGAATATGAACCGAATATGCCAGGTCCGGACGAGTGACGGCAAGATAATTAAGTCGCCCAACAAGACGACGATACCGCTCTGGATCATCAAATAAAGCACTAGTATCATAACTGAGGCGATGATTTTGCTCCATAGGGAAACCGCACGGCTTTGCTCCCAACAAAGCTATCTCAGAAATAATATCAAGGGTGTACTTCCGTTGACACAAAAACAAACCGGAAGTACTGCGAGCAACTTCAATGCCCAAAAAATACTTAAGAGGACCTAAATCCTACATTTTGAAACAGTCACTGAGATAAGCTTTGAACAATGAAATAGCAGATGAGTTGTTGCCAGAAATGATGAGATCATCCACATACACTAATACATTGAGCTGAATGGTACCATGGGTGAAGGTAAACAAATAATAATCAGAGTAAGATTGTGCGAAGCCATGCCCTTTCAAAGATGCAACAAGCTTTGCAAACCAACACCGAGGAGCCTGCTTGAGCCCATACAAAGACTTGCGTAACCGACAAACAAGATTAGGCTCAGACCGATCGAAAACAGGAGGAAGTTTCATATAAACTTCTTCCTCAAGATTACCATGTAAGAAAGCATTGTGAACATCCATTTGATGAAGCTCCCAATGCTTGGAAGCAGCAATGGCAAGAAAGGCACGAACAGTGGTCATTTTGGCAACAGAAGTAAAAGTCTCATTATAGTCAAGCCCTGCCTGCTGATGATTACCAAAAACAACCAATCGAGATTTAAGTCGCTCAATGCGACTATCTGAATGATACTTGATACGATACACCCATTGACTTCCCAAAGCCTGCTTGCCCGGAGGGAGAGGTTCTAGAGTCCAAGTACCATTATCCTCAAGAGCCTGAATTTTATTTTGCATAGAGGCTCGCCAACCTGCATCTTTCATTGCTTCCTTAAAAGAACGATGTTCCTGAGTAGAAATAAGAGCTGCAAGAAACTTTCGATAATTGACAGAAAAGTTGTCACAATTTATATAGTGTGCTAAAGGATAAGGAGTACCTGAAGAAGAAGATGAACCGGAGGCAGGAGAGGACGAGGAACCACTTGGAGCAATAATAGTATTTGTGACATAATCGCGTAAGCGAGTGGAAGGAATTTTGACCCGCTGACCGCGGCCCAAGGCCGGATCGGAAGAAGAGTCCAAATCAGTGGGAACCGGATTTGTGGCAGAAACCGGGCCAGAAGGAAGGGAGACTGGACTGGATTGGGAGGAGGGTTGGCGGGATTCTGGGCCAGGAGAAAAAGGCGCGAGTTGAGATGAAGCTGGGCTGGGAATAGGGTCTGAAGAACTGGGCCGGGAATTTTGTGGAGCTGACGCGGAAGTATTAGGCGGGAAAGAAGAAAGGGTAGGGGTAAGTGGGCCAGCAGCAGGCCCAAGGTCAGAAGGGGAGAAAGGCGCGCTAGAAGAGTGAGAAGGAGAAGATGGGCCAGATGGTGGAGAAGTTTTTGGGCCAGGAAGGGTTTGGACGCACGAAGGAGAGGGAGAATTTTGTGGGTTGGGTATTTCTGTGGTGGGTGAATTTTGTGAAGAAGGAGATGGGGTATATTCATCAAAATCCCAATGAATGTCAGGAGAAGTAGTGATAAGAAGATCAGGAGAAATATCAACCTTAGTGGGAGTGAGAAAGGGAAATATGTGTTCAACAAATTTAACATCCCTAGAAATAAAGAATTCTCGAGATTCAAGATCGTACAATTTCCATCCCTTTTTACCGAAAGGATACCCAACAAAAATGCATTTGCGGTTACAACTAGCAAACTTGTCACCTTTTCTTTTTTTATTATGAGCATAGGCAAGACATCCAAGGACACGAAGAGCATCATAAGAAGGAGGATGACCAAATAAGCTTTCAAAAGGAAATTTGCCTTGAAGTAATAAAGAGGGGGTACGGTTAATCAAGTGAGCTGCAGCAAGAACACATTCCCCCCAAAAGTAGATAGGCAAGTGAGCTTGAAATCTTAAGGCACGGGCAACATTTAGGATATGTTGATGTTTACGTTCTACCTTCCCATTTTGTTCAGGAGTACCCACACAAGAAGTTTGAAACAAGATGCCAGAAGAAGCAAAGTAATCAAGCAAGCAAAGGAATTCAGTGCCATTATCACTTTGAACAATTTTAATGGTTTGAGAAAATTGACGGTGAACCATAGCCACAAAAGACATAAACATAGAAAAAACTTCCAATTTATCAACCAAAAGATATGTCCAAACAGCTTGAGAATAATCATCCACAATAGTTAAGAAGTAACGGGCACCACTAGAAGAAACATGACGATAAGGGCCCCACAAATCACAATGAATTTTCTCAAAAACTCTAAAAGTCTTAGAATCACTAGAAGAAAACTTAGTACGAGAGTGTTTTGAACGGAAATAAATCTCACAATTAGGGTCCAAACTACCCTTATGATTGCAAAGAGGGGGAAGGAGCTTTACAATTTTTTCTGAAGGATGACCTAGACGTTGATGCCACAACACAAGAACTGAAGAAATAGAAGAGACCGCAACATGATGAATAGTATCATTGCCCTCAAAGTAGTAAAGTCCGGCCTTCCTACTCCTCGTTCCAATCCACTCCTTCATGGGGTCCTAAATAACACACATAGAATCAGTAAATTGGACAACACACTGTAAATCATTGCAAAGTTGAGAAACAGAAAGTAAATTGCAGCTCAAATTAGGAACATAAAGAACATTCTTAAGAGTGATGGTGGATGATAAACAAACCGAGCCCACCAAGGTGGAAAGAACTGTAGCACCGTTGTGAAGACCAACAGGACAATCAAATGCTTTAGAATCAACCAACCATGAGTTCACACCAGTGACATGATGTGTGGCACCTGTATCAATAATCCACAAATTTTTATCAAACTCACTATTCAAACGGTTTGTGGGAACGGTGGTATTACCAAACAAGCCCGTCAACGCCTTCCATTGTTCGGAAGTGAAGAGGGAAGAAGGAGAGATGCTGCTGCCCTGGACTGCCGAAGGAGTGGCAGGATCACCGAGCCCACTGGTGGCAGCATTAGCACGGGCAGCGGGTGGCGCACAACCTAGGCTCGCCCCCCTCCTTTATTTTTCTCGGGGTAGCCATGAAGTTCATAGCAGTGAGTTGCACCATGACCCTTTTGTGGCAGTGAGAACAAGTCAAGTGAGCCCAATATGAGCCCGAATTATGGCCCGTTTTGTGACACTTGCCACAAACAGGTCTCGAACCTGAAGAGGAGCCACGCCCAGCAGGACCTTGTGCTCGAACCGAAAAATCGAGAGCCTCGGTGGGAGAAACCATGTCCACAAGAGGAGTTTGTGAAAGCCTAACTCGCTCATCTTGCACAGCGAGATGATAAGCACGAGCCAGCGTGGGTAAAGGGACAGAATATTTGTCCGCAATTGAGCATAAAAATCAGAATAAAGACCCATTAAGAACTCATGTAATTTGGCGGTTTCACGACGTTGAGTATATAAAGCAAACATATTACATTGAGTAGAATATGGACAAATAATAGGCGGTTCAAGAAGATTAAGTTCTTCCCATAAAACATTGAGTTTTCCATAATATGTAGCAATAGACATAGTTTTTGTTTGCTCACAACGTGCAATAGAAGATTTGATTTGTTGAATTCTGGGACCATTTACAAGAGAAAAACGTTGTTCAAGATGATCCCAAAGACTAGTAGGCTCACTATATTTGGTTAAGTACTCTTTACCTCAGGAGTAATTGTGTTGGTGAGCCATGAAACGAGCATAGCATTAATGGTGAGCCAATCCGTTTCTGTGCACGGGGGTTCTGGTTTTGAAATCGAACCATCAACAAATCCGAACTTGCGGCGAGCAACGAGGGCGAGTTTAATATCTGCTGCCCATTCCGTATAATTGTCGTGGTTGAGCCGAGTTGGAGTAATGAAATCTCCAGGACGATCTTGTGGTCCAAGGAAGAAAGGAGAGGAAGGATCGATTTTTTCGATTTTTGAAGCAGCCGGTTTTGGTGATTCATCGCCAGCCATGGCGGAAAAGGAAGAGTTTTTGTTTTTGATGAGAAATTTTATTAACCTGCTCTTGATACCATGACAAAGTAATTAGGCACTGGAAAAGCTTAGGGTTTTCTTATTAATGTGAAGTAATATATATTACAAGGAGTCCTCAAAGAGGAGGCAATCAAGGAGAATCAAATCTTGCCAAAGTAGATAAGGAAACCTATATACAAGAATATCTTAACAGATGTTGAAGGTATAACAATGGCAGCTTTCTCTCACTTTCTCTCTCCTCTTCTTGAAATTTATTTTTTAGTTTTCGAAATTTTGCAGTGATTCAGTCGAATTTTGTGTTTCCGGCAACGAATTTGCAGGTTATATATAATAATGAGGAAGATTTTTTTGATGAGATAGTGTTGAGTTGAGACCTCAATTTTTTTTGGTTGTTGGTGATAATAAGGTGAGATTTTGAAGGTATAACAATGGCGGCTTCAGCTTTTGTTGTTTTTGGTGGTGTTTCAAAACTTCAAATTTGTAATAAGTTGAATAATCTGTATAACATAGTTCGGCAAATGTTGTTTCTGTTGTTGCAATTTCTAGATTTCCTCGATTGAGTTTTCGTCGACCTCCTCTGTGCTTTTCCAAGTGCAGGTGCACCTCTTTCTTTAATAATACTTACATGGTTTTATTACTCGCTTAATTTCATATTGTGATTAGTATAATTTTAGGGAGGATATAGAGGGGGAAGCAGGGGCGAAGCCAGGAATTCAAAGTTAAGGGGGGCCGATTCTTTTAATATATATTTTTTGTATTTTACCCTTTTACTTTTTTTCGCGATTTTCAAGGCATGCATTTGACCACTTCTATCTTTAATCACATTTTACCCCTAGCTATATCGTTCAATATGCCCAACTCCCTTGCCTTTAAGTAGGGAATGAAAAGAAAGTGAATTATTTGCTCATGAAGATATTTTAGCTTTATTTAGAGAACATATGGCTAGCAGTCAGCAGCTTATGTGACTTATATTGACAAATAAACAGTGAATCTTACTATATATAATATATTAATATTAGAAAATTAAATTTTAGAAAATAGGGAGAACCCAAGAATTGAAGAAAGTATCCCCTCCAAAAAAATGAATTGAAGAAAATATACATTACCTCTACTCCTCTAGTAAATTAAGGTAGAAATAGAATCTTTGTTGAATTTAATGGATTAGAAAATCATGCTTAGGAGAATTGATGCTTTAGATTTTAGAAATTAAGGAAGCAACTAATCCTCAAACGTTTGTAGTAGAAATTAAGGAAAAAATAAATAAAAGGATAAAATAGGAAGAAAAGGAGGAGGAGGAAGTCTAACAGACATAGAACATAGAAGGTGAAGTGAGGTACAGTACAATCGTACAACTTATTTAGAAGCTTAGGTAAAAAAACCCAACTTAATGGTTACCATGATTTGATCCTTTGACCTCGTATTATTTTTGACGAGAAAACTCAAACAAATTTATTAAGAAACTGAGGTAAAATCTGCAATTACAGCAGCATGACCATCATGAGGATATTCCTCCAACCACACTCTACATTCATCAAAACTTCTACTAAGCTTGGCTAGTCCATGGGCAACCTTATTCCCTTTCCTTTTAACAAAACTAAAAGCTACAGAACTACATCCACTGGCAAGCTTATAAATGTCATTCATAATGCTACCCAATTCAGTAGGTTCCCTACTTCCTTTTTTCAGCTTTGAGAACACAATAAGATTGTCCGTTTCTAACACCAGATTTCCAAAACCTGCTTCCATGGAGATCTTCATCGCATGTCGCATTGCCATGGCTTCCACCACCTCCATTTCGAACTCGTCTGGCAAGAAATAACATGTTGCGACCACCACATCACTAGTACTATCCCTTGTGACTCCTCCAAGCCCCACCCCTTTCCCTCTGAAAATGGCTGCATCCGAGTTTGTTTTATAGGCACTCTCATCCGGCGATTTCCACACTTTGTTGAGCTGTGGATGTATCACACCCCCACCACTCACCTCATTAGCTTGTACATATTCTCCCACCATGCATGTTACCTTGTAAATAAGCTCATCAGTCAAGCACTTTCTTCCGTCGAAAATCCACTTATTTCGCTTCAACCAAATACCCCAGCACAGACTCCAGAAGAGACTCCACCATCTTGGGTCCTTGTGAGCACTTCGGAGGGAAACACACCATTCCCTAAAGGGCTTATTCTCATTGCCATGGAATTCTAATCTTAAAGGAGAGAGATACCATTATATCTATCCTACTTTACCACTAAAGCAAGATAATTTATTTGACATAAAACCCAATTTAATAAGATATAACTTAAAATTCTACAGGGGCCATTTTAAAAATATATGGGCCGCAGGGGCCAGGCCCCTGCCGGCCGCCCATGTAGCTTCGCCCCTGGGGGGAAGGATGAGAGGAGGTGGAGTAGTGGCCTGGTGGGTGGGGGTGGTGGATCTGGTTTTGAGGGAGGAGGAAAAAGATTACTTTTTTTTTGTTATTGCTGCTCGTTTTCCGTGCAACTCAGCAAGCAAAAGTTGTCAAAGTTCAGTACCTTAAATAGATTTGCTAACAGAAGTTACTTTCAGTACCCTATTTGCAACTTTTACAAATAGGGTACCTAATTTGCAACTTTTGTGAAAGTTTAGTAACCATGTTTGTACTTAACTCATATAATAAATGTTCTGATGTGAACTTTATATACTTTTATATTATAATATATTTTATACAGACCAATCAATTACCTTTTTCTCTTAAAGTGAACAACATTAAGTTCCACCAGAGAGGAAAAGAGAAGACTTTTTGACACAAAGGTATATATAAATGAAAAAAGCTAAAAGAGGATATAATAGCAAAGATTAAGATCCAATATGGAAAGTGGGGAGTATAAAAAGTAAATTGGACAATCCATATAACAAATTTTTTAACAAGATTAATCCAAAAGTAGTAGCATTGATACAGGCATACAGCAACACAAGTTAGGTTCAAGCGATAAAGTTCAGGAATTCAAGTATGCGAAAAATTAACTATCATTATCCCTAAAGTCCCACTCACTGTTTCATCTAGTGTAATTCCAATGATTTGATTAGAGGGAGTGTTAGAAAATTACTGTAATCTAATCCAATAATTGTGTCGACATAAACATTTCTTTTAAAATTAACTTTTACATAATTAATAGGAAAAATTAGCGTGAACAGCACCAACTATTGGTTTGGTGCACAAAACAACACAAACTAAACGAGGTGTGATGCACAACACAAACTTTATGACATAGGTGCGAGAATCAACATACATGACGATATTGGCCTGAGATTCGTTTACCCAAGCCTTAAAGTTTGTGCTGTGGAACCATACCAAAATCATTGTTTATGTTGATTCATGCACTCATGCTATAAAGTTCGTGTTGTACATCGCACCTTGTTTAGTTTGTGCTGTTTTGTGCACCAAACCAATAGTTGGTGCTATTCGTGTCAATTTTTCCTAATTAATAAGGATTATCTTTAGCTATAAAAAAAATTAACAAGGATTATCTACGCCAAAAAAACAAGTAAAAAAACTTATGTGAGAAAAAAATGTTACTATGTTATAAAATGAAAATTTCATTATGATAAACTAATATAAGAAGAGGTAACTATATAAAAAATTATCACTATGTTAAATAATACTACCTCTGTTTCACAATACATGAACCATTTACTTTTTCACGTACTCCAATACGCTTCTTTGGACATTAATATCTCTAATTGTGTATAAGTAAAAAAATTATAAAAAGTTGATATTTGAAATCATCGCGTTGACATGGATTTAACAAGATCCCACTTGACTATGTTTTTTCTTACATAATGGCAGAGAAATATTGTCGAAGTTTGGTTGATAAAAAGTGTCCGAATGAGAAATAGTGCATGTATTATGAAACGGAGGTAGTAATAGCTTAGTGTAACTTAAGATTTTAAAAGGTTACTATATCAAAAGGATCACTATATTATATGGGTGGCTTTAGTCCATAATAATATTAGTGTGGACCAGGTCCAGTGGTCCACCCAAGACTAACTCAAAAAACAAGGACTAGTATTTAGGAACACATGAGGTCTTGTGTTAAATCGTCTTATGTGAGTAAAGCTGTGAGACAACTAATATCATACTGACATAATCATACACTTCATAAGATTGGTGGAGGGGCTTTCGGTTGGGTTGGCCGGGATAAGGCGGTGGTAAGGGGCGGCGGTAGAGGTGCCTTGGTGGGAGGGTTTCTGGATTTGACGGGGTGGGCAATTGGGGCAGGGGTGGCTAGATTTACGTTAGGCTGGGATTGGGGTGAGGTGGGTGTTTTTCATTTTATTTAGGAATTAAATGGTGGTTACATTATTTAGTTGTTAATTGGCTAATTAATGGAAAAGGACAGTCATGAGAACATATTAGGGAAATAAGCTTCTATTAAAGTTTTATCTAGGGGTGGTTTAGTTAGCAACCACCTATTTAATGGGTGGATTTCTAAAAAAAAAAGTTCAAATTATTAAACCAAAACATCATAAATAACACGAAAATCATAAATAATAACCCAAATAAATTGAAAATTTACCCAAATTAAAATCATCACTATCAATCTGAAAATTATGATTATTAACCCAAAGCTATTATATTAACCAGAGTACCATAAATGTTAACTCAAGTTTTGTGGGTAACTTCAAGAGAAAAGGATTAAAAGAGTTTCATCAAGTCCGACCTACATATTGTGCTATAATATCTAGTGAGACATTATTAGGTTTGATAATCAGTTATTAATGTGGCTACGACTTAGGTATACTGTGGTCGCATGGCTAATAGTTATAGTTTCATGTTAATAGTTATTATTTTAGGTTAATAGTAGCTATCAGAGTCTAGTTAATATTTTAGTTTGGGATTCAAAAAAATAAAAATCAACTTAGATCGTTTCAAAAATGAGTTAAAAGAGTACCAAGATAATATTGGACGATTGTGCTCTCATAAATCATATATATATGTGAGAAACCAAACATAAATTAAAAGAGTGTTAAATTCACTAAAATTGTAAGATTATCTGTACGCATCCCTTTATTTCTTTCTTTCATCATCTTTTGCTTTAGTGAGGTGCTCGAACTTTTGTCGATACAGAAAATATGTTCTATCTCTTTTTCTCTCTCTCTCAAACCCTAGCCTCCCCTACCCCTTCTTTTCAATTAAGGATTTAGCATGGATGATTTCATCCATGCTAGCCCTTTTCCCCTTTATTTTCGTTTTTAGTTCATTTTCTTGTTTTATTTAATAAATTAGTCTTCTTTATGAGATTTTCTCAAACCCCGTTATGGGTTTTTAGTTTGTTTTGGAAATCTCCTCTCCCTATGGGAGTTGTGAGTATGGTTATTTTATTTTTAGGTATGAGAAATTATTCTCATTGGTTGAGGTTCGAGACTCAACATGAAGGTATTGGAATCTCGGATGCGGTCAACCTGACTCGATCAAGAATGTTATTCCCAAACTATATCAGAATGATAGACTTACTCATCAATAAACTGCTTGATTCGGCAAATACAAGGGGATCGCATTTGTATTCTTTCGATCTGGTTCATTATAGTTTCTTGAAGACGAATTTGATTTAGTCTTGTTTAATTAGATTCGCTTTTTTTTAATATCCTATTGTAGACTTAGTTTTGACCTTCCATTAATGAAATTTCTCTTTCAAAAAAAAAAAAGGGTGCCCGACCTTTTTTAGGCGACAAAATAATGATCCGCGCGCGTCGGCATAGTCAAGCACTCAGTATGGCTTTAGGCGTCAAGACAAAAATTGGTACAATACACATGCTTTTGGCAAATCTTTTTCTTCACTTATAAATGAGCTTAAACTTCTTGTGGATTTGCATCACCAAATCATATTATTTCTAAAAAAACCTTACCTATACCTCTTGTGAATTTTGTATTGCAAAACTATGAGGATGTCAATGAAGCCCTTTGCCGCAATTTTTCTTGTGCTCTTGCTTGTCTTGGCCACAGGTTCCTTCTCCTCCCTTTTGAAGTATTAGCCTTATATACACGCAATGCGTGCGAAAACATACAGAAAATTAGATTAATTGTGTAAAAGAACTGTCTTTGCATTTTATTTTTTCAAAAAACTGTTGTTCAGTTTAATTCTGGTAGACCTTTCTTTCTTTTTTCCCCCTTTTCTCGTTTAAATGAAGCATTAGTTGTCCCCCCTTTTTTTTTTATCTTTTTTCCCTTTTTCTATTTTTTGATGTCCCCATGTGTTGCCATATATAATAGAGATTATATATATAATATATACATCCTTTGTTTAAAGTACGTGCAATATCTTAAATTTCATGTCTATTAATGAAATTTAAAATTAAATGAATGTCTTCAACTATATATTGGTAATTTGATATCTTTAATATATACATTTAGACTAATTCAAACCTTTTACATAATAGTATACTTTACATTTTTATATAAATTAGGAAAAATAAATTCAAATTTAATACTCCATAATTAGTGCAAAACTCAAAGTATTGCAAATATTTTGAATATGAGGAAGTATAAACTTCTATTTCAATTTGCTTCATCATTACTCTTCACATTGCTTGTTCAATTATTCATAACACCAATCCTTGTTTCATATTAAATAATGCATTTTTGTGCTTGATACTGATGTTCATATCACATTGATAAAGTATGTATTAAGATTTTATATTATTCCTTGATTCGAAGTCGTTGCATTAGGTGTATCGCGACGCATTTTGGGCCCTAATACAACGGTTTTTAGGTGTCGTGTTAGCCTTTTAATGTAGTAGTGGCACCACTTTCATAAATCCTTTTCTAGAATTCTTTAAAATGCTTTAATAATGAGATAGCATGACCCAACATGTCTTCCTAATATCCTTTTTCGATCTTTTTCAGTGTCTTGTAACTTGTCGCTTTTGATTTTCCGCATACTTTATCCCTTGTTTGTACTTTTTTAGAGTTAAATTTGATATAGATTTTTAGGTTAGATGGAACAATCAAATGCATTTGATCATATCATGAATATATAAATAAGAAATTAATCTTGAATACACCATGTTCACATTACATACAACTACAGGTATATAATAATAAAAGTTATAGGAGTATACTAAGTCCATTTATTGGCATGCATCTAGACTCTACTGTGACTGAAATTTTTACTTTGTTCAACATTTTTGCACCTCACTTATTATTTATCACTCCATATAACATATTATCATGAAAGTAATTAACCACTTGTTTTTCTAGCCCATATATATATTTGTGTGATGCGTAGTAATTTTTTTTCATAATATACATGCAAGCGTACGTCACATGTTTTACTTTAAATAGTACATACATAGTTACTTCTACATTTATCTCATTCAATTTGGTTAACTCTAACACAACATTTTGTTACTATTCTTTCAATATTTTTACCCCATTGTAATGGATGAAAAGAGATTGGGCCAAGAGTCGCAGAAGCAAGGACTTGTGGAACTCCAAGCCAGAGGTTCAGGGGATTATGTGTTAGAAAGAGGAATTGTGAATCAGTTTGCAACAGTGAGGGATTTCCTGATGGAAGTTGTCAAGGCGCACGCAGAAGATGTATTTGCAACAGGCCTTGCGCCAAATAATTATGTACCTAAGCTTCTTCAAGTTACTTGTTTAAGTTGGCTAAGTGTCTACTATGTGTTCACCAAAAAAAAAAGTTCACCAAAAAAAAAAAAAGTGTCTACTATGTGGTTTTGAAATAATACAATAATCTTATTATATGTGCTACAGTGCTAGTAGCTACTTGTGGTGGCTTTAAAGCTTAGAAAATGTATTACAGTGAGTGTGTTGTACTGTTCGATTGAAAACATTATGGTTCTGGTACTTGGAAAAAAAATATTATTGCTTGATATATCTATTGTTCATACTTCATAGCATCGTGGTTATGACTTGTATGTCTAAAATAAATATATATATAGAAAAAAAAGAGGATTTCCGAATTTCTAATGTTATTTGCATTTATGGTTGAACATGTACAAATCAAATATAAAATATCCAAACTTATAAAATTCATATCCAAATGTGGCTAACAGTTAAATATCCACATATAAACAGAGAACTTTCAGATTTCAAATATATCGAACATTCGAAATCCAATTTCTTATGTGGCTACGCCAAGAGTGAAGCGTGGAAGAAAATTTATGTATTTTCATAATGAATTTAATAAGATAGCATAGGTAAATAATAGTTGGGTGTGTGAAAAAGTTTATATTCCTTCAAAATTAAACGAGACTTTGTTATCAATTACTCCATTTGTTCTTTAAAGATCTTCTAAGTCCAATCTTCTTGTATTTACTTTATTTCCTACTTGGTAAATATTAATGTTTGTTTCCTTATCGTACTATCTTATACTACACTTGTTGGACAAATTCGCGATTCTACTTTAAATCGGAAGGGCCTGTCAGAATCGGATCGTAAAATCGAATCGTAAAATCGTAAGATTCTACGAATTTTGCGGGAATAAGATTCTATGATAAAATATGTAAACTGTTTACCTATTTTTTCAATGAACAACACTAAAAATTCAATTTTATCCGTAATGATAACTAGGAATGTGACCATGATAACTTGCAACATAACAAGAAGAATGAAATAATTAGCTCACTAGATTGAAATATTAGGGAAACATAATAGTACACAATACGCTTCATATTGCAAAGGACACATAAGTGATTATTGTAAAACACCAAAATTGATCGCCCCAACAGGGACTTCTGTCATACCACAAAATTCGTTATGAACTCCTTATAACCAGATTTGTAAACGAGCTCAAGTCCCACAAAATTCAGTACTTCACACTTGACTACTCGAAATAATCGAAGATTACCAAAAAAAATCGAAAACTAAATTACCAATTAAAACAACAATTGATGAGATTATTGATTTGGAGATCGAAAGAAAGAAATAATACGCAGCAAAAAACGAAAATAATTACCGGGGGATGGGGTCAGGTAGTTGAATCGAAGATTTGAAGAACCGAAGAAGCGAAGAAGAAAAAAAAAAGAACCGAAGGAGAGAGAAAGAAGAACCAGCTAATGAGCAGCGTGCGTGTTGCATCAATTAGGTATTGTGTGGGTGAGAGAAAATTAGCCTGGCCCATTTTTTTTCTAATCTCCAGCTACACGATTCAGTATAATGGGCCAAAAAGAGAATCGGTAAAATCGGTTAAAATCGTACGATTCTACATGCGATTTTACGATTTTACCGATTTTGACCGATTCTACGTGCGATTTTTTTCAAAAGCGATTCTAAGTGCGATTTAGATCGTTTAGCGAAAATTGGATCGTAAAATCGTACGATTTTACGATTCAAATCACGATTTTAACAACCTTACTTGGACCTATGAAAATCTACCCTCTCTACAACTAACTAGATTCTCTAAATAGGAAGATATTTAGAAACCATATGACTTATAACGAATTACAGATTTCGTATAATATATATTACTTGTATTGCATAAAAAGTGACTAAATTCTAGTCATCGTATGAGTAATTGTTTATTTCTCCCATGAAGGAACTAGGCAAAGCTTGATTAGTAGATACTAAGGATGTGCTCTATTCACCTTAAAAGAATAAGTTTCAAAGTATGATCAAGTCTAATTGGGTCTGATCAGGTTCAATCAGATGAAAATATAAGTTGAAATCAGGGCTGATAAGGTCTACTAAAATTTAATAATTCAGTTTAAATTTTTTTAGGTGAAGAGAACCGAGAATGCACCCTAAATTGTCACTTAAGCATAGCTTAGCTAACCACATGTATTCCCTGAAAAAAAAAAAGGGAAATTCCACTTGGTACCACTGTACTTTAAACTTTTTTATATGGTACTCAATTTTTTTTTGGATTCTATATGATACCACTGTAGTTTGGACTTATTTTCTACCATAACATTATGTTAAACCAAACATTAGTTTTGAGGTTAAATAGGGTTAGGGGTTTGTCTAATTTTGCGTAATTAAGGTTTTGGGAGTCATTTTTGTCCTTAACGACCAAATTTAAGGTCCAATTTGGTAAAAAAAAAAGTAGGCATTCACTGACATGTAAAACGAGGTTCTAGTAGTTTTTCTCCAATTTCGACTTCAATTTTGACCCATAAGAGCCAAAATGACTCCCAATCCTTAGCTGAACTATTCTCGATGCACAAGGCACGTAGACGAGACAAACTACTAACCCTATTTAATCCAAAACTAATGTTTTATTTAACGGAATGTTATGGTAGAGAATAAGTCCAAACTACAGTGATACCATATAGAATCCAAAAAAAATTGGATACCAAATGAAAAAGCTCAAAGTACACTGGTACCAAATGGAATTTCCAAAAAAAAAAGCAAATCGCGTACAACAACCCTTGCGGCTTGCCCAAACCTCCTCAAGAAATCAAAAGGACCGTTACAAACGTGTAACACGGCCAGGACTCACAAGTCACACTCACACCGCCTCCAAATCCAAATAAAAACATCCCTCATGTGAGAAATCGCAAAGCAAATCTTAAACTCTAAAGAAAATTTTTCCTTTCTTTTCCTAATATTTATCTTTTGAAGAATTCGGCGAGATTTAAAATTCCTCTTCTTTCCCAAACAATCTGACGGAAAGTTCCGGAATTTGAATTCCTAGTGTTTTAATTTCAAGGTATCACATTCCATAATTGAAATCATTCAATTCAAATGGTTGGCAATGGATAGCCGAATTTTAACTTATCGCCTTAGCCCTTATGAAGAGCCAACACTAGAGAATACTTTGATTTGCTTTTTGATTCAAGGTGAAATTATTTCGTGTTCTCCCAAATTTATTAATTATGGGACTCATTTGGTTGGGATTTTGCAAATATTTTTGTTTTAAAAAAATTTGATTAGAAGAAATCGTAATGCGCCCTCACATTTGAGGCCCCGCCCATGCGCCCATTCTATTGAACACCACCCAAACCCCTCTCCCCTCTAAATCAAAGCAAATGATTAGGGTAAAAATTGAACCCTAAACTTTGTTAGGAATGATGGGAAAACTCACCACTTGAATCAACCTCAATTCCTGAAAATTTGCAAATATTGGAGTTCGAAGAACTAATTTCTAAGTTAAAGGTACATACCTTTTCCGCTTCTTTGCCTAAGATGAGTGTCAATTTTGCAAATTGAGGGTTTTTTTTCCGATCAAAGTCTTGCGCCAAAATTCTCCATTTTATCGACTTTCTTTTTTTGGAAGTTTATTATTTGAAAAAGGCTTGGAGATGATGTTTCCGACACTCTAAGTATCTAACATGAACTTTTTTCTCTTCATTATATGTGTCCGAGTAACATTAGGTACCATCCCCATTTCTGAGATTTTGGTGGTCTAAGGGCGAACCTATAGTCCTAAGGGCGTTCATCTTCCGGTTTGAAACGAAAAAATAGAATGGTCATTGGTCCAAGTTTTTAAAATTAAATCTTGGTTTTTCAGCCCGAACCGGATGGACGGTTTTTTTTAAATAAATGTTATATAAAATTTAATTATACTAGCTATTTTCTAATTTTTTGTAGATAATACATCTAAAAATTATTATTATATTATATATTAGTAATATTTTCAAATATTAAAAAAATATGATTATGAACTTAAAATATGACATGACAAAATAAAAATATTACTCCCTGAGTCGCAATATTTATAACCAATATAGGACTAGACGATCACTCTACAACGTGATCCTAAAGCAATAATATAGTACTTATAAGAATGAGGTATCCAATGGATGACACTCTGCTCCATAGGTGTATAGTCTTTAGGTTAATAATACAAGATTGATTCGCGAGATTGAAAACCCTAGACCGACACACAACCAGTTCTACAAATTTACAAGATGAAGCTTCCAAATTTGTATCCCTAGATCCAAATTAAAAACAAAAAACACACAAAGAAAACAAACTAACATAACCACCATGATAACCATGGGGGAACAAAGCCCTAGCAAAGGGGGAAAACAGAACTCATATAGGGACAAAAGCCATAAAAAAGATGGGACTTATTGAAAATAGTGAAAAAAAAACAAAGAAAACCAAAGCAAGAAGGTTGGTACACCCAAATCTGAAGCGAAGCGGTGTCATTGCGAGCCATAAATTCACCGGCAACAGGGATGAGATGTCCAACAACCCTGCCATAGAGACGAGAGGGGAGCTCATCGATCACTGGGGATCGTCGTGGTGGCATTGGCGGTGACAAGCTCCCCTAGGGTTTGCAAACTGCTTGGGGAAGATGAAGGATTAGAGAGAAGGCAGAGGAAATAGAGAGAGAGTCTGCTTCGTGATCTGATTGATTTGGGATGCTATTAATTATAATTTGAGCGAATACACCCCGTATCAACAAAATGACATGTTCAACTTAGTAGGTGACAAATGAAAGAAAAATGTGTTCAAGTTAATATGGAATGCATGGAGTAAATTTTCTAATTAAGTTGATTTTTCCATGCATGAATGTAGTTTGTTCAACTTAGTAGGTGACAAATGAAAGAAAAATGTGTTCAAGTTAATATGGGATGAATGGAGTAAATTTTTTAATTAAGATAAGATAAGATCAGATAATATCAGATAAAATTTTATAAGATCTTATAAGATAAGATAAGATAAGACAAGACAAAATAAGTTGAACAGAACAGACCCTAAGTTAGTTTTTCCATGCATGAATGTAGTTTCTTTTTCCTTGAGAAGTTCTACTTGCCTTGATAGACCTTGATAAGTAACATTTCACATCACTTGAAATATAAATTTTAAGACAATGCAATTTTTTATTTTATCTGTAACCAAACACATTCATAAAATTCCATTTTGTAGGACCATATATTTACCACGTGTCTTTTTCCTTGTGCTAGCATTGGATGTTGTGATCTCTTAAATGAAAAATCCAAAAATTAATAATTTCGTTTTAATAAGTAGTTTAGTACTACTAGATATGGTACTTTGATTG
The DNA here is from genome assembly GCA_947648045.1 of Beta corolliflora. Taxonomy (NCBI): domain Eukaryota; kingdom Viridiplantae; phylum Streptophyta; class Magnoliopsida; order Caryophyllales; family Amaranthaceae; genus Beta; species Beta corolliflora. The sequence continues at coordinate 261,593 of CANSZD010000391.1, forward strand.
TATTAAGAAGCATTTAAATGATATCATGTTTATAGAATATTTGTATTATACTTCCTACGTTTTTTAATAAGTGACACAGAGAGAAAGTGGGAAGAAACCAATGCACCTAGAGAGAGAAAGTTGGAACCACATGTTTAGAAGAGTTAATTGCAAACTTAATAAAGGTAAGTGGTCCCCAAAATCACATGAGTACCCGGTTTTTTTCAAACAAAAATGCCAACTCATTGCTTTTCATTTAAATTTGGCTCCAAAATGAACTTTTAAAATTTCATTCAATCTTGGCTCCAAAATCAATCTAACTGCCCATATTTATAGCAAAGGGGGCTTAGAAACCATCAAATTTTTCACGATCCTCACTACAAAATCTCAGTCACAAGCACACACTTCACAAAAAAAAAACTTTTTTACAAAAATTTCTTCTCAAAGAATTTCACAGCAACACTGCCACTTGCACACACAGCACAGTTACTTTTTTTTGTTTTCACTTGCACACACATCAAAGTCACACCATGGATGAAGAGTTTGAAGCTTGACTGATGGTGAATGGAGAAGGGGACTATATGGACATAGATGAAGACGAGTTGTTGCTGCTACAAGCTCAGGAAATGGATGCACAACAAGGGCATCTAAGTGTTGAAGAATTGTTGCTTATTGAGGAACAGATGAATCAGATCAGGGATGAAGAAGATGATGATGAGGTCTGGTATTATTCCTCAGATTCGGAAAATGAAGAGGAGCATGAGTTAGACTTGACAGAAGATGTCCATAACACTAAACAAGAGACCAACCCAGGTAAGAGACCAAATGAACCAAACTGTGTTAGAAGGCAAATGATCATTGACCTATTTGCATGTGTAAATGAAGCCCTGGTTCTTCCAAGAGACAACAAAAATATGGGGTCAGTAGGTTAACTTTGGCTAGGCTTTGGAGACTTGCAAAAAATCAGAAAAACTTAGGCACAGAGGTCAATGTTGCAAATAGGAAATCTGGTAACAATGGTAGAAAACCCAAGATTTTTGATGAAGCAAGATTGAGGGAGGTTCCATTAAAGCAGAGGACCACTCTTAGGTCCTTTGCTTTAGCTTTGGAAGTAAGTCCCTCCACTATTTATAGACTACTCAAGAGAGGAATACTAAGGTGCCACACAAATTCAATCAAACCCAAATTAACTCCAAAACACAAGATTGCAAGAATGAAGTTCATTCTATCTCAAAGCATCCCAAAAACAGTCCCACAAAAGGCAAGGTTTAATTGCATACACAACATGGTGCACATAGATGAAAAGTGGTTCTTCATGAGCAAGGTAACCCAAAGATTTTACCTACTGTCAGAGGAGGAAGATCCATATAGGGCTTGCCAGTCAAAAGCTTTCATTACAAAGGTCATGTTTATGGGTGCAATTGCAAGGCCATGGATAGGGGATAGAATCATTTGGGATGGAAAGTTGGGAATATATGCATTTGTAGAGGAAGTTGCTGCTCAAAGATGGTCTTGTAATAGACCAGCTGGTACAATTGAACTCAAAGCCAAGCAAAGCATCACAAAGGACACAATAAGGGAGATGATAATCACTAAATTGCTGCCAGCAATAAGGGAGAAATGGCCAGCAGATGGATGCAAGCAAATATGGATTTAACAGGATAATGCAAGGCCTCACATTGCCCCAGATGATTCACTCTTTCTACAGGAAGCTAACAAAGATGGGTTTGAAATTAAACTCATATGTCAACCAGCACAATCTCCTGATCTGAACATGCTAGACTTGGGGTTTTTTAAAAGCAATTCAATCAATTTAACACTAAACTTTTCCAGATTCAGCTGAAAAGTTGGTGGAAAGTGTGGAAGAGGCCTACAATGTGTATGATCCAAGGTTGATTAACTATACATGGCTACATTTGATGTACATCATGCTTGAGGTCCATAAAGTCAAAGGTGGAAATAACTACAAAAACCCCCTACAAAGGCAAGAAAAGGCTTGACAGATTGGGTCTTTCACCAACTTATGTTGAATTACCAGAAGATGAGAGAAGTAAGAATTTTTAGGGTTATTCTTGCTTCTCTCATCTTATGTTCTTCTTCCTCTACTGTTTCTTGTTAATAACCCTAAAAATCTTCCCCAATTTTTCGCGAATATTTGCATTCTCTCATCTTCTGTTCGTCTTCCTCTACTGAAACTTTTGAAGAACCTTAAAAATCTACCCCTAATTTTCGCGATTCTTTGACTTCTGTCATCTTTTGTTCTTCTTCATCTACTGAAATTTGTGAAGAACCCTAAAAATCTAGTCCGAATTTTCGCGAATCTTTTGCTTCTGTTGTTGTTGCGAAAAACCCTAAGTCCCTAATTTTTTTTGAGATGGATTCGTGGACTACTGCCGATTATGTTTTCGGTTTTGATAATGTTGAGGCCTCTGAAGAGTCTTGGTTATTGAGGAAATTAGATCGGCGTGAACACGGGTCTTCTTATACATCAACTGAGATTCTTTATGGTGTTCATGGTTCACAAGAAACACCAACTTCAAAGTTTCGTTGGCCTCATGAAGTTGAAAGCCCTCAAAACGATGTTGTTGAGGCTGGATCTGGGTTGCATGCTAAAAATAAGCCGGACTTTGGTGATTCTTCTGTGTCTTGTACTTCTAAGTCCCCAAAAAAAGGCTCCTCAGATGTTTCTTCAACTGCTGTCAGTGCAAAATGCAAAAACAAAGACAAAAAAAGATGAAAATTGTGTCGTTCTTCATGGATTTGTGGTGATATCTTCTAACTCTTGCCCTTCTTTTCTTAGCTTAGATCTAGATTTCGTATTTTTTGCATGCTTTGAGTGTGGGATTTTTTCTTTGGCCGATTGGCAATATCATGAATTTATTCTTGTATTTCGATTGTTGATGGTTCGTTGTTTTTCGGTTCTTTGAATTAGGGTTCCTGTTTTTTTATTAAGCATGTTGATTTATGTTACGTTTTGTTGATTTAGGTTGCTTTTTGTTGATTTATGTTGCTTTTTGTTGATTTAGGTTGATTTATATTGTTTTATGTTGATTTAGGTTGATTTATGTTTACTTATGTTGATTTAGGTTGCTTTTTGTTGATTTAGGTTCATTCCTGTTTATTTTAGGTTGATATATGTTGAGTTATGCTGATTTATGTTTAGTTAGGTTGATTTAGGTTGATTTAGGTTGATTTATGTTGATTTAGGTTGATTTATGTTTAGTTATGTTGATTTAGCCTGCTTTATGTTGATTTATGGGTTTCTTATGTTCATTTTAGGTTGATGTATGTTGAGTACTGCTGATTTATGTGTAGTTAGGTTGATTTAGGTTGATTTATGTTGATTTAGCATGCTTTTGGTTGATTCATGTTTAGTTATGTTCCATATTGATTGCTTTTTCTTGATTTGTGGGGCTCTTATGTTCATTTTTGGTTCATGTATGTTGAGTAATGCTGATTTATGCTAAGTTATGTTGATTTAGGTTGATTCATGTTTAGTTATGTTGATTTAGGCTGCTTTATGTTGATTTATGGGTCTCTTATGTTCATTTTAGGATGAATTGAAGTATGTTGAGTACTGCTGATTTATGTGTAGTTAGGTTGATTTAGGTTGATTTAGGTTGATTTAGCATGCTTTTGGTTGATTTATGTTTAGTTATGTTCCATATTGATTGCTTTTTCTTGATTTGTGGGGCTCTTATGTTCACTTTAGGTTCATGTATGTTGAGTAATGCTGATTTATGCTAATTTATGCTAAGTTATGTTGATTTAGGTTGATTCATGTTTAGTTATGTTGATTTAGGCTGCTTTATGTTGATTTATGGGTCTCTTATGTTCATTTTAGGTTGAAGTATGTTGAGTACTGCTGATTTATGTGTAGTTAGGTTGATTTAGGTTGATTTAGCATGCTTTTGGTTGATTTATGTTTAGTTATGTTCCATATTGATTGCTTTTTCTTGATTTGTGGGGCTCTTATGTTCATTTTAGGTTCATGTATGTTGAATAATGTTGATTTATGCTGATTTATGCTAAGTTATGTTGATTTAGGTTGATTCATGTTTAGTTATGTTGATTTATGGGTCTCTTATGTTCATTTTAGGTTGATGTATGTTGAATACTGCTGATTTATGTATAGTTAGGTTGATTTAGGTTGATATAGGTTGATTTAGCATGCTTTTGGCTGATTTATGTTTAGTTATGTTTCATATTGATTGCTTTTTCTTGATTTGTGGGGCTCTTATGTTCATTTTAGGTTCATGTATGCTGAGTAATGCTGATTTATGCTGATTTATGCTAAGTTATGTTGATTTAGGTTGATTCATGTTTAGTTATGTTAATTTAGGCTGCTTTATGTTGATTTATGGGTCTCTTATGTTCATTTTAGGTTGAAGTATGTTGAGTACTGTTGATTTATGTGTAGTTAGGTTGATTTAGCATGCTTTTGGTTGATTTATGTTTAGTTATGTTCCATATTGATTGCTTTTTCTTGATTTGTGGGGCTCTTATGTTCATTTTAGGTTCATGTATGTTGAGTAATGCTGATTTATGCTAAGTTATGTTGATTTAGGTTGATGTTTGGTTCTGTACAGTTGATTTAATGACCATTTGGTTGATTACACTTCATTATAGTTCATTTTGGTTGCTTTGAGTTGATATTTCATGATGTTTGTTGTAAGTTTTTGTGATGGCATTGTTTTTAGAGTTGGTTTCCTCAATGATGCAACACTTTATTACTGAACATGTAGCTAGGCTAAACTCATTAAATATGCCATCATCTGAAGTAGGGTGTTGCAACTAGGAGGCAAATAAGTGATCTAAAGGCTGTGAATATGACTTTTTGTTGCATTTGCATGAAACTATATGGACTGAGAGGTTGTTTTTGCGATTTCCTCTATGAAGAATGAGGTCAACAGCTTTATATGCTTGCATTAAGTCATTATGGCCTTTGTGATTACTAACTGCGTGCCACCATTACATCACCCTCATTTCATGTTGTGAGGCTATTAAATGTTGTTTTTGCCTTTGCTATGTATGTGGATTGGGGACTTTCTGAGAGGAGAAACCAAAAGCATATGTTTTAACTTTAAAAAAACTGCCCAATGGAAACCAAATGATGATGCAAAAAGATATTCTTCATCCATTTCATACACACTTTACAAAAAGTTTACTTTTTTTAACAAAAAGTTGGTGTTGCCTATGACTTTTTTCTTTAAACATACACAAAATGTTTACAAAAGGCCTCCTTTACTTGATGATAAGGCTACTGTTTGATGCCCAAAATATGTGTTGTTGTTCCTGCTTCCTTACTGTGCACACAGTGTAATCCATGGTTCCAAAATGTTGTTGTTGCTACCATACTTATTGCTGCCTTACTGCTGCCTATTCTTGAGTAGTCCCCTCTGTTTGGCTTTGAGTTGCATTAAAATCAGGGTCTGCCCCAATGATGATGTCCTTGTTCAATTCATTTATTGTGTCAGTTACCAACTCATCTGGTAATTCAACATAAGTTGGTAAAAGACCCAATCTGTCAAGCCTTTTCTTGCCTTTGTGGGGGGTTTTTGTAGTTATTTCCACCTTTGACTTTAAGGACCTCAAGCATGATGTACTTCAAATGTAGCCATGTATAGTTAATCAACCTTGGATCATACACATTGTAGGCCTCTTTCACACTTTCCACCAACTTTTCAACTGAATCTGGACAAGTTTGGTGTTGAATTGATTGAATTGCTTAAAAAAAACCCTAAGTCTAGCATGTTCAGATCAGGAGATTGTGCTGGTTGACATATGAGTTTAATTTCAAACCCATCTTTTTTAGCTTCCTGTAGAAAGAGTGGATCATCTGGGGCAATGTGAGGCCTTGCATTATCCTATTAAATCCATATTTGCTTGCATCCATCTGCTGGCCATTTCTCCCTTATTGCTGGCAGCAATTTAGTGATTAGCATCTCCCTTATTGTGTCCTTTGTGATGCTTTGCTTGGCTTTGAGTTCAATTGTACCAGCTGGTCTATTACAAGACCATCTTTAAGCAGCAACTTCCTCTACAAATGCATAGATTCCCAACTTTCCATCCCAAATTATTCTATCCCCTATCCATGTCCTTGCAATTACACCCATAAACATGACCTTTGTAATGAAAGCTTTTGATCGGCAAGCCCTATATGGATCTTCCTCCTCGACAAAAGGGTAAAACCTTTGGGTTACCTTGCTCATGAAGAACCACTTTTCATCTATGTGCACCATGTTGTATAGGCAATTAAACCTTGCCTTTTGTGTGACTGTTTTTGGGATGCTTTGAGATAGAATGAACTTTATTCTTGCAATCTTGTGTTTTGGAGTTAATTTGGGTTTGATTGAATTTGTGTGGCACCTTAGTATTCCCCTCTTGAGTAGTCTATAAACAGTGGAGGGACTTACTTCCAAAGCTAAAGCAAAGGACCTAAGAGTGGTCCTCTGCTTTAATGGAACCTCCCTCAATCTTACTTCATCAAATATCTTGGGTTTTCTACCACTGTTACCAGATTTCCTATTTGCAACATTGACCTCTGCTCCTAAGTTTTTCTGATTTTTTGCAACTCTCCAAAGCCTAGCCAAAGTTGACCTACTGACCCCATATTTTTGTTGTATGGTTGTTAGTTGACCTCTTGGAAGAACCAGGGCTTCATTTGCACATGCAAATAGGTCAATGATCATTTGCCTTCTAACACAGTTTGGTACATTTGGTCTCTTACCTGGGTTGGTCTCTTGTTCTGTGTTCTGGACATCTTCTGTCAAGTCTAACTCATGCTCCTCTTCATTTTCAGAATCTGAGGAATAATACCAGACCTCATCATCATCTTCTTCATCCCTAATCTGATTCATTTATTCCTCAATAAGCAGCAATTCTTCAACACTTAGATGCCCTTGTTGTGCATCCATTTCCTGAGCTTGTAGCAGTAACAACTCGTCTTCATCTATGTCCATATAGTCCCCTTCTCCATTCACCATCAGCCAAGCTTCAAACTCTTCATCCATGGTGTGACTGTGATGTGTGTGCAAGTGAAAACAAAAAAAAAAAGTAAGTGTCTTTGTGTGTGCAAGTGGCGGTGTTCTTTGTGAAATTCTTTGAGAAGAAATTTTTGTAAGAAAGTTTTTTTTTGTGAAGTGTGTGCTTGTGACTGAGATTTTGTAGTGAGGAGTGTGAAAAATTTGATGGTTTCTAAGTCCCCTTTGCTATAAATATGGGCAGTTAGATTGATTTTGGAGCCAAGTTTGAATGAAATTTGAAAAGTTCATTTTGAAGCCAAATTTAAATGAAAAGTAGTGAGTTGGCATTTTTGTTTGGAAAAAACTGGGTACTCATGTGATTTTGGGGACCACTTACCTTTATTAAGTTTGCAATTAACTCTTCTAAACATGTGGTCCCACTACAAGAAAATGCTGAAACAACGACTGCTTCACAGCGACGGTTGGTGAAACGGTCGTTATTTTTTATTTCAATGACGGCTTTTTCGGCCGTCGGTAATCACCGCGACTTTTAAAGTATTTAACGACGGGTAAACGGTCGCTAAGTAGCAACGACGGTTTAAAGCCGTCGTTGTTTTTATTATTTTAAATTTTTGATTTTTTGTAACTTTAGGCGACGGTGTTTAACGGTCGCTGAGTAGTTAAAATAAACTCGAGCATCTTTGTTGTTTTGCAGTCGTTCATTTTCAAAACTCTTTTCTCAAAACACGAAGGGAGAGGAGGGCGCGCGAATTGAAGGCCAAGGTCAGACCTCCTGCCTTGCCGTTCCGACTACCGGCGACGAGCCCCATTTTCGCTCTCCTTGCCGCCGGTAATTTGTGAAGGTTCGTGTTTTGTTTTTTTTTTTTTTTTTGGTTACTCATCAAACCCTAAAAATGGGGTTTTTGGGATATAGGTTCGCCGGTCGTCCTCGCCTCCGGTAATACCTCAATTCGAAAATTCACTTGGAATTTGTAAGTTCGACTACTATTCCAGGTACTTAATTGAATTTGTTGTTTGAATTTTCAGTTTTTATATTTGAGTTAGAACTTTGTTTGATTTTGGTTTTATCGTTTTTCATTGGTGAATTTGAAGAAATTCAGATTTTGGGGGTTCAGTTGAAGTTACTCAAACCCTAGATGTGCCAATGATTGTAGTATGTTATTGAATTTTGCACTGCCGATGTGTATATACATATATTTTTCCTTTGATGTTTCTAGTGCGAAATTGAGGTTTTATGTGAAGTATGAAGGATTCATTTTGTAATTGTGAGTGTTTTGGATGCAAAGTCTGTTTATCGGGGATGCGAACTTGAGCTTGATTTGTTGCTCATATTGTTGAAAGGTTTGATCAACTAAGGTTCTAAAAAGAATGTGTTCTGTTTGTGGGTGATCTTGGAGATTGAGTCTTGAAGTCACATGCTTTAGATTATGGTTTAATCAAACTTTTCATCACCGAAAATTACCTTTTCCTCTTTTCGTCTTTCTATTGTTTTTCTTAGTCGAATAATTGAAGTATGAAGGATTCACATAATGATTTCGTTTGTGAGTATTTTGGATGTGAATTTTGCGAGTTTAGAATTCAATTTGAGATCGATTTGCTTAGCAAGAATATGAAATTGTTTAGTTGTTTGAACTTTGCGATGGCTATCTGTGGTAGTTTTGATAAATTGAGTTGTATTTGAAGTATGATCCTTCTTTTTAATTGCAAGTTTCTCTACAAAATGTAATTCACTCTTAAATGCAAGCTAAGTGAAATTCAAAACACCCATATATAAACTGGGAACAAGGGCATGAGGGGGAGGAGTGCGGGAGGTCGGTGAGGGGGGGAGGGGCGGGGGGCAGGGGGTGGTGAGGGGGGGGCGGCGCAGGGGTCGGGGAGAGGGGGGGCGTGCAGGGGAGGTCGGGGAGGGGGGCCGGGCAGGGGGTCAGGTGGGGGGAGGAGTGCAGGAGGTCGGTGAGGGGGGGAGGGCGGGGGGTCGGTGAGTGGGGGGAGGGCAGGGGGTCGGTGAGGGGGGGGGCTGCAGGGAGTCGGGGAGGGGAGGAGTGCGGGAGGTCGGTGAGTGGGGGGGAGAGAAATTGGTCGGTGAGGGGGGAGGGGCTGCAGGGGGTCGGGGGTGCGGGGAGGTCGGGGAGGGGGGTTGTGCGGGGAGGTCGTGGGGGGGGCGTGCAGGGGAGGTTCGAACCGTGCACCAAGAAAGGTTTTAAGCCCTACTTGGATTATGGTAAGTTCGTAAGCTACTATATGCTTCATGATATTTTTATGCAATGGTATTCACAATTCACGTGTTTGTTTGGTTTTCAATTCAGGTTCGATGATAACATATATCTAAACATATATTTATAGGCAAATATGATTGAAAAGTTTGATGCAAGTTTAGTTAGAATCAAATATAGGCCATTTTTGGCCATTTCACTTGAAATTGAATGAATACGCTTAGTTTAATGCTAGTTTAAGTTATAAACACCTCAAACATCATATATATAGTTAGTTTAATGTGATTATAAGTTGTTTTGATTGAAAATACACAAAATAGGAAAGATAGAACCAAATATAGGCCATTTTGGTCATTTTAGGCCATTTCACTTGAAATTGAATGAATACGAGTAGTTTGATGCTAGTTCAAGTTATAAACACCTCAAACATCATATATATAGTTAGTTTAATGTGATTATAAGTTGTTTTGATTGAAAATACACAAAATAGGAAAGTTAGAACTATAGGCTAATATAGGCCATTTTAGGCCATTTCACTTGAAATTGAATGAATACGAGTAGTTTGATGCTAGTTCAAGTTATAAACACCTCAAACATCATATATATAGTTAGTTTAATGTGATTATAAGTTGTTTTGATTGAAAATACACAAAATAGGAAAGTTAGAACCAAATATAGGCCATTTTGGTCATTTTAGGCCATTTCACTTGAAATTGAATGAATACGAGTAGTTTGATGCTAGTTCAAGTTATAAACACCTCAAACATCATATATATAGTTAGTTTAATGTGATTATAAGTTGTTTTGATTGAAAATACACAAAATAGGAAAGTTAGAACCAAATATAGGCCAATATAGGCCATTTTAGGCCATTTCACTTGAAATTGAATGAATACGAGTAGTTTGATGCTAGTTCAAGTTATAAACACCTCAAACATCATATATATAGTTAGTTTAATGTGATTATAAGTTGTTTTGATTGAAAATACACAAAATAGGAAAGTTAGAACCAAATATAGGCCATTTTGGCCATTTTAGGCCATTTCACTTGAAATTGAATGAATACGAGTAGTTTGATGCTATTTCAAGTTATAAACACCTCAAACATCATATATATAGTTAGTTTAATGTGATTATAAGTTGTTTTGATTGAAAATACACAAAATAGGAAAGTTAGAACCAAATATAGGCTAATATAGGCCATTTTAGGCCATTTCACTTGAAATTGAATGAATACGAGTAGTTTGATGCTAGTTCAAGTTATAAACACCTCAAACATCATATATATAGTTAGTTTAATGTGATTATAAGTTGTTTTGATTGAAAATACACAAAATAGGAAAGTTAGAACCAAATATAGGCTAATATAGGCCATTTTAGGCCATTTCACTTGAAATTGAATGAATACGAGTAGTTTGATGCTAGTTCAAGTTATAAACACCTCAAACATCATATATATAGTTAGTTTAATGTGATTATAAGTTGTTTTGATTGAAAATACACAAAATAGGAAAGTTAGAACCAAATATAGGCCATTTTGGTCATTTTAGGCCATTTCACTTGAAATTGAATGAATACGAGTAGTTTGATGCTAGTTCAAGTTATAAACACCTCAAACATCATATATATAGTTAGTTTAATGTGATTATAAGTTGTTTTGATTGAAAATACACAAAATAGGAAAGTTAGAACCAAATATAGGCCATTTTGGTCATTTTAGGCCTTTTTACTTGGAAATGTTTGAATACGAGTAGTTTGATGCTAGTTTAAGTTATAAACACCTCAAACATCATATATATAGTTAGTTTAATGTGATTATAAGTTGTTTTGATTGAAAATACACAAAATAGGAAAGATAGAACCAAATATAGGCCATTTTGGTCATTTTAGGCCATTTCACTTGAAATTGAATGAATACGAGTAGTTTGATGCTAGTTCAAGTTATAAACACCTCAAACATCATATATATAGTTAGTTTAATGTGATTATAAGTTGTTTTGATTGAAAATACACAAAATAGGAAAGTTAGAACCAAATATAGGCTAATATAGGCCATTTTAGGCCATTTCACTTGAAATTGAATGAATACGAGTAGTTTGATGCTAGTTCAAGTTATAAACACCTCAAACATCATATATATAGTTAGTTTAATGTGATTATAAGTTGTTTTGATTGAAAATACACAAAATAGGAAAGTTAGAACCAAATATAGGCTAATATAGGCCATTTTAGGCCATTTCACTTGAAATTGAATGAATACGAGTAGTTTGATGCTAGTTCAAGTTATAAACACCTCAAACATCATATATATAGTTAGTTTAATGTGATTATAAGTTGTTTTGATTGAAAATACACAAAATAGGAAAGTTAGAACCAAATATAGGCCATTTTGGCCGTTTTAGACCATTTCACTTGAAATTGAATGAATACGAGTAGTTTAATGCTAGTTTAAGTTATAAACACCTCAAACATCATATATATAGTTAGTTTAATGTGATTATAAGTTGTTTTGATTGAAAATACATAAAATAGGAAAGATAGAACCAAATATACGCCATTTTGGCACTTTATATTATTTGAATATGAGTATATTTAACCAAATGCAGGGAGACATACAATAAGAAGCTGGATCATTGTACCACTCGGGGGTCACAGCCAAACCCTGATCTGTTATATTGGGAGACAGTGGGGGGGAGGAACAGAGGAAAAGTTCAGGGGTTGGGTCAGGGAGATCATTTGTACTACAACTCTGCATCAGGGCGAGGAGATGGCGGCTCTTCACAACCATATGAGCCGTCCATTTTTTCTCAGATTGAGGCGCAAGTGGAGGCAAAGGTTGCTGCACGGATGGGAGAGGTGGAGGCAATGGTCGCAAGCACGGGTGGAAGAGTCACGTCGGGCCCTCATAGAGGAAATGATGAGGAACATGTCTAGTTTCGGCCACATGTTCTCGGGTTGCAACCCAGGCCCCACTCCACAACGTGCACCGAAGATGACCCGGGGTTTGGTGGTGGCGGTAGTGCTACTGAGCCACCCTTGACAAAGGTAGTTTTTTTTGGCCGTGGACAACTAGGTAACTAACTTATTGTTGGATATAGTTAGTCTAACTATTTTCTTGTAGTGTAAATACTTATCGGCATCTCTCTTCGTTTCTTGATGTGTCGGGTTATTTTTTTTCAACCCGACTTCTACTTTATTTCCCCACACCGGGATCTATTTTGCGTACATATATTTAATCTAGGTAGTTTGTCTAACTATAGACATTTAGTGTCTATATTTATCGGCATCTAGCGTATTAGTTTCTAGCTTTGTCGATATATATTTTTTGTAAACACCGATATCTACTTTATTTCCCGACATCGGGATCTATTTTGTGTACATAAATGTAATCTATTTCATGTAATTATACAAGTATCTATGTAAATTTTAATATATATCAAAATTGCATATTTTTGTAATTGAAAAAATTGAATGCGATGGAGAAACAAACTTTAGCGTGGTATATTTAGGTGCGAAATGCAGTACGAGGTTTAATTATTATTAAGAACAATAGAATTTTAAATAATATTATTTTGTAACAACAATGACGGTTAAACATTAAATCAACGACGGCTAGGCAGTCGCTGTAAGGTTCTCTATGTACCCATGGACACGAAATCAACGATCGCTTAAATACATTAGCGGTTTTAAACAGACGTTGATTTATCGAAATCAACGACCGTTTAAAGCAGACGGTGAATCGCCGACGGTTTTAAACCGTCGCCGATTCACCGTCGCTTTAAACGGCTTGGTGATCGGGGATCAACGTCGGCTTTTATAAACCGTCGCCGATTGTCACAAAACCGTCGTTAAAAGTATCACCGACGGCTGACTTGGCGGTCGTTGATTCTAGTATCAGCGACCATCTGTATACCGACTGTCAATTAACGACGGTTGGCCGTCGTTGATTAGTTACCGACGGCTTTTGGGGCCATCACCGACGGCTTTTAGCCGTCGTTAATTTCCTCTTTTCTTGTAGTGTCCCAACTTTCTCTCTCTATGTGCATTGGTTTCTTCCCACTTTCTCTCTGTGTCACTTATTAAAAAACGGAGGAAGTATTTCCTAAAAAGGAATACGTGTCACTTATTAAAAAACGGAGGATGTATAAAATTAGTATTAGAAAGTGTTTAGCAGATACTGATACAAAACTTTTTAGTACCGACTAAACGCATTTTAGTTCCAATATTATATGTTAGTGTTCAAAATGAACTAAACTTGTTAGTGATGGAGCCCTCCTTCCTATTTGTGTGGTTGATGATAAGCCAATGTCTAAAAATATGGTTGCATTGGCTTTATTTCTTTGCTTTTGTCTTTAATAATATACCATACCTTTTTGGGTGAGAAAATAAAGACCCGACTAGTCACGCACTTATTATGGGTTCAGGGGTCAAGACAAAATGGGTATGGCTACACAAGTTTGTTTATATGCACATTTTTCTCCTATAAATAACCTTAAATACATAGTTGATTTGCAGCACTAAAACATATATTATCTATAGTTGCTTAAACCTCTTCTGATTTTTTTTCTTGCAAAACTATGAAGCAGCCTATGAGGCCCTTTGCCGCAATTTTGCTTGCGCTCTTGCTTGTCTTGGCCACAGGTTCCTTATCCCCCTTTTTAAGTATTTGGAATTTCATTATGTTGATTTCTAGTTCAATTTGTCAACTTACGCGTTAACGCCATTACAGGCGTTTGGGTGTATTATTTGTGAAATTGAGGGGTATCCCGTGTATTTTCAAAAGAGAATGCGCCTCGTGAATTTTGGCTTCAAAACTTTGGTGCTTAAAAACCCGTATATTATAATCCTTCCATTTCGAGTTTATAAAGTCACATTCTTCCTATTTTTTGGGTATTGTGGAATATTAATACTTAAAAGTTAAAAGAAACCCTTAATAATACATGATTATACTAAGTTATTCTTTTTTTTATGCCTTCCTTTGTTTTCTATCTTCTCACCCTTTTTTGAGGAAAACTGTATCTATATGTTGGTACATACTTTTTGGTTTAATCACCACGGATCATCATCATTTAATGTGAGCAAAATTTTGTAACTAAAATATAGTACTTATTATGAACTTTAGCAACACTCATATAAAGTCAATTCATTTTTAGCTAGGTACCGTATTTGTGTAGTTAATTTACATTTAATTACATTTTTTTTTGCTATAACATCATAAATAAGATAACATAATGTAAATGAATTTATTAATAACATCTATTAATAGTTCCACTTGATCTAAAAGTATTTACTCCTTGTGTCCCAATTTGCGGAAAAAAAAACGACTAGGTTGTCAAGCTTGTATCATGTACGTGTGATAAATGTTTAAAATAACTAAAAATTATTTGGATGATCATTATCTACTTGTCACAATAACATACATATTAACTCTATAAGACAAAGATATACTCCATATATTGAAGAAATTTGGAATAAAAGGATCAAAAGGAGAATTTGAAAGGATGAGAATTTACTTAACGAATAGATCAGATCAATTATTACTATAGTTCTTTTTAGTTTATTTTTACCAAAAATGCCATAACTTGCTTCAGTACTGTAGATAGTGTAGAACAATAGATGTAGATACTTCTACATTTATATATCTCATGGAATATCATTAATTCTAAGTTCTAACACAGCTTTTTTGTTATATTTCTTTGAATATTTTTATCTGGTTGGTGATGGATGAAAAGAGATTGGGCCAAGAGTTGCAGAAGCAAGAACTTGTGTGACTCCAAGTCATAGGTTCAGGGGAATATGTGTTAGCAAGAGGAATTGTGAATCAGCTTGCAACAGTGAGGGATTTCCTGATGGCAATTGTAAAGGCTTTCGCAGAAGATGCATTTGCAACAGGCCTTGTGCCAAATAATTATGTACCTTAGCTTCTCCAAGTTACTTGTTTAATGTTGGTCAAGTGTCTAATTCTGAAATAATACCATTTTGATCTTATGTGCTATTAGTTACTTGTGGTGGCTTTTAAGCTATATAAATGAGCTGATGTAAGTTTATTGTTCGATGGAGAACATTATGTTTATGGTACTGATATATAAAAATTATACTTATATTGCTTAAGAAAACTAATGTTCATAGCATTGTGGTCGTGATTGTCAAAGGACCAACTCAACCAAAAGCTTAAGCTGATGGTTGAGGTCCCAGGAATAGTTTTATACTCTATCACGCCCCCTCACGCAAGAGTCCATTGGGCTTGAAGTGTGGATGCAACACAGGCCTCCCTCATACCTGGCGCTAAATATACCACTTAGAAAGGAGGGGTGGATGAGATTTGAACCCGTGACCTCTATGTCACACTGGCTCTGATACCATGTCAAAGGACAACTCAACCAAAAGCTTAAGCTGATGGTTGAGGTCCCAGGAATAGTTTTATACTCTATCAGTGATTGTTCGAGATATTAAATGAGGACCTTATTAATCTATCTATCCATGTTGTGTAGTTACAAGGTATCGAACACGTGACTTTTGAAATGAAAAGTGAAAGCTTAACCATGAATCCAACATAACACCATTGTTTAGTATTTCAAAATTAAATATTATAAGGTATTATAATTATATCTCATTTAAAGATTTACACAAGTAGTTAGATACCTAACATTTTTATGATAATAACAAGAGACTATTATAAACATAAACTCTTACTCCAATTCCTTTTAGAAAGTTAAGCTATGGTTTTAATCCCCAAACTTTTAAGGGTTTATTTTTCAAATTATCATGTAATTACTTATCATTTCATTAAGTCAATTTTTCCTCACTAGGTAAAAAAATACGAAAAGTAACAATCCAGGGCATCACCTGGAACACTCACTCGTTATTACATTATATGGAGGGTTGAGTATGGGTCTGATATTCAATCCGAAATAAATATCGGAGTTGGTATTTGATATTACAAAATTCGTGTTTGATCTCAAATAATTCAAATATCGCGCTAATAGTATCTGAATACTAACAACTGATAGATGGGGATGTAAAAAAATAAAAATTATCTATAGATTACCCACATTCACATATATTTTTGGAGATTGGGGATATCCAAAATTTAAAAATCAACTTTTGTATTGGCACCCAACATCTGATATATGAAATTTACTCCCTCCTTTTTTTAGATGTAACATATTGACTTTGGGCACTATTCATCCAATACACTTTAACCATTAATTGTTATTTATACATAAGAAAAAATATAGTCATGTGAGATCTTATTTGATTCGTCACGGTATACACTTTCCAAATATATATTTTTTATAATTTTTACTTTTATACAATTAGAGATATTATCGGTCAAAGTTGTACCTTGACAAATGTGAAAAGTCCAATGTTACATCTAAAAAAACGGAGGGAGTATAAATCAACATTCATTTTGGTATCCAACATCCGAAATGATAGAGTATAAAACTATTCCTGGGACTCTAACCATCAGCTTAGACTTTTGATTAGAGTCCCAGGAATAATTTTATACTCTATCTGCTTAGAGTCTCAGGAATAGTTTTATACTCTATCACGAAATATGAAATTGATTTCGACTGAATTGACAATTCTAAAGTATAGTTGAGTTCATTCACACATTTTTAAAAAACCCTTTTACTAATTTAGAACTTCTTTATCAATTTACCTCGTTACTCAAATAATAATAAATTGAACTACCTAACAATAGTTCAATACTCCCTTTGTATTTTTTTTTTAGTTTGCTCATTTGGTATCATGCAGCAATATTAAGGAAATAACGAAAAAAGAGAAGATTCTTCATGCGCGGGTTGATAGTGAAACATATTTACAAAAACTAACTTTTTTATTATTAAGGGATGAGAGAAAAATGAGTCACATAACTTTGATATGAAGTCATGCGACATCTACAATAGAAGTCAGAAATTATAAAATACAGATCAAATTTAAAGAAACTTAATTCTAATATGACACAATCACAATCATTGAGCAAAAAATATCCATCTAAATACCCACTTTCACGTCACATAACTTTAATTTAGTATTATAAACAATTTGATAATAGAAAAATGGGTCTTACCCTTATCTAATAGAAAAGGGGAAAAGGGAAAAATAAAATAAAATCACTACCCATATCTGGGTCTGGCTAGCTTTTTGTGTGGCTGATAAACCATGGTGCAAAAATATCTCTATCTACATTTGCTTTTAGCGATGTACCATAGCTTTCTGGGTGAGAAATAATTGATCCGACAAGTCGAGCACTTTTATCAGTTTACCATTTCAGGCGTCAAGACGTACAAATGGGTATGCTACACATGTTTTTGGTAGCATGTGTATCCCATCTTTTTTTCCCCTCCTATAAATGACCTATAACTTCTGTTGATTTACATCACCAAAACAAATATTACTTCTAAGAACTACCTAGCCCTCTTCTAAATTTTCTATTGCAAAACTATGAAGCAGCCAATGAGGCCCTTTGCCGCAATTCTTCTTGTGTTCTTGCTTGTCTTGGCCACAGGTTCCTTATGCCCCTTTTAGTATTTGGAATTTATTATTTTCTAGTTCAATTTGTCACATTAATAGTCCTCCCATTTTGAGTTCGAAGTCACATTGTTTGTCACATTAATAGTCCTTCCACTTCCATAATTATTGAGAAATAAAGCATATCACTAATTTTATAAGCTCATATTCTATATGTGATGTGTGATTTATTATTTTAATCTTTCTCATTTTAAGAATCGCGAGAACACCTCATTCTGTGCTCATTTTACGAAGATTTTGCTCATTTCAAAATATTTTTGCTCATTTTACGTTTTTGCTCATATTACGTTTTTATTCTCATTTTTTGATTTTGCTCATTTTACGATCTTGCTCATTTTAAATTTTTGCTCATGTTATATTTTCTGCTCATTTTATTTATGATTTTGCTCATTTTACAATATTTTTGCTCATTTTAAGTTCTCACGGTTCTCAACATAAGAAGGTTCTCATTAGAACCCAACCGGCATATATATATATATATAGAAATTAAAACAAGGTTTAAAACGAGAATTTGAAAAAACCAGATGATGCTAAGTTAGATGAAAAAGACTACATTATTACTATCATGATTTCATAGTTTTCTTTACCTCATAAATCGTGAGCATGATACGTGTTACTCTAGATATTCGTAGTTTAGATATCATCTTTCTAAATCTCTAACATATATCTTTATTGTTTTTATTTCAATTGGTTTACTCTATTATGATGGATGAACAAAGAAATTGGGCCAAGAGTTGCAGAAGCAAGGACTTGTGACGCTCCAAGCCACTCATTCAAGGGAATATGTACTAGAAAGAGGAACTGTGAATCAGTTTGCAACAGTGAGGGATTTGCTGATGGAGATTGTAAAGGATTTCGCAGAAGATGCATTTGCAACAGGCCCTGTGCCTAATAATTATGTACCTGGTTTCTCTAAGTTACCCGTTTTAATGTTAATCAAGTGTCTACTTTAAAATAAGGAGTATCATCTTATCATACTCCTATCATCCTATGTGCTAGTAGCTACTTTCATAGCTACTTATGGTGGCCTTTATGTTATGTAAGTGTATCGTCAAATCATATGGTTATGGTACTGATAAAATGAAATTATTGCTTGAACCTAAACAAAGATGCAATGGCCATGTTTGGTAAATGGCTTTTTCATTGGGCTTTGTTTTGACTTTTAATTTGGTCAAACAAACAAAAAAAGTGTTTGGTTATTGGCTTTTGGTTGGCTGAGTTGCTTTTAAGCCAAAATGAAAAAATGCCTGAGCAGCTTTTTGGCATTGGTTTACCACAAACTCTCAATAAAAACTGTACCCACAATTAATTTTTTCAAAACTTGAAAGCCAACTTAAAAAGCCCAATACACTAACGCTTCCAACTACCAAAAACAAGCCAACTAAAGCTCAACAACCAACAAATATCTAAACAACCCATATCTACTTCTCTTAGCATTGTGGTCATGACTCAATGCCTGTGATATTAAAGTAGAATTTTCTTCCTCCATCTTTTTTTTATTTTTAATTTGTTTTTTTAGGGGAACTTAATTTGCTTTTTAGGTCAACGTTAACATACATTTACAGTACTTAACTCACCAATATATAAGAAAATTATAACGATGTTGATCTTGTTGAACTTGTATCAATATATATTTTCATAATATCAAACAAATTATAATTTTTCATAATGCGTAGATAAAGATATCAATAGTCAAATTTTGATTTTGGAGACTATGAAAAAAAAATTAAAGTTAGCAAATACAATTCCACAATAATTTTTATCCACTTTACGTTTTTTTTGGATTTTGGTGTGGAGGTGGTATCTATGACATAGAAGGAACGCAAAGGAATATGATGTCTGTGTGAGTGGAGAGCCCGAACTTGTCGAAGCAAATTCCAGTTAGAGAGGTTAGAATGTCTAAAGTGTTCACTCCTGCCATGCTCTTCTTCTTTTTTTGCATGGTGTTGTACGTGAGCCCTTATCTTCTTGAAAGTGTTACTCTAGTATAAATATGTTGTTATTAGGTCATTTTTGAGAAGTGGAAGAAAATCTAGAGAGAAATTCTCGGTTTTAAGAGGTTAAGAACCTAAGTGAGAGGTTAGAGAATGAACATGGAGAGGGTGACAAATTTTCCTATTAATATTCATCTTATATTAGATTCGAAGTATAAGCGAGTTGTGAGCTAAATAAACAACCTAATGAATTAATGATTTAGTGAAACATGTCGATATGACAATAAGAAGTGAACTCATGACGGTAAGAAGATCACATTATGTTTATCTACGCGATATATATTAGTATGGAAAAATGGACAGGAATAATCCCACCTTTTGCTCATCAGCCAAAAATAATCCCACCTTTCTACCCTATCTGCTCATTTTGGTCTATGACATATTGAAAGAAGATGGTGACTGGTAGAACACAGCCACGACCACCCACACAAATGACCACCACGACCCACCCAACAACCTCAACCACAGTCACGACCACCCACACAAATGACCACCACGACCCACCCAACAACCCCAACCACCATCCCGACCACAACTACCACAAACCACATCCCTCATGTCTCCCTTCTACCCCACCACAGACAAACCACACATCACTGCCTCTCTTTCTCCCTCCTCTCGTTTAGACAACAACAAGAAACAATCACAACACCATAACGCAGCAACACCAACGAAAAGTGGAGGTAGAGAAACGCCAACACCAATTCTCTCACATCCTCTCTCTCTCTCTCCTCCAACCTCGCCTCCCTTCTTTCGCTTCAATCCCACGATCACGCTGATTAGGCAACGAATGAAGCGTCGATGGACGGGTGGCTTGAGATTCGTGGCTGGGTGGTGGGGTTTTTGGTAGTGGTTTTGTGGTGGTTGAATGCAATAGTGGGTGAAAAGGTGGAAGAGAAAGGGAGGAGATGGTGGGTGGCGGTGGTGAAGTAGATCGAAAATGTTGGTGAACAGGGTTTGAGTTGTTTTCTAACCTATTCAACAGGTTATCGGTCATAGGGACCAAACACTAGTAGAAAATAATCATATTGTTGCTATTGAATGGTTGCGGTTTTCACTATACGCAACAATAGATCGTGTGAGGAAAAAAAACGTTCAAAGGAACATATTGCTGCGGTTTTTTATGGAAACCGTTGCAATAAATTAAATAAAAAAAATATTTTAATATATTGCTGCGGTTTCCATAAAAAAACCGTAGCAATAGGTCTTGTTTTAATATTAAAACATGTTAGGGTTTCAGTTTTCACCCCCTCTCACTCACTTATTTTTTCTTTTATGTGCGTCGTTTTCATCTCCTATGTCTTCCTCTCTCACTCGTATCACTCATCCTCTGTCTTCTTCTCTCAATCTTCTTCTCTCACTCGCATCTCTCATCGTCCTCTATCTTCATCTCTCATTCTCTCATCTTCTCATCTTCTCATCGCATCTCTCATTAGCCATTATCTTCAACGGCGAACTTTACGGCTCAGCTTCGCTTCCACCACCGTCGAACTTCATTAATGACGACATCAACGGTTATCATCCTCGCTCTCATCTTCTCGCCATCTCTCATCCTCGCCGTGCTGTTGCTCACTGGCTCATCCGCACCGTCTCATCTCCTGACCTCACCGTCGAGTGCCTTCGAGTTCTCTGTTTTTTTTAGTTTATTTTTATTTTTATTTCTCTGTAACTAGTTTTTCGTAGTTTTCTTTTCCGTTTTTGTTTTTATGTTTTTGTTTTTATTTTTATTTTTGCTGTAACCAACTGTAAGTATTTGTTCTTAGTTTTCTTTTTGGTTTTTGAATTTATTTTATTCTGTAAGTAGCTTTTTTTAGTTCTCTTTTTGATTTTCTTATATTTGATTTTTAATATTTTATATATTTTTTGTAACTAGGGTCTGTAAAATATGATTTCTATTGAATGCATGAATTCAATTTGTACTACATTGTTTGTTTTAGATATTTTGTGTTATAATTGCACTCTAATAACACTGAACTCAATCTAATTAAAGATTTAAATTTTCAAAAAAAAATTTCACCAGCGCCTATTGATGCGGTTTTGGGATACAACTGCAGCAATAGATTAACCTATTGCTACGGTTTTAAGACCGCAATAATAGATTTACCTATTGTTGCGCCTTGATTTGCGGCGGTGCCAAAAATGCAGCAATAGGCCACTTAGAAACCACATCAATATTCAATTATTCTACTAGTGAAAATAGGCAGTTAGGGTAAAAAGATGGAATTATTATAGAATAATCCAAAGGTGGAATTATTTTCGGCTGATGAACAAAAGGTAGGATTATTTCTGTCCATTTTTCCTATTAGTATTAGCACAAGTTCTTAATTTTGCAAATTACAAAGTGGAAGTTGTTTACCGGTGGTGAAATGGATGAAATACGAAACATATGAGCGACATATTTCACAAGATATATACTATGTGTGAAACATTCCAAATGTATTTTTGTAAACGATTTATTGTTTGTACATATATATGTACTCTACCTCAGCATTTAGGAACTTTTTTTTCAAGGGGAAAAATAAATTTCATTAATCGAAATCCATACATCAATAATCGATATTAAAGAAAAATGAAACACAACCTAACTTGATTAAATAAATTTCCACTACGATATAACTATGATAATAATAAACAAGATCTCACAATATAGAGTAGCTCCCTTTTGTAAGCTGAATCATACAACCTTCTATGACAGCGTATATCATCTGACATCTTTTTGAGAAGATAACTCTTTATTGGACCGTGTAGATAAGGTACGGATTCCCAATACCGATTGCAAATTTGTACAACAAACCATCAATAGACTGCACGTTTACAACAAACCTTAAAAACCCAACTTTAAACTCTCACAAGGAAAGACTAATAAATCAAACTCTCTAAGCTCTTACTAGAGGAGGCAGAGAACCCAATAATTGGGTAGAAAACTCTCCTACAAAGAGAGAAAAAGAGAATGATTATTAACGAAAAGTCGAAAACTAGAAAAGTAAGTGCATAAAAGTAGAATTTAGGGATTACCACCATCGAAAAAGAATGGTGGTAGCTTTGAAACCGATTAAAGAAAATCTAGGGATTTTAGGGAGAAAAAAGGGAGAGAAAGAGAAACGGCTAGGTTTTGAGCACATTTAAGAACTTTGTGATATTTTTTGTATTGGCTTGGATTAATGTACTAAAAGAAAATGGAGAAAGTAGCAAAATACATAAAATAAGAATAATTATAAAATCAGCACATAATTATAGATTTTATACTTATTATTTAGCAAGAGCCTGATTAATGAAGTTTGAGGATATCTCTTAGCTTTGGGGTGTTAATTAATTGAAAAAGGGTGATAAAAATCTAGATAAAGGAATGCGTAGTAACACCAATTTTAATAATCTTAATAACATTTGTAACTTGTTAAGGAGAAGTGTGGTTTCGGGGATGGATTATGTTTGAGTAGTAGGGGTTTGTCGGGGGGTTTGGGTTTTTGGTGGCGCGATGTGAATGCTAAGGTGGTGTCTTATTCTGCTCATCATGTGTTTGTGGAAGTCCGTGATGGGAATGATGTGCCGGTGTGGGCAGTAGTGGGTATTTATGGATGGCTGGAAACAGAGAATAAACATATGACATGGAGTTTGATGCGTTCTCTCAAAGCATCTTCTTCTCTTCCTACTATCTTTTTTGGAGATTTTAATGAAATTCTTCATGTTTCTGAAAAAGAGGGAGGAGCTGTTAGACGGGAGAGACTTATTGATGCTTTCCGTGAGGTGGTTGAGTTGTGTGAGTTGAGAGATTTGGGATTTAGAGGGAGTCCTTTCACATGGCAACGAGGTAATGAACAGGCTATCGCACACCTATCAAAAGTAAACCGACAACACCAACTAAAAATATAGCTAGGGAAGTAGGGATCGTATCCTCAGGGAAGCTATGCACTCTATTAGTTCTTAAAAGTCCGAATTGTATGAAAGGCCTTGGTTGAAATTATGATTAACTAGAAAACTAGCTATGAAAACTAAATAAAAACTTGATCAAATTAACTAAAACCTAGGGCAATGGTTCACCATGAACAAACAAATCAATTGAAAGTGAAAACTAACAAGCTTCAAGAATTCATCAAATTAGGGCTCACTAATTCTCTCAAACTTAGTCTTCCTCAAAACTCCTCTAGCGGCTCTCGCTCTTGCCTAGATTCGTCGTGCCCACTATTCTTTGGTCTTTTGTGGTATTCTTACCTCTCGGCATCAAATTCAACAAATACCCAACACACAATTAAACTTGGCCAAAATTCAATTGCAAGCAATGAAAAGTCAATAATAGGAATTCAATTGTAATTCTTGAAACTAATCAATTGACAAATAACTTATTTCATTGAATTGTTCATGGATCCCCAAAGCCCTAGCAAGAAGACTACTCACTATTCATAGCAAAATCAATAACAAAATTTAACCTAGAATTCATGATTGAAAAGTAGAGAAATTGAAACTAACAAACAACAATAGTAGAAATTCAAGCAATTAACAAAACAAGTAAAGTAGAAATTGAAAGAGAATACCTTTAGAACTTGAATTAATGGAGAATAGTGAAAACTAGGGTTTCAATGTTGAAGAAGAAGAAGAAAAATCTATTCTAATTCAGAAAATAAAAATGTATGAGAGAGAGAGTGAATATCTCTTTTAGTTTTCCTATTTATATTTTCTAAACAAACTCCCTAATTAAAGATTAAAAATAAAATAAAAACAAGGAGCAATAAAGAGGAGACTCTAAATCACACATGACAGCAGGTTGCTCGACCATTGGGCGCTGGACAGCCATTGGACGAGGCAGTAGCAGCCGTTGCAAAGCAACCAAAGTCATCGGGCGCTGGTTCGCTTCCTGAACCGCTGGGTCAACTTTGACGGGCCGTAACTTGAGCTACAGACATCGTATGAAGGCATATGACCTACCGTTGCGAAGCTCTTCGAGTCTACTTTCCAATGCAACTTGAATCGCATTAATCCGATAAGTACATCTCGAGATATGACCAAAATAGTGCAAGGTGGTCAAACTGATCTTTCGTAAACAATGTTATTTCTTCAACTCTAGCTCATATTAACCCCAATAAGCTATGCCATTACCCTTATGAATGTCAAATAAGCTTCATATGATGTAAATCTTCGTATAGAACATCCATGATCACCAACTCTCCTTGTACAATCATCCACTTCGTGTCATCTTGTTCCGAAAGCTTCCAAATAGCTATAAAACTACCTGAAAAGTTAAGAAACACAAACGAAGCGTAATAGAGCACAAAAATGGATAATTTATGCAGTTAATGCCTAAAATGCAACTATATGGACTAATATGCAACTAATATGTGACTAAAATATGCCTAAAAACTCTATACAATTGTGTTTCATCAGGTAATGATCCAGATTCTTTGATACGGGAAAGATTGGATAGATTTTTGGCTAGTGAGGATTGGTGTGCTATGTTTCCTCACTCTTTGGTGCGGAATTTTCCTATCTATAAATCGGACCATGCTCCTATTCTTCTTTCGGCTGATGTTGCTCCTCAAAGAAGATTGAATTAAAAATTGTTTTATTTTGAGGCATTATGGCTATCCAAGCTTGAATGCTAAGAGGTGGTGAAGAAGGCTTGGGAGAGTGAGGATGTTGCGGTCATTTAGGGTCGTGTGGCAGCGTGTGATGCAAGTCTCGGTACTTGGACAGCGGCGACTTTTGGGGATTTGAAAAAGAAGGTTAAAAAAAGGAGGAGGAGCTCGAGTTGTGGCAAAGAAGGTCGCCGAATGGGTTGATGATGGAGAGATGCCGTGAGCTTGTGAGCGAACTGGATGAGTTGCATAGACTCGAGGAGTCATATTGGCATGCTAGGAGTAGAGTGAATAAGTTAAAAGATGGTGACAAGAACACTTCGTACTTTCATCATAAAGCTAGTTGCAGGAAACGTCGCAATACCATTTCAAAATTGCAGGATGAACATGGAGTTTTAAAGGAAGAGGAGGAGGAGATCGGAGATGTTATTTATGATTATTTCACTAATATTTTTTCTTCTTCTTCCCCTTCGGGGTTTGATGATGCTTTCGCAGGTCTATCATCGAAGGTGTTTGATGCAGCGAATCTTGGGCTTGTTTCTGAGCCTATGAGGGACGAAATTCATCATGCTTTGTTCCAAATGCATCCAAACAAAGCTCATGGTGTTGATGGAATGCATGCTTTATTTTATCAAAAATCTTGGCATATTGTGGGAGATGATATTGTTACTTTTGTTCAAAAATGGTGGAATGATAATGTTGATCTGCAGACGCTGAACAAGACTTGTATTACTCTTATTCCTAAATATCAACATCCTATCCAGATGGGTGACTTAGGTCTATTAGTCTCTGTAATGTGCTTTATAAGCTGATTTCTAAAGTTATGGCTAATAGGCTCAAAGTTATTCTACCTGATCTGATTTCTTCTCATCATAGTGCTTTTGTGCCTGGTCGCCTCATTACTGATAATGCAGTGATAGAATTTAAAATTTTTCATTATATGAAGCGTTCTGGTGATGAAAAACAGGGTCAATGGCTTTCAAACTCGATATGAGTAAGGCTTATGACAGAGTGGAGTGGTCATTTTTGGAGCAGGTGATGATAAAATTGGGCTTCTGTGAGAGTTGGATACGTCGAGTGATGGATTGTTTGTCTAGTGTCTCTTATTCTTTTAAACTGAATGGCAAAGTGACGGGGAATATTATACCTTCGGGGGGCTTCGGCAAGGAGATCCGTTGTCCCCGTATTTGTTTCTCATTTGTATTGAGGCTTTTTCGGCGCTGTTGATTAAGGCAGCAGATGATGGGAAAATTCATGGAGCTAGGGTATGTCGTTCTGCACCCCGGATTTCTCATTTATTTTTTGCTGACGACAGTATTCTTTTTGCTAGAGCTACACTTCAGGATTGCTCTGTTGTGGCTGATATAATCAGTGTGTATGAAAGAGCATATGGTCAGAAAATTAATTTCAATAAATCTAAAGTGTCTTTTAGCAAAAATGTGAATGATAACAGGAGATTGGAGATTCGTAATATGCTTGGAGTTCAGGGGGGTGATGAAACATGATAAATATTTTGGCCTTCCGACTTTGATAGGTAGATCCAAGAAGGCTGTGTTTTCGGTTCTTAAAGAGCGAGTTTGGAAGAAATTGCACGGATGGAAGGAGAAATTGTTGTCCAAAGCAGGGAAAGAGGTGCATATTAAAGCGGTAATTCAGTCAATTCCAACTTATATGATGAGTTTGTTTTCTATTCCTGATGGTATTCTTGATGAAATAAATTCTTTGTGTGCTCGCTTTTGGTGGGGGCCAAAGGGATGGAAAGGAAGATGCATTGGGTTAGTTGGGAGAAATTGTGTTTGCCGAAATCTTATGGAGGTATGGGTTTCCGCGATCTGAAAACTTTTAATTAAGCATTGTTGGCCAAGCAAGGGTGGAGGTTGATGTGTGATACCGGGGGGTTAGCCCACCAAGTAATGCAAGCACGCTATTTTAAGAATGACAACTTCTTAGCTGCAAGAAGAGGTTATGATCCTAGTTTTGTGTGGCGAAGCATTTAGGGGGCTAAGTCTTTGCTTCTCGAGGGATTAAAATGGCGGGTTGGGAATGGAGTGAGCATTAGAGTGTGGGATATGGCTTGGTTACCGGGAGATTCTGCTTCGGTGCTTCCTACACCGAATGTGGAGAGTCCGAGTGACTTGGTTGTCGCGGATTTGATTGGTGAGGATTGGTGTTGGAATGAGGAGGCGTTGGCTCAACATCTCACAGAAGAGGATGCTGCTTTGGTTCGTGAAATTCCATTGAGTGAAAGAAAACCACTCGATGTACAGTACTGGTGGCCTGCGAAAGATGGAATATATACCAATAAGTCGGGTTATTGGCTTGGTAGACTTGGCCACGTGCAAGGATGGATGAACCGGTTTGGAGGGAGAAATAGTGATGCTTGGTCGATTATATGGAACATGGGAGGGCCACCGAAACTTTGTCATTTCCTTTGGAGGGCTTGTGTTGGTGCTCTTTCTACAAGAGGTAGATTGAATGATAGACACATTATTGATGATGGTGTTTGCATTCATTGTGTGGGGCATCATGAGTCGCTTATTCATGCTATTTTCAAATGTTCTCTTGTTGCTACCATTTGGGATTCATGTCCTTTTCAACAGTTTATTATGGATTACACATCTTCAACCTTTGTGGAGCTTTTTATGTGGATGCACTCGAAATTGGATCGTTCGGATTTATTGACATTTGCGAGCCTTGCGTGGGCTTCTTGGTCCTACAAAAATTATGTGGTTCATGCTGAATCGTGGAATGACTCACAGGTTGGTGCCTTTGGTTTTATGCGCTTGGTGAATGATTACAAGGCTTATGTTGGTGCGGTTTTTTCTCGGCCTTTTGTTGCTGCTACTGGGTTGTCTCGTGGCAGCTGGGTTCCTCCCCAAGCTAACCACCTTCGCGTCAACACTGATGCTGCGTTGTTGGGTGATGAAGGAGTGGGCTTGGGTGTTGTGTTGCGTGACTCGCAGGGCGTAGTGCGAGCTGTGGCAGTGCGACGAGTACGTACTCGATGGACAACAGCTATGGCCGAGGCTATGGCTGCAAAATTCGGTCTTCTTATAGCGCGTAGATTTGGGTATTCAAATGTTGAGTTGGAATCTGATGCTTTGAGCCTTGTTAAAGCTATCCATGGAAGAGACTTTGGGCGAGCTCCTATCGACTTGTTACATGAAGACATTAGTGTGTTGGGTGATGGCTTTGCTTCTTTTTCTTCTTTTCATGTGAAGAGGTGTGGGAATACGGTGGCTCATTTAGTTGCTAGACTTTTGCCGTCAAATGGCTATGAACAATTGTATGTTGATGCTTTTCCGCAAGGTGTTTTAGCCTTGGCGGAACTTGATTTCGCTTAATAGTATTTCTCACCGTTTCCCCTCAAAAAAAAACATTTGTAACGTTCTTATTGATTAGCGAAGAAAAAAATAATTACCATGAGAGGGAGGAGATGGATTACTTGTTGCTGAGGGTAGACCTGGGTTGGGTTCGGGTTGACCTATATATTTAAATGGGTTGAGATCTTCAATCGAACCCAACATGATAATAAATGAGTTAACCTGAAATCAACTCACTAACCCATCAAATAGCATTTTTCAATTTTCATTAACGGTGCCATAATCAGTAATTACTTAAGTACCTCACGTTCTAAGAATAACTTTGAAGTACAAGGAGTCCATACATATTAAGAAGACAAATCCAAATACAATACAACCCTTTTATTATTATTTTTTACTTAAAAAATTGGTTTTTGGATCGGAAAATAATCGGATTAACGGGTCAGCCCGAACATGACCCATTTTAATAAACGGTTAGATGGATTGAATTCATGTTGAAATTTTCACCCTGATACAATCCATTTAATTAAACAAGTTGGGTTGGATTGACCCATTTACTTAAATGGATTGAAAATTTTGACCCAATCCATTATTATTGTTTTGGTTTGATTGGGTTGGTGGGTTGTGTCCATTTTTGTCGGCTCTTACTTGACACTTGTAATCCCATTAAAAAAGCTCTAAACAAATGGAAATTCAAATATCAAGCAAAAGTTCAAAGCAAACCACCGACGGTTTTCGCGCAGCACGATTTCGCCCATTGGTAGCGAGCAAGAGATAATGGATTAATGGGTCTATATCATCTTACACTTTACACTTTACACTTTACACTTCACTCTTTTACACTTGTGCGGTCCTCATTCATCAAACCGACAATATCTTCCAAAACTAGAGTTATCTTCACAAATGGTACAGATTATCTCTACCTTGAGGCGGCTCGTTGATAATAAAATATCTTGAGGATTGAGGCAATCTATTCTGATAGCGACTGAGGTAATTTTACTATAGCAGGAAAAGTATTTAACGATCGTATCTAGCCGAAGTATAGTAATAGTATGATATACGGTATACCAAATACAACCTCCATGTTCTGAATACTTGATTCAGTTTGAATGTTCAAATTTTCAGGCTTGTCGATGATTAATTTTCTTAAGAGTTGCCCTCTTAGTGTAATATGTTACATCATAACTTATTGTGTAACAACATTTCACATGTGTGAACTAATGTAAGTGTTTCATGTCATTATTGGCGTATTTCATATCATTTTTGAGCTTTCTTATGCCTTTTTTATAAAAAAAAAATTATGTCATTTATAAAACTCTTTCAAGTCATTATTACTGACTTCAATATCATTTTTCAACAAATTTATATCTTTTTGGATTGCATTTCGCCATTCACCCCTTTTTTATTATCATTTTTAACTCTTTATATTCTTTATCATTATTAAACAAACTGATATCATTATTACTCAATTTTGTGTCATTATTCAGCTAACTTGTATCATTTTCCCTTATTTCATAATCATTTTTCAACGTTATATAAACTTTATCATTGTTATACAAACTGATATCATTTATAAGAGAAATGATATCATTATTACTCATTTTATGTCATTTTTCAACAAACTTGTATCATTTTTCCTATTTTGTTATCATTTGTCAATTCTTTATATACTTTATCATTGTTACACAACTTGATATCATTTATAAGATAAATGATATCATTATTATCAACCTTTATGTCATTTCCAGCAAACTTGTATAATTGTTATATTATCTCTTCATATTGATATACCACCCAATTCACCTCCCTGAACTCCCTCAATCTCTTTCCTCCACTGCCCTTTCTCCTCCTCCACTTCCCCTCCCCCTTCATCATCAAATTGCCACGTTTGCGATCCTTCCCTAACCATCCACTGCCTCCAACTCTGCGCTCTCTCTTTTCCAGGAAAAACTCGTCGGAATAGCATCGATCAATGTCATCGTTTTGGTTGGCGATTGGTGGCAGAAGAAGACGAGCAGAGAGAAAATGGAAGCGGTGAAGAGAAGGTCGAGGTGACCACCTAATCGGACAGGCAAACATCAGTGGTTGTGCTTACCTGCTGCCGCGCGGCGAGAGGAGAGAGAAAAATAACTAAAGCAGCACCAAACCACTTTGCGATGGCAATGGCACTGCCACTGCAAATTCCACGCCCTTCAATCCAAACCCTAATATGTTCAGTCGACCAACGTTGCGCACACTCCAAGGTTAATTTTTGATTCTAAGACGACATGGATCTTGCGATATTGCAATGTGAATTGATTTTATGATCTTGCAATGTAAATTGATTTTGCGATCTTGCGAGAAATCTCAGAATAAAGGAAGTAAATTGATTTTACAGTTTGATTTCCACCAAAACGATTTCCAGAAATCTCATAATATCAGTAAATTGATTTCCACTTACATCCACCAAAATGCCTGAAATTCTTGATAATCTTCTATTTTGATCACCGGATAAGTGTCAGTTAAGCTTTAAAGAGATAAAATGAAGACGATTAATGGCGAAAATCTTTGTATAAGCGTTGGCGGATGGATTTGCAATAGATGTTCGGGAGGAGAGAGAGTGGATTTAGGGCGGAGATAGAAAATGGAAGGGGGATGTGCGATGGTGGAGACGACGGTAGTTATAAATGAGAGGAAAGGGGAAGAGTGAGTGAAGGGGAGGGGATGGGTTGATTTCACACGTGTGAATATCTGTTTACACGATAAGTTATTGTGTTACAATTACGCCTAAGACCTTTTGTTTTCTTAATCTTATTATGAGTAGAAATATCAAAAGGTTGATATTCTCAAAATATTATTGCGGTAAATTTAACAATATCGTACATACTAATGTTATTTTGATATATAGATAAAAAAAATTACTCATAACAATCAAGACTATTATACTAATAGTGGAGAATTACAAATGTTGCTAATTAAAAAACGGTAGTATTTATTTTGGTAAAAAGGTACAAGAAAAGAATTAGGCCCCTAATGCACGACAGATATAAAGAAATATGCAGTATAAAAATTATAATAGAAAACTCATTAGAGTCCAAAATCAATCTTAAAATGTATTTAATTATACATATTCTTATATGAAACATTGCCTTTGTACATTTTTTAAATGCAAAATCATTGATATAATGTCACCATCAATATTTTCCAATATATTATTTTTCTCAATAGGGATATGAAGTTGATATTATTTTATCCTAATAATGGTTAAAAGTATTCAAGAGATGAATTAATTTTTCTTAGTTGGAAGAGTCTTAGTTGAAGAGTTGATTTGCCTATTTGTTCTACATCATTGTTTATTTTGTTTAAATAAAGACACATTCGTTCAAACCCAGAACTGACAAAACTAAACCCACTCCTTCATTTTCCTTTTCTCAAATCTCTATTATACTTCCTCCATTTAGCGAAATAGTTCGTGCATTTACTTGTTTTGGCGTTTAACGATCGTGTTTTCAAACATTAATATATTTAATTATAAATAAGTAAAAAAATATAGAAAGTTGATATTAAAAATATATACATTGAGACGAATCTAACAAGATCCCTTATGACTATGTTTTTTATAAAATATAAATCACCAAAGACAATCAAAGTGTAACATGTGAATAGTAAACACTATGCAAATGGTGCAACTATTTCTAAACGGAGGAAGTATATGTGAACTCTTGAAGACTTTGGTGTCCACCATTTTTGACCAATATACCCCTAACTACAAAAGAAAACTACAACACCTACCACTCTATTAGTTTAAAAATAAAAATACAAATAAAAAAGAGAAAATACATCTAACAAACTGCAAAGCATTTACCACTCATCATTCGACTTCGCACGCATATCGTGCATATAAAGGCGTGGTTGCTTAGTGTGGCGGCGTTGACGAGATTGAGTGGTGGAGGTTCAAAGGAGGAGGCTTTGTGTTGGAGAGAAAGGGGCTCTGCATGGGTTTTTGATTTAGCCAGGGGGTGATGGTTTGAAAAGGATTTCAAGAATTTTGCTTTTAATGAATAGTGGCATGTAGGGAAGCCGCTAATCACATTAGCGGTTACTTTAAACCGCTATTCTAATTAGTGGTTTATCTTAAAAAATCGCTAATTGCAGTAGCGGTTTTGACTGAACTAAATAAAAAATATGGTTTCATGTTTCTAACCTACGTGGACAGCACCGAGAGAAATATTTACGGATCCAACGTAAAGTAATAATATTTTCTTAATCTAACATTATTTGGGGAAAAAATTTGATTTTTGGGGGGGCACTATTCAAGAGGAAGACGAAGATTTGGAGTTTGTTGTTCCTGAATATTCTCCCAAACTCACGGCTACAAGTTTCTAGTTTCTTCTTCATTTTTCATTTTTTTTCCTTTTAAAAAAAAATAGTTGAACACATTTATGGGCCCTAGACGGGCGCCCGCCTGCCCTGCCCCAGGACCGGACCATCAATTTTGGCAAATACGCACATAGTAGTAAGATTTTATATTATGTGTCAGGTCTGATCACCTTATTTTCAGTCCTTATAAGAAAAAATAAGTTTAGATAAAGTATATTATGTCTAATAAGTTCAAATATCTTCATTTCAGAAAATAAATAAAAATAAGATTTAATGGACTAACAAAATAAGGTCAAATAAGTTAAAATAAGGTCTAATAAATATTGAGAAGTTTAAATAAGCAAAAATAAGTTAAAAAGAACTGACCATTTAGTAACCAAAATCTTGAGGAAAAAATATCAAACTTTGAGAAGATTTTTTTGAGAAGATTTTTTCTTGGGTGACCTAAACTTTAAATTATGTCGGTCATTTTTTTGGGTTCAGAAGTTCCATTATAGCCACATGTCGAAAAATCTAAAATGCAATTATTTGATCTTAAGGCTGCCAGTGTCAAGTCTAGTCACTTAGTAACTTCTAGGCACCAAGACATGTCCGTAGGGTTCCACCTTCTGGCGTATATGGTATATCCTTGTAATTGGGAACATATTCTCCTATAAATAGCCTTTAGTTTGTGTTAGTTTACATAACAAAATTGCATTAGTATTTTAATTAGTTAAAGTTCATTGCGCACATTATGAAACAGTCAATGAAGCTCGTTGCTGCTTTTTTCCTTATGTTCTTGATTGTCCTGACTACAGGTTCTTATATCTTACTCGATCTTCTTTATGATATTAATATTTATTGCACCAAATTAATGCTATATAGTTGCTTTCCAGGAGTACTTTTTCCTTCAATCACTTACAAAGAACTTGAACTGAAAATATACTCAACAAAGAGATATTAGAAGAAATTACAATATACTATAAACTAAAAAATTTCATCTAAGATACCATTATAAATTTAAGTATACATATTAGGGCACAATTTGTATCATACTCTCTTTACACATGTTTTTTGATTTACTCACTTTCCGTTTTGGATTTCTTCTATTAGTTTTTGTGTTGATTCATGGGTCTAGGTCTTGCTTGACGTCATTTATCCTACTCTAAACTAAAAATAGTTTAGAAGTAAAATTTAATTTTTCATGTCTTCCTTTACGTCATTTATCCTACTCCAAGTAAAATAAAACAAAAAAAAAGTTGGAAGTAAAATTAAATTTTCATGTATGCTGTAAGATTTTCATACATATTATCAATTTCAATATTCTTACACAATTTATTGTTTTGTATCTTGATGGGAAAGAAGATGTTGGCACAAGAGTAGCTGAAGCAAGGACATGTATGACTCCAAGTCACCAATTCAGGGGAATATGCGTTAGCAGTAGAAATTGTGAATCTGCTTGCCACACTGAGAGATTTCCTGGAGGAACTTGTCAAGGCTTTCGTAGAAGATGCATGTGCACTAGGCCTTGCGCATAGGTGGTTTGACTTATCTACGTCAAGCCTTGCGCATGAGTGGTTTAATTTGCATTCTCAAGTTTTAGCATAAAATAAATGTTTCTAGCCACAATGTGAAGTACCTTAAGCTCAATCACTATGCTACAATATATATTTATAATGTACGCTAGTGATTTTATATGTTGTTAATTAGGTGCAATTGAAGTGTATGGTGTGAAACTCTACTATGTATAGCACCTTGCTATACTTCTATATAAGTTAATGTTTGTGAAATTATCCTACTTGATTTTTTTTTTCCGAAAGTAAGTTTGATGTGTGTATTGATATAACAAACTTGCTACCTAAATTTTTTCAAAAGGGTCGGTAGATAAACCTTCTAGGAAGGCTTTTTTCCTAGATAAAGAATCAACAAACTTAACCAAGCAGGCTAATAAAACCTAGCTACAAAATACAATTCATCATAGCCACAAATTTTAGTTTCTTAGTTTCTTAGTTATGGACTTGTGGTTAATTAATTTGCTGACCATAGTTGACACCCCATTTAGAAAGTTTGCAATTAGTTCTTTGATCATCTTGCTGAAGGTCTAAGTATTCCTTTTAGAGAGGAAATTATGGTTTAAGTATTTTTCATATGCTGCGGTTTTTACTTGCCACACAATTGTGGTGGTGGAATAAAACCAAATTGATGAGAGGCAAGACAAAGTATGTGGTGGAGTTAGATTAAAAGCAGGATAAGATAATAGGTCTCACCTAGAGGAGTGGGGCGAGTGAGAGAGTAATATAGTGGAAAGTTTTTTTTTTTATTTTTTTTTGACGGGAAGATAGTGGAAAGTTAACCGGAAGGAGGAGAGACAAATTTAATAGACTTCTCTACCATTATAAATTTTGCCTCACAAGTGCGGTGGAACTTTTATTTTTTTTATGGATTTTTCAGAATGTAACTTTTTTTAAATTAATTAAAAATAAGTTGAAGAAAACATACCCTCAAGTATACCTAAGTCATAATTTTCAAACCACATAACATCTTAGAACCACTTAACTTATACTCCATCCGTTTCTTTTTAATCTACTCACTTCACTTTGGGAGGAAGCAAGGGAAGAATCAAAAAGTGAGAGAAACTAAAAAGTGGGTTAAAATATTAAAAAGTGAATGACATAGGTGGAAAAAGAGGAGAAAGTAGATGTGACATGTTACCAAAATTAGAAAAAGCAACAGTGTGTAGATTAAAAAGAAACAGACTAAAAAGGAAAGTGTATAGATTAAAAAGAAACGGAGGGAGTATGAGTTACCTCTAGGGTTGTCTTGTCCGAATTGCTAGAAATATTTGATAAACTGGTATATTAATCATCATCGACAACTTAGTATAAAATAATAGGGGTTCTTTGACAAATTGATATAAAAAAACAATTTTGGTGCCATTTATGCCTAATATTTTGTTAGATCTAATTAATTTAAACTCGTTCTAAACTCTTTTAAGCCTCACTTGTACTTTGTTTACTCCTTTTATATGAATGAACAATGAAAAATTAAGGAATCACAATTTTTTACTAAAAAACCCTAGCCTCCTCCTCTTCCTCCTCAAAAAATTCTAATCCTTTTTTCTAGTTTGGGGCTGCCATCATCCTTTCGATGGTGGTAAGCCCCCAATTCTTCTTTTTTCTTCAAATTTTTATTGCTTTTGTTATTAATAATCTTCCATTCTCCCCCCTTTAGCCCTAAACCTAACCCCTAATCTAATACCCTAACCCTAACCACCCACCAACCACCCACCAACCACCACCCCTCCCCCCACCCCACCCCACCCCTTCCCCCTACCCCCAGAAGCCCTCCTCCCCCTCCCCCCCGCGGCCCCCACCCCCCGCAACCCCGCGGTAAGGCGGCAAGAAGGAGGTTGCGAGGGAGGGGTGCTACGAGGATGCGGGGGAGGGGGCGGGGGGGGGAGGGGGAGGGGGTGCTGGGGGTGGTGGGGGAGGGGGTGCGGGGGGTGGTGGGGGAAGGGTGGGGGGAGGGGGGCTGCGGGGGTGGTGGGGGAAGTGTGGGGGGAGGGATGGTGGGTGGGTGGTTAGGGTATTAGATTAGGGGTTAGCGTTAGGGCTAGAGGGGGTTAGGGTTTAGGGTAGTTAATTAGGGTTAGAGGGAGATTACGGGTTAATGACTAGCGGACGTTAACACCGTTAGCAATTAGACGCAAGTTGATGTATTTTTTAAAAAGTCGGGGGTATATGGTGAATTTGGAAACTCGAAAGGGTATATGGTGCAAAAAAAATTTGTCAGGGGTATATGGTGAAAAAACGTTGAATTTATCTTATCTTTTTTGAACTTATTTTTTCTAGAATAAGTTCAACTTTACATTTCTTTTTTTATATAAAAAAGATTCAAAACAAACTATCGGTTCTTCCTCTTCCCCGTTTCATAATCTTCTTCCTCTTTTCCATTCCAATATATGCTACAAACTGTATTCTTAAGCAGTACTTAATATAATTTTGCACGCATGACGCATCGCGTACGTAAAAATCTAGTGTAATTGAAGAGAATATTTACACAATAATGTCATGATATTATATTTGAGTTTAAGTTACATTTGGAGGAACTAATTTCAATCTAGAAAAATTATATATAAAGCTATATAACGCATGAATCTTTGTTATATGAGTACATCTTGGGTGTAAAATGTTACAAGTGTAACATACATAATGACATAAAATTCAATAAGAATGGCATGGACTATACAAGTAATGACATGAATCTCATGTCATTTGAAACCTTTTTACAAAAAAAAAAAAGCGATTGTTTATGGGTTGTTACACTATAAATTATGATGTAACAGTTACACCCGATAACTTGTATTAGTATGTCAATTTGTTGAAGAACCCCTTTTGTATAACAACTAGTATTTTGGCCTGGGCAATGCCCCGGGTCAGTTACAATTATCAAATATATTATTATTCATAACTTTCATAATTGATTTTATTAGCTTTTTGTAATTTTCTGTCTAGTGTTAAATTGAAAAATAGACATTATGGCATGGTAAGTTGTTTTGAAAAAAAACATCTAAGGTATTGAGGATAATAATAACAATTTCAATGGAATTTGGGTAAGAGAATGTTTTCACCTTAATAAAAGTGTTAGAGATCAAGAAATTTGTCTATGTCTTTATAGTTACATATAATTATAAGACTTTATTATGTTTTATTTTGAAACATTAAACATAGAAATTGTAGTGGATTGGTGGTTAAACTCTCACATTTCATTTCAAAGGTCATGTGTTCAAAACCTGGTAGCTACACATTGTTAATATTTTTGTATTAGAAGCTTGAGAAGAGTGTCACGTGACACATACATTGGAGAGTGCCATGTGACACCGTTCCTTTGATTCGAACGCCTTTTAATATATTTGTATAGATACGTCCCCTTTAGCAAAGAATTCCGCCGAAGAAAGTTGAAAGCCGTCGTAGTCGATGCATTTGCAAGTTGCAACAGTCCTCGTGCTTAATGTTAAATGAGCTCCCAAAATAGTGAATATGCTCATAATTTTTGTGCTCCAAAGATAGTAATCCCATCGTTCATGTTTTTGTTTTGAGGTGGATTCATGTGGAATTAAGGTTGGTGAACAATTAAGTTATTGCTGAAAGTGGACATGCGCCATTGTGTATTTGTGTGGTGTCTTGCTGTATGTCAGCAGCTAATGTAATAACCACCAGTACTCTGCAAATTAGTAGGTGCACACGTCGTATGGTGAGGAAGGTGTGCGAGACATCAAGATTTAGGTTATGAACATAAATACCAATACCAATGAACATATACTATGAGAGATGTACATATCTTCATTTGACTTGTTAAGTGTATATGTGTTCATTTGACTTTGTTATTCAGTATGCATTTGACTTTGTTAGTTGCATACGTATGCCGCGCACCTTCCTCACCATACGGACGTGTGCGCACCATCTACTGGATTGCACAATACTCGATTATTCACCATTAAATGAGAGATGTACTGGAATTTTTTTTTTGAGTTGTACCTTTGAGTTTTCAAAATAAATTCAAGTTAGGGGGTTGGGATAGGGAAAACAATGTTTAACTTCCATTTTTTTTTACAAGAAAAATTGTTTAATTTCTTCCTTTCAAAATAATTGTATATTTTAGTTATGTTAGAATATCTTGTCAACACTCTAGCCTCCTCTTTTCTCTTTTTTTTTTCTCTTTCCTCTCAAATGCGAAATTTTCTTCTTGGGGTTGGCATCAACAATTAGTCGATGATAAACCCCTCATTTAATGTATTTTCTTTATTATTTTAGTGCTTTTAGTTTTTCAAATAATGAGTTTGTCTATGTTTATGGGAGTTTCTTTCTCTTTTTCTAGGAGTATTTAATCATGTCTATAGTACGACTTATGTTTCTTTTTTTTTCCAGGTTGACGATTGTGGAGAATAAGATCGGGAAATGACATGATCCCGATATATTACAAGATTTTGTGTCACGACAATAATATAAAAAAATTACAAGTCATTAAAGATCTATTTATGAAATTAAGTTAAAACCATGAATTTGGAATCGCACTCGAGTATGCACAAATTTAATTTTTGGTAGATATTTAGACATATATTTTAGGGTTGATTTTCATTATTGTAGATGCCATATGGCTTATCATTAATGAAGATTTTAGGGTTGATTCTCATTATTGTAGATATATTACAACTATATTATTTTTTAAATCATTTATACTTTATTCATATAGGGAGATTTGGAGGGAAAGGAATGATTTTTTTCATTGTTTAGATACTGCATGATGGAAGCGAAGGGGACAAGAATTGAAATTATTCATGTTAATTACACTATTGGAAAAAAAGAGGAAAAAAAAGCAAGTTCTCTCTTATCTTCCCTTCATTTAATTACTTTACGTAATATACGTAACAAACTCGATAGGAAATAATTACAAACATATTCTTAAAATGATGCAAATAATCAACATGCTTTCCTAATTGATAACATCGATGATTAATATATGTTAGTAAAAAGAAAGTATTGTCAAATAAAGGTAAAATGAACTGTTCTGAATTGAATTCTTCGATAGGAGATCCAATCTTGACTTAAAAAAAAACAATAAAAAATAATAACTTGAAACCTAAAATGAACTGATCTTACCTAAATAAGCCCGTCTTAAAAACAGTTTGACCCGCAATGCAACGGAACTAACATTAATTGTCCCAATATTTGCACTAAGAAAACATAAATAAACAAAAACTCGACTCGACTCGACGGACTTGATTGCTATATCTTGCAAAAAACTGTGGTAAATAATGTAGTTGATAGAGTACGTTAAAAGTTGGAACTTCCCATGACTGATCAAAGTTTGAACTTTGAAGCGTGAACCCGTGAAAAACGACTACTGCCTAGTGAGTAGTGGGCACTCTGTTTGCGAAAAAAGGACTTTCAGTCCAAAAGGTTGGGCTGTTGTCACCAGACACACCAATGTGCATTCATACAGAACGAATTTGTCGTGAAGCCTGCGTACTCTTGCATTATTGCTCCATTTTTTTCAAAATGGTTTCATTTTCTTTTCTTACTTTGTTTTTGAAAGCAGGGGCGGGGCAAACATAACGGGGGCCCTATACACTCTCTTAAAATTGGGCCCTTCATATGTAGTTCATAAAAGATATAAGATTCTCAATTAAAAAAATTTACTTTAATATTGAAAATAATATCTAATTACATCATATTAAAATAATCTAAACACATCTAGTTAAAACGTGTTGCTCTTTTTGCACATTTAGAAGCAAAATCACCAACGACACATGGTACATCAATATGGGAGGAGAGAGAGTTGGAAAAAAGAGTAAATATTATTGGAAAATTGCAAAAAAATATATGGGAGGATGAGTAGAAATTAATGAGAGGGAGTTGGAAAAAAGAGTAGCCATTAATGGGGAAATTGGGAATATGAAGCAAGAAAAGAACCCATGCGTGGATGGTAATTAATCTGATGAGTCATATGGGGACTTTCCCAAAGTTGTTGAAACAACAAAAAATAAATGAATTTTACTCCTACCCAGAATTGAACCCACGACCTTATTTCCCATCCATTACCACTTTACCACTGATCCAAATACTTTGCTTTTGTCTTTCTTTCAAACATTTGATATAAATATATTTGGTCTCTATTTTGGGGACATTCTATTCCGTCCTTTATACTACATGGGCCAAGAACCGCCC
This sequence comes from Beta corolliflora, assembly GCA_947648045.1. NCBI lineage: Eukaryota > Viridiplantae > Streptophyta > Magnoliopsida > Caryophyllales > Amaranthaceae > Beta > Beta corolliflora. The sequence continues at coordinate 302,255 of CANSZD010000391.1, forward strand.
GTGTTTGAAAGTACTCAATTGTTCAAATTACTCTCTTCTTTTTCAAAAGATTGCTCCACTTTTTCTCTATTTATTATCCTAACCTATACACCAAAAGACACAACTACATGAGTACCACTCTATTTAATTTTGGTAAAAGAACAAAATAGAAATGCGACAGAAAATAAGGAATATACTAACCTTCATATATAAATAAGTACTTAACACACTTCTCCCTTATGTGAGATCTATTAGGAGAAGTGTTAGATACGCAAGAAGTATTTTTTTTTTTGAATTGGTAAGATGAATTCGCCTCTTGGATCGGACACCGCATGGTCAACCGCATCCAGGTTAACGGGTTAGAAACTTTAAGAGTAGGGAGGTTGGTAGGTGAAATCCTTACCTATGAAGTGCTTACAAATAGATTTCTTTTAAAGTGTTTTTTTTACGAGTCCAAAGTATTGTTGAAGCTATATCTAAGGGTACAAAACTTATAAAATTTTAAATTATATTTATTTAAATTTAGAAAAATTTGACACCATCACTTTAATTATGGTTGGTTCATCTTAAAAGATACTTATATACAATTTAAATTGAAACGGTCTTAACTTTATAAGGTATCTTCTCATAATTATTCTTTACCTAGATTGACTTGCAAAACCGGTTATATATGCCACCTGACACAATTTTATTGACCTTTTATTTATTTTATAAAAAAGAAATCAATCTCTCCCCTCACTCTCTCTTCACAAGTCATCCACCCACAGAAGAAAGAAGGATTGATTTACCTTTTTAAAAGAAGACAATTTTTTTACCAAATTCCCACGAGTTTTCTATCAATTCACCATAATATCCTCTATATTTTCAAAAATTTACTATATACCGTGAGTTTCTAACAAATATATCAAAATATCCTTAATTACTAACGATTGTTAACTCTGTTAGCCATTAGCCCATTAATCCCTATTAGTCTTTAATTAACCTCTCTTGACCCCTATTGACCCATTAACCCATATTGATCAATTAACCCAATCTCTCTCATAACACCATTGAAACACTACCACCGCCACAATCACCACCACTACTAGGCACGTTTTCTCTATCCTCGTGCAAACCTCTTTTCTTCCCAGATTAAACTGTGTCACATGACATTTATTTATCATGTTACTAAGAAAGACCCTTGAAGTTGAGGATTATATTGAGAAGAACCTTAAAGTTGGGATCACTCCAAATTAACTAAGTGTTATATCTTTTAAAGAAGATCGTCTCTATCGACGACCCACGGAATTAAAGTTTCTTTTCTATCATCTAACTCTGCTTAATTAATTATCTCTATTAGCTTATTGTAAGGTCTCACATCATGATGTTAAATGTTCATGAATTTTTGACCTTTTGGTCGAAGCTTGATATAATATAATTCCAATTATAAAAAAAAAGTTTATTGTAAAGGTGTGTTCTGTTCGACTAAATAGATATAATAATGATTAAAATTCTCATGATTCACACGTATGTGTCGTTTCCTACTATATTATAGGCCTATTATGGACCTATTTAATTATTATCTATCCATATGAAGAATTAGTCGTGCTAAATATATGTTGAGAATATTCTACTACATACATAATTTTATGTCAAATAATATACATATCAAGAATTTTGCACCAAATTTTATGTAAGAAACATGTAAAAATAAGTTTCGATTAATATAATTTTATATGAGAAAAACACTGACAAAACAAATTCAATAAGTTTTTAAAGAAAAAATTAGTCCAGGTTAGTAACAAACCATTTTTATTTAATAAAATTCATCTAATCAGTAAAATATAATTTGATTTCTTACTCAATTTATTGTCAACCACAAAAACACTAGTTATATAGGAAATGAACTGAATAGAAAATTTTGAAGTTAATGAAAACGTACAAGTTAAATAAAAGGTATTGTTGTGTAATTTTAAATTCCAATTTGATTTTAAATGTACACTAGAAAATGCACACTAGGTACATCGTGCATTTTTAATGTACAATATCCACTAGCATGTAGCGAAAGTTAACCATTATTGACACTAGTGATGCTAAAGACTTCTAAAACACTTTGATATGTAAGAGTAGGCCTCTTTTTTATGAAAAGAAACTTTAAATAATTTAAAATTAGATACCTAATATCTAACTTAATTCCTTTATCCACTTATGGGTGCTATATTGGCCATTACTGACACTAGTCATGTTAGAGTATAAAACTATGATGGATTTTGGTATATAATTTTTGGATTAAATAAGAAGATTCGTAAAATGAGAAAGATAAGAACTTTTTTTATGTGTTTTTTTTAACTAAATGTTACATTCAATTTAAAAATTATGCACATGAATCTTTCTCGCCCTTCTCATTTTAAAATCTTTTTCATTGGCACGTATTAAAAACTAAATATATATGTAGTTTCAAGTGCTAATACTAAAAACTAAATATATGGTATTAGTTTATGAACTTATTATGATAAATTATGGCGTTGATTGGTATTACTACTAACGATTGTTTATTACATACTTCTAGTATTTTCATTTTCAATTTCTTATATACAAGCCTAAAAATAATTTTAGTTTGTTGATAGGTATTATTAATACTCAGAAATCTCATACTCACCAATCCACTATTCTATGACTATTTTATTCACTTTTCATAAATAAATGGGTATGCTTTATGCCTTTATCTATTCTCATACTCACCTAACTACATTACAATGGGTAATAGCCTATGGGTGCCATATCTCCTATAGTCCTATATAAGAGCTTTCTTGGGTTGTATCACCAACACAATTTTCTTCATTACCCTTCTTATTTTCCAAACATCTTTTGTTCTCAGAGCTAAATCATGGGCCAGTCAATGAAGTCTTTTACAGCTGTTTGTCTTGTGCTCCTGCTTGTCTTGGCCACAGGTTCATATAATTTTCGACCTTTAAAATATATATAATTATCCTGCTTATGATATTTCAAATTTCTATTAATTATCGTCATAGATTAACTGCTGATGTCTCACAAGCTTTCACTTCTATTATTATATACTACATTACCAAGTACTAACTCGGTGAATCAATATGTTTTGGAACAATGAGAAATACAATTTATACGTATAAAGAAGTATATATACGTTTTTCTTTGTTCTCAACATATGTTTATTTTTTGTATATAGAAATGACATTCATAGAATACTCTTATAGTAGATCAACTATAGGTTGGACGTAAAAATTCTCTCTTTTACTAGCTTATATATGCATATTATATTTGCATTTGCGACGAGGCTGAAAAGACAACCATAAATTATAAATAATACCTCTAGAAAACACAAAACCTAACGTATAGCCATTGGTATCAATAAGTGATAAAAGGAAAACTGGAGAAAAACTTCCAAACTTCTAGAAGTCGTGAGCATATCGTATATTTCTTGAAATTTTAGGGTATTTCATGAATTTTCTTCAACTTCAAATGTACATAGTGAAAATTTAACATCACAAACTTACCACTTCTTTTTTTTATATCTTAAATAGAGGTTGGGCCAAGAGTAGCAGAAGCAAGAACATGTGAAACTGCAAGTCACAAGTTCAAGGGACCATGCCTTGGCGACAGGAATTGTGCCAATGTTTGCCAAACCGAAGGATTTCCTGGAGGAGATTGTCAAGGTCTTCGCAGAAGATGCTTTTGCACCAGGCCTTGTTAATTTCATGCGCATTATAACATATAATGTGCTTTAATTTCATCTTACATGGTGGTTGTCTAAAATAAAGCTATGGCATACATGCAATAATAATTGTGCGTCTATTGTTGTACTATGTCACCTGTTTTCTACACCTAATGTAGTAATGTCATTATTGTAAGATGAAAAAGTTTGTCCTTTTCGTTTTTTATGGTAAAATTTGTATTGATGGTTGTGAATTGTGATGAATGAAATTTGCTTGGATTTAATTTTCTCTATTAAAATAAGAACATTAGTACATTAGTATGAATGATGATGGTGACTCTGTGGAGTCAATATCAACAATTTAAACAAATCTTAGAATAAAAGGTAGAACTTTTTCGATGCCATATCAATTTCGATGAAGGATTTTGTTATGTGAAATTGGATCGAATTGGGGTCACAAGAAAGAAATTTTAGATCTATTTTATTGATAGTCTTACGTGGCCAATAGTCATATATTTAGCCTTATCTATACTAAAATAGAGTAAAATTCTATTCATTTCTTTATACTTCCTCCGTTTTATATTATTTGAAATGTTTTGATTTTCATACACTCCTTTTGACTGTATTTTATGATTTTAAATAAGAAAAAATACAGTCAAGTCGAATCTTGTTAGATTCAGCTTCAAATTTTTACTTATAGAAAATTAGAGAAATTAATGATTAAAGTTACGCATCAACAAGCGTGCCCGGAGAAATATTTCAAGTAATATAAAATAGAAGAAGTATAAATAAAATTACACGCAATATTTAAAGTCGAAGTTTAACTATAAAGTACTCTCGACATACTGATAAAAAATATCATAATATGATATTTTGTAAGTATCTTATAAATTTAATGCTTCGGTTTTATTAATTTTTATATGTCATATTTTAAGAGATTGTGATGGTCAAAATAAAATTTCAATACATGTGCCTTCAGTATAAAAAGAAATGGATCAATTATTTATCAAGTATTCCTTCATATTTCTTAGGGTACGTTCTCTACACTTAAATTCTCGTGAACTTATTTGAACTTATCGTAACTTGTTGAAGTTTATTTTATAAGGCGTTAGAAACTTATCTAAACTTATCTGAACTTAATCGAACTAATCTGAACTTATTTAAATTTTACTGAATTTTTTAGAACTTATTAGACCTAAAACTTACTATATTTTTTAAGGTGAAAATAACACACCCTTGACGTCTTGGGCCTCTTGACTTTACTTAAAGCAGCAGCGGGAAATAGAAAAAAAAAGAGCTTAAAACCGATCCAAGTCAATCAAATTTGAATACGTAAGACTTTACATGAATTACATCAACCTAGAGCTTGCCAGGTTTGCAGGTCACATTGTTTGGACTTTACTTGGCCACTTAAAATAGGGCCTAGTTCCAAGCCCAATAACTTGTAAAGCCCACTTAAAATAGGGCTTAGTTCCAAGCCCAATAACTTTCTTCTTTATTACTTCTCGATTATAGAATGTGCTTTTAGCTTGAAGAGTGCGATCCTGCCAAATAATATGGTGAAACTATTGATCGAGAATAGATTGATCCTTAAAGATCTACTATTTTCTAGTAAAAGTGATTTTCAAACTGAATTTATTAATTCAATATTTCTATTACCGCAACATTAAACGTATACAGTTTGAGATTTATTCACAAACATTTCTTTTACTATTATTAATTTAATATATTTTATAAGAGTTTTTTGTCCCAAACCACCTTAACTTTGTGCCGCTTTGCGAGAAACTACCTTAAGTAAACGAAATTATCCAAAACTACCTGAACTCCATAAAACCATTGTTGACCAATACCCAAATGGTTTTCCAACCAGTTGACCATGGTTTTCTGGTCAATAATAGTCACGTGCCAAGCACGTGAGTCGAATTTTTGCCATTTTTTGTTTCTCCTCTTTGTGGCCACCACTCACCACCCAATGCCATCACCTTTGCCTAGCCACATCTACCAATACGAACCCACCGTTACTCGCCACAACCACTATGACCACCCATTGCAACCCAAAGCCACCCGGTGCAACCCACAACCACCAATACCAGCACCCAACACAAGCACTCGACACAAGCACTACGACCACCCACTGCAACCCACAACCACCCGCTGCAACCCACAACCACCAATACGAGCACCCACCACAAGCCACATCCATATACAACCACCAACCGTCACTTGCCACAACCACCGCAACCCACAAACCGCCCTACCCAGTACCCACTACTCGTAAACCCATATCTCGTCCACAAATCGAAAACTCGCAACCCACAAACTGCCCCACCCACACCCTACCACCACGATTAGCACCGAAAATGAGGGAATGGAGGGAAATGAGGGAATTGGATGAAAAATGGCAAAAAAATCGGGTCACGTGCCCAACACGTCGTTATTATTGAACTGAAAACCACGGTCAACTCCCCTTTAAACCATTTGGGTATTGGTCAACATTCAACAATGGTTTTATGTAGTTCAGGTAGTTTTGGACAATTTCGTTTACTTAAGATAGTTTCTCGCAAAGTGACACAAAGTTAAGGTGGTTTGGGACAAAAAATTGTTTGTTGTAAATCAAATATTCTAAGCACCTTTTGTTTTTGTTAAATTTTGGAAAGATATTTTGACTCATTATATGATCTTAAGGTTACATAGGGTCCTTTGATAGGTAAGGAGGAGAATGGAGATTAGTCAGTGATCAATTGCTCTATCAGGGATCGTAAAATTAAGTTATCACCATAGACTAGTTTAATCCATTTACTGACTAGTTTAATCATTTCGGTAAGACTACTATCGGATTATTTTTAAAAACTGATTATTGTAGTTCGAGATTCAAAGAGAAACACAAGAAGGAAAAGAGAAGGGACGACTAGGATGGTGCGAGATGCCTAAGAATAGTTGGTTTACATTAAAATGGAATGAACTTGTTAGAAGAATGTAGGCTTGAGTTTGTATAATTTTATGTTAAAATTAGACCGCCTATTCTAATAATTTGTGTTCAAAAAATAGATTAAGCATATTCTTTTCTTGTTAATTTTAAAATTGAAAAACTAGTTATTTCATCTATAAATCATAATAATAAGATCGAGATAGCCACCTCATAACTTTTAAAAATGTTAAAAGGTACGTGTCTTATATACATGATTCATTAGTTATGGCACATACGTGTAGCTTTGCTTCAAGCCTCGACAGGAACAATTCAATGTTCCATTTGGCAATTGGCATGCACCTCTTCTCTTATAAAAGTAGCATGTAGTAGCTTCATCACCAAAACAACCTAACCATTACTACATTTCCCAGAAGCTTTATCTCGTGAAATTTAAAAGGCCAAATTGAAAGCACTCAAAAATGAAGCCATTTGCAGCTTTCATGCTTGTTTTCCTGCTTGTTTTATCCATAGGTATATCTTCGGATCTTTCGCTCCCCTTAATTAGAATGTAGTAGCACGTATTATGTACTATGAGCATGGTGTGTCTCAATTTCTATAGCACAAATTTGAGTGTTATCTGGTTCACAGACGTGTCAATAACAAACAATGCACATACATTTTGAGTCTTTGAAACTACAAACGACGTAAATTGATACTCCCTCCGTTCTTAAAAATAGATTTGTAGGTTGTATTTATATTGATGTCATTGTAGTCTTGTAGAGGAATCTAGCCAAATATCACAATTGTCCTTCGTTGTACAATTTTTGCTAGTTTGCTACTACTAATTCACTAAAGCTATCAACATTCCCAAATAATAACCAGACAATGTTGCATAATATATATTGACATTGTGACAAGTGATAACATATATTTGATTAGGTTTTGTTTTTGGTCTCATCCGTTACAACTTGGCTAGGATTCGGACTTAATTGTCATCTCTATTGCTTAGTCTTGAGACGATATTTGGAAATAATTTTGTTGCATTTTTTGTCTTACATTTTTCATGTGAAAAGCGATGCTTCCCAATGTAGCAGAAGCAAGGATGTGCACAAATCCTAGTAAAACGTACAAGGGACCATGTGCGAGTGATAGAAACTGCGAATCAGTTTGTCAATCGGAGGGATTTCCCCAAGGAAATTGTCATGGCTTCCGTAGAAGATGTATTTGCGGCAAGCCTTGTGCTTAGACATCCCAACTAATACCAAGACTCTTGACAATTAGTTGCCAGGATACTACATGCAACTATCTAGCTGCAAGTACTACCATCTTGCTATCGTCATTTTTCTTTTGCAAAAATAATTTCATCTTCTATGGAAAAGAAGGGAAAAAATTTGAAAGCAGTAATGCTTTTAGAAAATTCTACCTTTGTACTTGTTGCGTTCAAAATAGTTGCGCCATTTGCTTTTATATGTTTGTCGATATACTTTTTTTAAACGTTAATATCTCTAATTACGTATAAGTAAAAATCATAATAACTTGTTAAGGTTGGGTGATGAATAGTGATTAAATGCCAAATAGCGTAACTATTTTGAAACGGAGGTATTTCTTTAGTTGCAGTGTTTGTTTTTTATGTCCTAAAACGTTTCTTTAAATATTAATATCTAAAACGTTTCTTTAAATATTAATATCTTTAATTATTGTTTATAAGTAAAAATTATAAAAGATATTTAAAATTTATAAAAAGATATTATGAATCCTTTTGGTGTAACTAAAAAATACGGAGCAAGTATACATTACTGCATGAATGAAGTATCTATTTGATGTGACCGATGACACCTTTCTTGTGAAAAGTAGGAGGTTTGGGCTTCATTTGGGCTGGGCTTTATAGGCTCTAAACTCCATCTCACACAAAGCACAAAATAGAAAAATTTAGTATAAGTGAAACTAAACTAATTATAGTACCGATTAAGATTAGGCGAATCTAGCCAGCTAGGTTTACTAGTGGTAACTTGCTGAGACGAAAGGCCCAAATTTGATTATGCTAGCAGCCTAGCACCCTCGCCTCTATAGTCATAAAATTCAAGTATGCAACAACCATTGATGTCGGGGAAAATTCGGGGTTGGCGCAGTGGTTGGGGCTTTTTCTCCATCCCTATGATAGGAGCTCGATGCTTACTCGATCTATGTTTCCGCTTCTTATTTGCAATAGATTTCATCCTACTTTAAAAAAAAATGATGTTAGACACTTGACTGAATTGGAAGAATAAGCAAGGCGAGAATGGTGTTTATGCTTTATCAAATTTTGCTAATATAATCAACCAATCTCATAGATATATGCCTGAGAAAAGAATGTGCTAGTACGCTATTCATTTTCTTCGATAATTAGAGTCCATTATATTTTCTTAGTCCGACGCGTGAGAAGCAATAATTATACTACCATTTAGTTTTTAATACGATTTTAGTTTTAATTATCAAAAACTCCTAACTATCAAAAAAAAAAAACTAACGTGATTCCACTTTGCTTTCATGAGTTAGACACTGGAAATTGAAAACGTAATGTTATATCTCCATTGTATGATATAAATTAATTGTTCACTATATTTTGGATTGATCAGTCTCAGGGCAGTTCTCCCCACCTTATTTTCAGTTCAGTTGCAATCAATTTAGTTCCTAAATTATTATCATTACTATTAGTTATAATTAAATTCCATTCAGTTGCAATCAGTTCAGTTGTTTTATGCCGAAGAGAACATACTCTCATTCTTTGTCACTTGTATGAATATTTAAATATATGTAACATAAGAAAGCAAAAATCTCAGCAAAAAACAAATGGCAAATAGAAAAGCTAAAATTTTATTATAATTATTGATACCAATATCATAACAATATATCTATCTAGAATGAACAAGGAGAACTACTATTAGCATGCAGTAACATCAACCATTATTTCACTCTAATTTAAATTCCTAATAACATGGATGACCTAGTATTAAAATTTATTCATAAGCTCTTATTAATACTACGTCCTAGATAATAATAACTTAAGCACTAGGGGGTGAACCACCACCACAGAATTGCTTAACAAGATTCTCAACAAAAGGGCTTTCGATCTTCTTAAGAACACCACAACAGTCAGAACTTAATGAAGAAAGCTTGCCATCTTTAAGGAAACTTTGGAAATCTTTTAAACAAGCAGGTGCTCCAGCGCTGGCGCCGCCGCCTGGTGGCTTAAAAGAAGGCAATGGAGGAAGAGTTGGAAAGGGGAAAGATGGGAAATGAGGAGCTGACATTGGTGGAAGAGTTGGGAAGAAGGGGTGTGGGAACATGAACCCGAATCCGGGGTGTGGGAAAAACCATTGAGGGTTTGTGGCAACTTGAGCTTCATCTTGTTGTTGTTGTTGTTGGGCAACTGCACTTGAAGTTGCCAACAAGAAAATAGCAGCTAGGAATGCAACAAAGATCTTCATTTTTGGACGTGATCTAGAATAGAGTGATATATAGGAAGTGTGTTTGTGATGTGATTTTTGAAATGAATGAAGTTTAGTGGGTATTTATAGTGTTTGAGCTGAGTGTTTAAGATAATTTTTTTTTTTTTTGATAATTTGAGTGTTTAAGATAATTATTAATCACTTAAGATAGATTTTAGTATATGATAGATTTGGATATTAGTTATCATTGAAGATGATTAATTAGATTCTCGTTTATCTTTTACATTTTCACAGCAAATTGATAATTACTAGCTGAAAACCTTTTTTTTTAATTACTATTAAGTGAAGAGTCCATTATATCCAAAATTAGGTGATCAGCAAATTGATAACAGTTTGTGGGAAGGGGAAATGCATGTGTGACACTTATTCTACGTATATTATTTTCTTTTGAGATATTTACATCAAAATTTAGAGATAAATCTCAAATTTTATTAAATAAATTATTACTGATATGATAAATTTAACTGTCTACCGATCCTCCCTCAAGACCAAAATCAAACTACTCAACTAGCACCATATATATTTATATTTTACAAAACAAATCTCAATATAGTTTCTAGATTTATCTCAATTTATAACTTATCTTCATAACTTTTATCTAATAGATATATTTTTTTTTGTTACAAATACATAATTTTGGCAAGGCAATCCCTATGACGATCAATACTTGAAAACAGAAATCCAATCCAATCCCAATCCGAATTCGTAATTCGGATCGGATTCGAACTGTGTTCGGATTGGATTCGGATTGGATTTGGGTTGAGATTTTTTCAGAAATTAGATTATCGGATCGGATTGGATTAAGGGTAATTGGATCCGAAAATCCAATATAACCGAATAGTAATATGCCTTGTATTATGTAATATGGATATGGATTGGGCTTAAGTGCTTAACTGATTTGTTTTAAAAAAAAGCCTAGTGCTTAAGTGCTACTGCTGTATTCTTTGTTGTTGAACTAAACCTGCTGTATTCTGTGTTGTTGGACTGGAAGTCATGTATTCTGTTATGTTCTGTTGTAATGAATTATGACCTATGGGCTATGGGTTTGTTATTAGTTTATTAATGGACTATGGGGTTGTAATGAATTATAAATTTGATAATTGTAAATCTATTGGGCTGCTGTTGTCGGCTTGTCGCGCCTGCTTTATTTCATAAAAAAACAAAGTTTTTAAAAAATTGGATTTTTGGATCGGATCCAATATAGAGTTTGAAAATTCAGATTAGATTGGATTTGATTCAAAATCTAATTGGTTCGGATTCAGATTGGAAAATTGAAATCCAAATTTTGTTTGGATCGGATTGGATTAGACCCAAATCCAAACAATACACCGAACTTTCACCCCTAATCAATACTATGCATTAACAAGTGTGCACGTCAAAACGTTCGGGAACTCCATAATGTTTTAACCATGCTTTACGTCTTACGCGTCTAGGTGACTATGTGGTGGAGTGGAGTCTTTTGGAGACTCTAACAAGGGCTCGCTAGTAATTTCACACAATGGGCATTTAAGTTGTTACCATAGAGTCAAGTTATCATAGAGTGTTGGTACTAATAGAGTCATTTTGATTTTGATACCAAATTAGATTTTGATAATAAATTTTTAAGTTGACACTAAGTTACAACTTAAATTGGTATCAAGTTACACTATGGTACCAAATAGACTCAAGTGGTACCAATTTACTGTATTTTGGTATCAACTTATTGTATTTTGATACCAACAATATTTTTTTTGGCCCCCTTTCGAGAACCCCATGATAAGAAGAATTTCCTCTGGCCTGCCCTCACACAGGGTCACTAACCCAGATGCCCAACAATCCCCAACCCCACCCCCACCCCCACAACATGAAATTTGCTTCAAGATTTAAACCTTGGTATCTCATGTGGGAGATAGAAATTCATACCATTGGACCCAAAGGTCCTTGATACTAGCAATATGACACCATATAGAATCAATTCGATACCAAACTGATAAATTGATACAAATATAAAGTTAAGTTAATACCAAACTACTCTTCAACATGTAAAATTACCAGCGTGCCCAAAAGACTCCACCATATTGTCACCAACCGTTTGTCCCATGCTCTACGGAAAGAGTACGAAACAAGAACAAAAGAGAGAATAGGAAGGGGAAAATGAAACGAGCAACAGAAAAACAAACAGCAAAGCGCAGAGTTTAGAATTTAGTCATTTAGATTTAGGAGAGAAAAAGAAAATAAGATGGTGGCGTTATCACTATACAGAGGAAATCTCCATAGATTATCACCCGACGTAGCTCGACGATGGTTAATGCCAACCCCCGCCATTTCTATCAAGGATTTTCGCTCTCTCCTCTTTCGTCGCACCAAAGCAATCTCTCTCCTCCCTTCATCTTCTTCCGCTGTACCTTCTTCTTTCACTCCTACCATCACAACCGTCGTCTCAAACCCTAACCCTAACCCTAATGTCGTCGTCGATACTATCATTTCTGCGCCACCTGATCAATCGGATTTCAGAGAGCCTGAAAACCCTAATTTATGTCCCGAACCTTCTGATAATGCTGATATTAAAATGGAGGATGCGAGCGATTTTGCGGTGTTGAATCAGGCGTTGGTGTTGGTTGGTGAAGATGATAAGACGATTGCAGAAGAGGAGAAGAAGGAGAAGGAGATTGCTCCTGTTGTAGAGAATTTAATTCCGCCTGTTTCAGAGGTTTGAATTTCTCTCCAATTTTTGTGCTTTTTGAGTAATTTGATTGTTTTTGCTGTGTTTTTTATAAGGTTGTTGAAATTGGATCGCATTTTGTTGTAATTTTATGTTAATGCTTGATTATGATTTATGAATGATTGTGGATGGTAATTGTGTTTACTAGATTGAGAGGGAAGTTAACTGATTAGTCCAGTTCATGAGTATATTGACAAGTTTTTACGGTGAGAATTTCGTAATTTATAACCGTTATGCACGTGTTTTTGTACATAAAATTACAAGGTTGTATATTCGACGACAACGTTTGTATATTGAGTCATAAGTGCTGTATATAGAATCAATAATGTTGCTTATGAAAATCAATTTATCAACATCATCTATTAACTATAAGATGGAAGATGGTGTATATAAATTGTTCATAACCGTTTTGAACTAGGCATCACTCATACTAAGAGGTCATAGTGTTTTGGTATTTTTAGCAGAACACAGTTGTCCGTTGATTTTCTTTAGTGAAAAACAATATGGAACGAAGAAAATTAGTTGAATGGTATGATAATTTTGAATAATAATGAATATTGTGTTATAATTATTGGGTTGGTTATATTGGATATTTGGATGGTGAAATTATGAGTACCATTGTATTATGTTTTACTGTTTGTGTCGAATATTCTGCTTTATCTGTAAAGTGGTTGCAGTTTTGCTATGTTGTTTGTCCTTGTTTTGGTAACCTCCAGATTCTAGGTGCCATAATAAACACTAGTCTTGCCCATGTTTAGTTTGAAGCAACGAAATATCACAGTAATCAAACGTAGCATTTATGTGTGGGTGGGAGAGTATGATATGTTCTCTCTACTATAAGAATGTTTCTTTATGATGGAATAGTTTTTTGTATTTATCTCTGCAGAACGTAGTATATGTGTTATTTCATAGCATTTTTTTGCACTAGTGTGAAGCTCCTGTTGAAGGCCAGAAACATGGTCTACACCTAAGAAGCACTTAAAATTTGACATTAGCTTAGTGTCTTGCTCTTGCTGTTTTAGGTTTTAGTGTCAAGCATTGCCGTGCAATGATCATTATTAAGCACTGCTTGGTTAATGACTAAAATTATTCATTTTTGTACGCAGGGCAATAACAAAGATGATACAGTTGATGAGAAAGAGGAGCGGAAAAGAGAGGTCGAGGAGAAGTTACAGATCTTAAATGAAAAGAAACACAATTTAGTACAAGCACTTAAGCAGGTAGATCTCATCTATGCCTTTTGTGTCTTGGATTTTCCTTGTTCCTGCTTCTATTAGTTCCTTATGGTGGCTTTAAATTGCTTGATTTTCTTATGTATGGGCTCTGTTCCGGTTTTTTATATGAATGTTTTGCACAGCTTCAGTGGCTTATTGCATCTTTTATTAAATGAAGTTTGCATCTTTTATTGCATGAAGTTCACATATGACTTTAGTTTGAAGTTCAGCTTGTAGCACTTTGCTGTAGAATTAATCCCCTTGTTCTCTATGCCGTGGTTTTTATTTATATTTGTTTGCTTTTAGCTAAAGTCCTGTGTGAGATGGCTAACATTACTTTGTCTATCGTTGCCTTGTTGATACTCGTTTTTGGTGTTCCGAGTTCATTGTTCACGAGTACTGCAAATTTAGGCCACCATGGTAGTTATTGGCTTCACTTATTTTAATATCGATACTTCTTATTGTTTCGTATCTTTTATCCCTAATTAGGCTTCTTTTTCTTTGGGCTTGTTTGAAGATTTTGAATGCAGAAGAGGAACTAAAGAGACGAAGTAGTATGCAAGCAAGTCGGCCTCCTCTTCCTCTTCAAGTAGATGCTTCAAACGACTCTGGGTCTATGACACGGCATGCTACACCTAGAGCAGGGTCAGAGGCAAATCTTACTGTTGATATGGAAGTAGGAGAAGGGGATGATGTTCTAAATAATATCCCACATTCTAGACAATTGCTCCGCATGAGCAGTACATCACCCTCGGCAGAGTCTGCTCTCCGAAGGACACCGTACTTCCAGCATAGTGGGGTAAAGCTTCATCGTGTTTCTCATTTTTTCTTAACTTGTTAACGATGATATTGAAAGGATATTAGGAAGTCACATATGAAAGCTGCTAGATGCTTAGATCTGCAAAAACTTATTGGTCCATATCTGCATATTGTTTTGCTTTTCACCTGGGTAGACTGGTCTAAATATCGGCTGTCATGTCAAAGTACCTATAGGGGTATAGTTGTAATAGCTCCATATCATTGAAAAGTGAGGATATGTTGCTACTCCATCCGTCCTTGATTGTTTGCTCCATTTCCTTTTTAAGGGTCAACGTTCACCAACTTCAACAATAAAATTCTATTAATATATGGGAAAATATACTATGATCATGTAGGACTTTGTTAGATTTGTCATGACATGTATTTTCAAAATATTAACTCTTTATAACTTTTACTGTATGTATAAAAGATTTCAATTGTCAACCATGTAAATTGGAGATTGTGAAATAGCAAATGGAGCAAACAATCAGGAATGGAGGGTTGCTTGTAAGTTGAACCTTTTCTCTGTGAGGAGGGGGGTGGGGGGGGAGGGGAGATTTTATGCCTTTTATGCTTTTGCAATATCTAATCTTTTTCATTTTATTTTTTGCCCCTATTGTTTTGAATATATGACTATTGCTTTGGCTGTTGGCCCTTTTTAATGCCACCATTTGTGGCCAATGATGGTTGAGTAGTTGTGGAAAGTCAATTAATGCAGAAACAGTTATGGGTCAGGGTGCTGTTAGAGTTTGGTGTAGCGGAATGGACTAATTTGAACTTTTGAAGTGAATAGAGAAGCAAGTTGGGTAACAGATTTGAAGTGAATAGAGAGTTTATTGTGTTTGGCACTTGAGGGCAAGTGCTAAGTTGATGAAAGGCGATAGATGAAGTAGTATTCTGGGCTGTCATTACTTAATATAGGTGAAAAATAGTTGGTTTTGAAAATGATTTGGATGGCTTCAAGTCACTTTTTTTTGATAAACTATGAAATTTATCTGCAAGGCGTGATCTATTATTTATCTGATTGCTGAACCTCCAATGTAATATAACCTGGAAAGACCTCTTTAGGTTTAGGGCGTAAGAGTGAAGAGGATGTTATTGGTGGACTCGCTGCTTATCACCCTACTGCAGATGAAGAAATCCCTTTGAATAAGAATGAGGTTTACTTAGATGTATGTTTGTCAGACCTCAAGAAAATTGACTGCTTAAGCCAATATACAATGTGTCGATATGCTTGTTTGCATGGTTGCCATGCCTATGAATATTTGAAGACATATTTTGTATTCTAAGACACCATCACGTGGATGATTCCCAGGAGCTGAATGGTTATAAAATTGGGAATTAAAGATTAATTAAAGATTTGTTCTATATATAGATTGAGATTGTAGAATACGTTCCTTATTCAGGGTGAGTGCTGGTAAACAGAATCAACAATAGTTAGAAAGGGATTACCCACACGAACAGAAAAGATAAAGTCTAGGGGAAGATGAAAGTTTTTTGGTAGTTAATAGTTAATGTTGCATTAGATGGATTGGACTGGGTGCCTTGTGGAAGCTGGAGAACTTATGAGGTGATTGGATTCCGCTTCCAACTATGGGGGAAAGGACAGTTTTATCTAAATTCTAATAAATGGAATTAGAACACGAATATCTTGCAATTTTGTGAATCCTGCTATAACCTAACCCTGTTTTATCTTATGTGACATACATGTACATATAGGAACGTTTTAAACGTATGTATCTGAATGTGAAATGTACCTGTATAAGTTTCATCAGAGGAATTAATTATTTCTTATGATTTGTGATTACTCTATGATTTAACCTCAATCCTTTGTAAGAAGAATAATACTAAAAGGTTGTATTATTTTGATTTATGAATTAACCTTGATCCTTTGTAAGAGGAAATGATTATTTGTTATGCTTTTGAATTGATTCTCCAAAAGGGATTTGTCCAGTCTTCTCTACTTGATCATTTTGATTATGACATTTTATTCTTCTCTATTCATTGATAGATAGCTTTTCTGTTTAGCTGTCATAACTCAGTAAATTTTTTGTCCGGACTGGTGAAACAAATAAAACTGTCAGCTGCGACGTGCAATGTTAAGAAATATGCTAGCTGGCATTTCTGTGAATCCCTAGAGTCTAGAGGCCTGTTTTGATGGACATAGGGGCCCTTCTAGTACAAGTCCGCTAAACACCAAATTGTTTGGTAGATAACAAGGTGGTGGAAAGATTACACCACCTTTCCTGTAAATATTAATGAAGGGAATCAACAGTTCATTGGTGATGCGATAACTTAGACATGGATATAGGAAATTCAATGTGGAATTGTGCATTAATTTTATTCTTACTCTATTTTTTAGTTGATTGTACCAGGTAGACTAAGCTCTATGTGCTTGTAATGAATTTTGTCAAAATGCAAGAACTCTTTTTGCTTTTCGCCCTGCTGCTATACCAGATGAATTATATCTTGCCACTTTTAGAATATAGGTATTACAGCACTTGCTCAAACTTTTTGTTTTTGAAGTTCTCTTTCAATTTTTAGAATTCTACATTGTTTGCGGAAGGGGGACAAGATATTTATAGCCCCTTAAAAGGTTATGTTTTGTATGTAGTTGTAATAGATAGTAACAATGCTGAATTTATTTCAAGCGAGTATGTCGTGGTGCAGGCTTCGCATCCTTCCCGAGCAGCGTTGGTGGCCGCTGGCAGTCCCTCTCGTTTTGCTCCCTCGGGAAACCAAGGTCAACCTTCAAACTTGCCAACCGTGTCTGTATCTGGGACTAACTATTTTGCATCTTCACCTTCCCCGGCTGCTTCTGGTGGCACATCAGGTTTCAGAGATGCTCGACACCCAAGCCCATGGAACTAAAGCCTGTATTCTCCATCATGTGTCCTGTTTAGACATACTAGGGCATATTAATTAGACAAAGTTTGATGCTCCATTTTGTAATCAGACAAGGCTTGTTCTTGTTGATTGTTGTAATAGTGTGGTATCTGCTGGGTCATATAATTAAGTGGTTGTTTGGTTAAACATTGGAAGTATTTTTTCCTAGGAAGATGTTTTTCCCTGTGGTTGCATTTCCTAGAGAATGCACAAAGTTGTTTGGTTGATCAAAGGAAGTATAACTTTCGATTAGAAAGTTCCACTTACCTAGAGAGGCCTAGGTGAGCAACTTCTTCCATTTTGTAGGAAGTAAAACTTTCGAGGAAGTGTAAGTTCCTATATATTCCTCAGCTAAACAACTTCACCTTCTTCTACTTCCTAGGGATTCTTCTTCCCATGGTTTTCTTTATTAACCAAACAATCACTAAATTTGCAAATATACATAGTTTTACGCTTGTTGACTTGTAGTAGTTTTAAATCGCTTGTACCACATATGGTTCCTTCTATGTGGTATCGAGCCATTGGAATTCATTTTTGTTAGCTCAGTTTTATTTTTTATAATTCTCATTTTTTTTTGGTATACCAAGTGAATTAGCGAATGTAAATGTAGTGATTGAATTAACTGATATTTTAACACTTTTCCTCGTCTTCAGAAGTTTCATATGTAAATTCCATTTTTTTAGCATCAATCGAATATAATTACTTTGACATTTCTGTTCTCAGATGTTGCAAATTTACATTGTTGTGATGAACAATTTGTTGTTGAATTCGTCTCTCAGCTCAATTATATATATATTAATTCGTTTTGGCCATGCAGAAATGACATTATCTGTGTGTGAAATAATTTCAGTGTGGAGTGATGGTTCAGAGACCTGAGACTTTCCTGTATTGGTATGTTCTTTTGTTTCTCTAGTGCATTGCCTAAATTCGAAAAATTGAGCAATATAAGTTGCGGAATATCGATATCAACAAAGAAAAAGATAAAGTGTGATATATTGGCATGTTATTGTCCAGGATATCTTGTGGGTACAGCAGTTCATTGTCAAGGCCCTATCTTACTTACAATACTGAACTACTATTGCATTTGCAGCCGACCACGTATCTCTGCATGAAAATTTGACACATCTTTGTATCTAACATATGTTTTGCAACTCCACACTTTCTGCGGATGATTTAATCCGTTAAAAAGTATGGATTTGTATTTGCTACTTGCTAAGTCATTCACAACTAGACAAATTGTATAAGATAATACGGGTTTTTTACCAAATACCTCTGAGTTTTCACGAAATTCACCGGGTACCCTCGCACTTTTGAAAATACACATGGTACCCCTCAGTTTCAACATAATACATCCAAATGCCCATAATGACTAACGGCGTTAACCACCGTTAGTCATTAACCCTAATTTTCTGATTTAAACCCTAATTAACCTTAATTCTAACCCTAAACCCTAACCCTAATCCTCCCACCACCCCCACCCCAGCAACTCCCCCTCCCCCTCCCCCACCATCCCGCCGCTCCCCCTCCCCACCCTCCCCGCAGCCTCCCCCACCCTCGTCGAATTCCCCCACCCTCCCGCAGCTCCCCCCACCCCCGTCGAATTCCCCCCACCCTCCGCAGCTCCCCCCATCCCGTCGAATTCCCCCACCCTCCCCCCACCCCATGTCGAATCCTCCCCTCCCCCCCCCGACGAATTCCGCGAACGGGGCTGCAGACGACGAGCGAGAGAGTGAGGCTGCGGACGACAGCAGAGAGAGGTCGACTGCGGGCGTGAATTCGACGGAGGTGAGGGGAGGGGGATTCGACGAGGGTGAGGGAGGGTGGGGGAATTCGACGGGGGGGGGGGAGGCTCGGGGTGGGGGTGGTGGGAGGGTGGGGAGGGTTAGGGTTTAGATTTAGGAGTTAGGGTTAAGGTGAGGGTTTAGGGTTAGAATTAAGGTTAATTATTATTTAAATCAGAAAATTAGGGTTAATGACTAAAGGCGATTAACGCCGTTAGTCATTAAGGGCATTTGGGTGTATTATGTTGAAATTGAGGGGTACCAGGTGTATTTTCAAAAGTGCGAGGGTACCCGGTGAATTTCGTGAAAACTCGGGGGTATTTGGTGAAAAAACCGAAGATAATAAAGTAGATATAACCATGACTAGAAGGGCTACCTAACTTTTCCTCTCTCCATTACCAAAAACAACAATACACATTTGCCAAAAGAGTACAAATTCTATATACTCATGTACAAAGAATATAAGTAACCAATGGTCATATAGAAGAAAATAAGCAAAAAATAGTTATAAATAAATAGAATTTATAACAAGTCAATCATAATGTTGTACATGGGTGTTGTATGCGGATGCATGACATGTCGACATGAAGCACTTAAGCTTTAGAATCCATCTACCCATACCACCTATCAGTTTCATATATAGGGGTGTGTAAAGACCAATGTTGAACCGGAATTTGGACCGCACCGGACCAAGATTCCGGTCCGGTCCTCGATGTAACACCCCAGAATTTCAAAGGCGGAAAAGAAAGAAATAATTTTAATATTAATAGGACGATAGCGGAAACATCGTCTTCTGGGAATGTTACTACTACTAGAATAGTGTTTAAATAACTAAGTGATAAAAACAAACATAATTAAATACTATAAGTAAATTAATTACTTAGATTAAAATCAAAAAGAGAAAACTATCTCAAACTAAAGAGAAGTCTAGAACTAAAACCCTAATAGATTATTTCTCGCGTCTCAACCCGAGCCCAAAATCAAAGAAAATCCCCATCAACAAAACCTGCAAAATATACAACAAATATCCACAATCAGTGGGGAGTAACTAGCAGTTCTCCCAGAACAAAAGCAATCAAAGCACGATTCAGAAGAAGATTATTAAGAAAGGAATAACATGCAATCATTACATCAATAGCATGCACATAGAAATCATAAAGCTCATAGATGAAACAAGTGATCATCAACAATAAGTAAACATGATAGAGTGAGTGACATAATTCTAATATATATAAATAATAATAAATCAAGAATTCAACAAGTTATTGAGTCAGAAACCGAACGCCAGTGATTCGCAAATCACTTCCTAAGGTTTGTCGGATCGCAATCTCGGGTCGGCCTATGGGCTTACGTTCCCCACTGCCTCGTGTCTAAGAATGGCCAAACTCCCGATGCGGGGGTAGAACACGAGAACTCCCCGACTCTCGGACGACAACAATTAACCCAGGTGTACCCCTAGTTCGCAAACCAGGTGGTTGGCATGTTCTTCACCGGGGACTACATCTATCCCACCGAATATTCTTATCTCAAAATACAATCA
This sequence comes from Beta corolliflora, assembly GCA_947648045.1. Taxonomy (NCBI): domain Eukaryota; kingdom Viridiplantae; phylum Streptophyta; class Magnoliopsida; order Caryophyllales; family Amaranthaceae; genus Beta; species Beta corolliflora. The sequence goes on from CANSZD010000391.1 coordinate 323,220, forward strand.
TGCATATAATCCAAGTATCATTCATCTAAAATATTCATCAAAAAGGGATGCCACCCGACCTTATACCCACAGTTCATCAAAACAGTTCTTCATAATTCCTCAAAATAAATCACTTATAAATTTTCAACAAATATCTCTCATAATAACACTTGAACATCTCCAAACATCATCAATGATAATGTACTGGTTTTTACAGCATCCACAATTCCATCAACAATACACCACCAAATAACTCTAAATCATATTCATTACAAGAGTAGTAACAATTAATCATTTTCTTTCATAAATCAAACATAAACATATGGTTACCCAATGATACATACTGCATACTACTGAAAATCAGCAACCCAGAATATAATAAATTATAAATTATTTCTGATTTACAAGCCCTCAAATAATTTAAAAGTGTATCCTCAATTTCACAACAAAAACACTATAATAATTATTAAACTAATAATTTCGAGCAGTAAAATCATACAAAAATTATCATACGACCCTAATGGATCTACTGACATGATAAAATTTTTATTTATAATTTTCGGACTCCAAAAGTAATTTTAACAGCTAATATACAGATTCCTCAAATAAGCCATTATAATAATTAAAAATATAAACAGACACCCAAAAATTACCAAAAATTTACATAACATGTAAAAACTCACGGAAATACATAATATTCAAAGAAATTAATTTTTCTGCCTCTACAAATAATTTTCATGATTTATATACTGACAGAACCGAAATTACAAAAACAGATATATCAATTAAATAAAACAGTAAACAGTAGTTAAAAATTATTCTAAGGAATGGAATACATTATACGCATGTAACATGATCTAAGAAAAATAATTTCATCAATTTTAACAGTCGTTCAATAATTATTATGAAATTTAGCCAAAAACGCACAAAATACCAATTAAATCAAATAAATATTAAAAATCATGCGAAAATTATTTTTCTCTACACAGTATTCACATAGCGTGTGTCACGTATGTTCATGTCAAATTTCGTCAAAAATTTCATTCAAAAAGTATTTTAGATAATTCCTAACGTAGTAATCTAATACCGAATAACACCCTAATCACTATGGTTCTAAGATAACAACTAGTTACCTGGATCGTCGGAGGCGAGCTGAAAACTTCTGGAAATCCCCAAAATAGGCGTGTGATCCTCTCCTTCTTCAAATCCCAAGCACCAAGAATGAGGAAAAAGCAACAAGAACAATTCACGAACAATTAACAAGAAGTAGAAATGAAGAAAATTTAAGAGAATGAAGATGATGATGGTGGCCGAAATATTTGGAGAATGGCAGCCAAGAGTTCTGATTTTCTAATCAGAATTTGAAGTGAATAAAGGGGTTTAAAGAGGTTTAATTAAAGGAAATCATTAGGAGGGTTATGGGAGTTATAAGGCATCAAAGAGTCACAAGAAGAATGAAAAGAAAAGAAAGAAGAGAAGGTTCTCCTTCTCCTTCACCTTGGCCGGCTGCCCCAAGCCCAACACACCCACAAAAACTTTCGGCCCAAATCAACAATGATCCATGCTTCAAAAACCCGCTACGCGATAAAACGATTAATTCTTAAATCGCGCCTAAACTTTGAAAATACTTAATAATGAAAATAATTCTAATAAATTATATTATAAATATAAATATAATGCACACATTAACACACCATATAATAAAATAATAATTCGGCTCCCAAATTATAAAGAATAAAAATCATTGATCTAGAGAAAATAATAAATTATTTATTTTTTTACGAAAAGAATATCATTTTAAAATAAACTAACTCCAAAAATAAAGGGTGAAAATTACGGGGTGTTACACTCGATCCACAGAAAAACACGATTCTGGGTTTCTGGTCCGGTCCAAAGCCAGAAAATTTATGTCCGGATTGGTAGATCGGAATTCTTTTTTTTTTTGTAAAAAGAAAAGTTTTAAGGTTTAAAAAGTTCAAAATTTAGAAAGTTAGAAAGCTAAAAACCTACTCTTTATTGCCTTTAGGATTATTGTTGTTAGAATTATTAAATTTTAATGTATCTAATTTATAAATATGTATAAATCTAAACAAAAAAGATTTTTTAAAATAAAATGCAGATTCCGGTTCAACAGGTTTAAAATCGGACTAGACCGAAAAAATTCCAGTTCGGTCCCGATCCAAAGAATTTCCAGATTCCGGTCCACCGGTCCTTGTCCAGTCCGATCCTGGACCGATGCACACCCCCTGGTCATATATATACCCGCTCGAAAAAAAAAATACGTTAGGATGAGCGCAATACAATGTCCACCAAATCTTACCCATCTAGTATCCCAAAAAAAAGTTCTATAAGAGTCAAGATAAAGATTATGGAGGTGGATCAATATTGATAAATGACATTCATGCACTTGGATTTCCAAATCCTTTCTTCTAAACTTGGGTGAAATTTATGTGAATGGACCCATGTCCAATTCCAAATTCTTTAGTTTCTAAAACATAGAATTTGGGCCACATCTAGATTTGCAAATGAAATACACATTTCCCAAACATGACCATATATTATTGCAAATAAGTTTTGGTTAATGGGGACAATTAGTCAAAAACTCTCGTAATGTGGCCCCTACACCTCAGCCCTTTCTGCACTAAAGCAATGGAAAAATCATGTTACTAAGGACCCCACTTTACCAATTCCCCATTCTCTTCTTCCTTCCCATTTTCCACACCAAAACAAGTCAAAAATTGAGACCTCATTTCCCCCCACCTCAACCGGCGCAAGTTAGAACAAAAACCTTCCAAAAGTTCTATCTCAATTCTCAACCCCCACAAATTCCTTCCCCACCCAAAAGAAAACCAATTTTACCTTCAAAATCCTCAATTTTTTCTCACCTAAACTCACCACAAAAATGGCACACAACCCCACTAACAGGCGCAAGTTAGCAGCAACTCCAGACCCACCTCCTCTCTCACAAACCACCGGAAAAAAACACCCAAAAACTTCAACTTCCACCATTTACAACCTCACTAATCACTTCTCAAGGTTACATCCCAACCCAAAAAAACCCTCAAATACCCATAACCCACTTCCTCAAAAACACTTAGATACACTTTTACAAGCTAAATCACTCTCAAAATCAGTTAATTTAGAGCCCTCAAAACATAGTTTTGGTCAAAATTTTGGGAAACAAGGGAAAAGGGTAGTCTTGGAAAGTGGGAACAAGAACAAATCTTTGGTGGGTGTTGTTGAAGAGATAGAATCTAAGAAAGAATTGAAGAAAGTGGAAAAAGGAGAATCTAAGAAAGACAAATTAATGGTGGTAAAACCAACATTAGTAGGAAATGGGATTGGAAAGAGGAGATCATTTTGTGATGCAAAAGTGGAATTGGCTAATTTCTTGATTACAAATTGTGCAAAAGTGGTTTCTGCAGATATGCCTCCATTTATGCAGATACATTCTGTTGGTTTTGCTAGAAAGATTAAAGATAGTCTTGAGAAATTTACTTCCAAAAATCTTGCCTTGTCACTCAAAAAGGTACTACTTTTACTATTATTTCCTCATATTTTGGTCTTAATTTCATGGTTTATGTTGTTCTTGTGTTTAATTGTTTGTGAGTAACAAGCTGACAGAAATGGTCCCATGTATTTGAATTTAAATTTGTTACCTGACACTACATTATCTGAAGCTGAATATCAAATATGCTAAATCAATTTATAAATGGTCTGACTATATATTAATTAAAGAATAAGTATATTAATCTGAAAAGGATATAGTTTTGAATAGAATATAGCTACTGTATTTAGTTTGAAAATTCTCTATGGTCATAAATAGAGTTAAGAGTAATGGAAGTACTCGAACTTTGATATAAGTTATCACTAAGGAGTAAGGACGTGAACTTTCAAAAGTTATCATTAAGGATCTTAGTGATAACTGATAACTTATATCAAAGTTCGAGTCCTTCTATTACTCTTAACTCGTCATAAATAAAGATGATGATGGATATGTAGTGATCGAGAATGATTCAAATGAGTTCTTGAATTAGAGTGAACATATAAGTTGTTACTGAAATGATTTTTGATGATCCCAAAACAAAAATTGAGAAATTGACTAACCTGTTTAATTGGTGGACTCCTCCACGCTCAGAGAAATGATTTGACGATAGGTGTAATTGAAATTTTTTCCTTCACTTGGGTCCACCCTCTACTTTAATTTGTCGAATATAGGAAGTTATATTTCCTTAGCTTAGGTCCACCTTCTACTCTAATTTTTTTCATGTAAGTAGTTGCATTTGTTTGGTTGATCAAAAATTAGTCATCTAAACTGTAGCAATGAATGTAGGAAAAAAATAGTTATCTAACTGTAGGAATAAAATAGTTACAATTTTGTAGGGATAAAAATTAGTTGGTCATACTAATTACTATATTGGTCCCTGAGGGAGAGGTGGTAGCTCAGTAGAGTACCACCCCGAATTCCAAGGCATTGCCCAGGGTTTAAATCCTCATGCCAACAATATGTTGGGGATTTCACTTGTGGTGGCAGTGGGCCTTTAGGCATGTTGTCTTCTGGACTGTTTAGTCTTGTACCTAACCTCTGAGTTGGCTTACCCTGTAAGCTAGTAGCCTAGCAGGGGTTGGTCTTCGGACCAATTATCGTTCCTAATAAAAAAAATACTATTTTGGTCCCTCTACAGTCTACACTATCTTGTACTCCAAATGAATAAATTAGTGAAGGAACTAGGAAACCCTCTTAAGTCTTCTTCATCTTTCTTGACAACCATTGTTAATTGTATGATCCATATAATGCTAATGTAAAAACATCAACATTATACTATCAATACCTAGTGAAATTTGGTTCTCAAATTCGGCGGGTTCCACTTCATTTCAATTAAGTAGACAACTCGAGTTGTGTACTTTATTTTCATATGACTATGTTCTCCTCAGCTTTTTCAATTTATTAGAACTTAATTTTTGCTTAACTTACGTTCCCCTGCTTGAGTACGTGCACTATATTAGAGGTTTCTGCTCGAGGTGAGGTAAGAGTCTATGAGGGGTCGGATATACAAAAACTTATCTATAGACCCTACTCATATGCAATTACAATATATTGCTTCCTAACTAAAAAGAGTCACAAATAAGTAATATGCCATATTGATTTTAGCCATTATGTTAAAAAAACTCACAGCGAGTTATAAGATTGCATATATTTCTGACCCAAGTGGGATCCATTTTACATTGTTGTTGGTCCTATCATGTATATTGTATACGTTGCAGTAGCTTTTAGGGATTTTGATGGGTCAAATGCGTAGATAATTGACTTTGGTTTAAATGCAGGAACTTGATGGAGTTTATGGACCTGCTTGGCATTGTATTGTAGGGACCAGTTTTGGGTCATTTGTGACTCACTCTGTTGGGGGATTTATGTATTTTTCATTGGATCAGAAGTTGTATGTCTTAATATTTAAAACAACTGTACAGAAGCTGATTGAAAGCTAGATTATGATATGCTTTCATGTTGTTGATGATGCAGGAAAAAGCCTCATTACAGGGTGATATAGTTAACAAATTTTGTAGTTTATACTAAAGTTTGTCCGTTTTGTATCTTTGGGTTGGATAGCTTGTAAATGCTTCTTGCTTCTTGCTTCTTGCTTCTTGCTTCTTCATATATAATTACAAGTGTGATGTGGCTATAAGTTTCTTTATGTTGTTTAGTTTATAATTCAATGCTTTATAAAAGAGTGATGTGGCTAATTAGATATGGATTTGGGGTTAGGGGAGAGACAGTATGTCAAATGCTGATCACATGTAGTTAATTAGCCTACTTATCCTCATTTGGCCCCAAAATTCTTATTCTTTTGTATTATTATTTCAAAGGTATAATTTTACTCAATCTTAGGGTGCATTTTTTTCACTTAAAATTCACTTATTTAGTGTTCTATATTAAGTTGTTGTTATTTTGAATTAAAGTGATTAACTCTTATGTAGTGTTCTATACTTCTAGTATTTAACTTATTTTAGAAAAAAATAAGTTAAGATAAGTCTATCAAATCAACAAATATAGAATAAAAGAAGGAAGTTTTAAATTTGAATATAACTAATTATTCCTTAACATTCCCCCGCAAAATGGACGGTCGTTTGACGAGACCAATTTTGGACAACAGAGTGGAGAGCCGAGCCAAGGCAAGAGGCTTTGTTAACGCATCTGCAAGCTGATCATCACCGGAAATATGTTGAACACGAAGCTTGCCAAGTTGAACTTGTTCTCTAACAAAATGGAAAGCAAGAGCAAGGTGCTTCATTCTGGAGTGAAAAACAGGATTTTTGGAGTAATTTGTAGCACTGAGGTTGTCACAGTAGATGGTAGGAGGAGAGGGCAGGGGAACCCGTAGCTCAGTGAGAAGTGATTGTAACCAAAGGAGTTCTGCAGTGGTGGAGGCTACAACCCGAAATTCAGCCTCAGTAGATGATCTAGCTACTCCTTGTTGCTTCTTTGATCCCCATGACAGTGGATTACGTCCTAAGTAGACAATGTAACCAGAGGTGGACATGAAAGTATCACGATCGCCGGCCCAATCGGCATCGGTATAAGCATGAAGACAGAGACGAGAGTCGCGATGAATGAGGAAGCCATGATCAAGTGTGCCATTTAAGTACCGAAGTAGTCGGCGAAGAGCCGCCTGGTGCAAGTCCGATGGCTGGTGCATAAATTGAGATAATTTATTTACAAAGAAACGCAATATCCATGCGAGTAAGAGCAAGGTATTGCAAACCACCAACGAGAGCTCGGTAGTCAGTGGGATTAGAGAGAGGGGAACCGGCTTCTAGTGTGAGAGGAGGATGAGAAATCATCGGCGTGGAAACCGATTTTGCTGCAGACATATTTGCACGAACCAAAAGATCCCCTATATACTTCTTCTGGCTAAGAAATAAACCATGAGAATGAGGGAGGACTTCAACACCCAAAAAATATGATAAGGGCCCTAAATCCTTTAATGAGAAACGTGCAGCTAGAGAGTTAATGAATTCCTACAGAGCATTAGGGGAAGGACCCGTAATGATAATATCATCCACGTAAACAAGCAAGTAGAATACGAGACCATGATGATGATACATAAATAAGGAAGAATCTGCAATTGAGTTGGTGAACCCAAAAGAAAGCAGAAAAGACCGAAGCTCATTGTACCATGCTCTAGGTGCTTGTTTGAGGTCGTAGATGGCCTTACGTAGCTTACACACATGAGTGGGTTTATCCTTGTCAAGAAAACCAGGAGGTTGGGACATATACACGTCTTCCGTAAGAGAACCTTGAAGAAATGCATTATTAATATCGATTTGACGAAGAGACCACCCACGAGTAACGGCAAGAGACAACATGAGCCGAACTGTAGTTGGTTTAATGACCGGGCTGAATGTCTCAGAGAAGTCAATACCGGGTCGTTGATGGAACCCTTTGGCTACAAGCCGAGCTTTATAACGTTCAATAGCACCGGTTGACTTGTATTTTATACGATAAACCCATTTGTTGCCCACTAAATTTTGAGAAGGGTGTGACGGTACAAGATCCCAAGTGTTGTTTCGAGTGAGTGCATTGAACTCATCAGTCATGGCTTCACGCCATTGTGGGTTTTTCAAGGCTTGGGTAATATTTGTAGGTTCACTGGGGCAGGAAGTTGTGATGGTGGAGTAGGCATATTTTGGATTTGGTTTTGTGATGTTATTTTGTAACCGTGTAACCACTGTCCGTGAGGGACGAGTGGGAGGAGTAGGAGGGGAAGGGGAGGAGGGTGCGGTGGACGAGGGAGGTGTCGGTGATGTAGGTAAGGTGGAGGAGGCGGAAGCGGATGTGATGGTGGGAGAAGGAGGGGGTGGGGTGGGGCCGAACCGTAGGTGATGCAAAGCGAGCACAAGAGGGAGATTTAATACACTCCATTCGTCAACCGTATATGATGGCGATGATTCAACAACCCTGCACAAATCAGGAAATGGAAATACATTTTCTACAAATTTCACATGTCTTGATGTATAGATGCGGTTAGTAGATGGATGCAAGCAATGGTAAGCACTTTGAGTGGAGGAATAACTAATAAAAACACAAGGCAGGGATTTCGGGTCTAACTTATTAGAAGAGTAAGGTTTTAACCAAGGATAACAAAGACACCCAAAATTTCGTAATTTATGATAATTAGGAGCATTACCAAAAAGAGTGAGATAAGGGGATTTGTTAACAAGAGATGGTGTCGGTAACCTATTAATCAAATAAGTAGCAGTAGCTAACGCATTAGGCCAAAATCGGAGTGGAAGTTTAGCATGAGTGAGAAGGGAGAGTCCCGTTTCAACAATATGACGATGGCGACGTTCCGCATATCCATTATGTTCGGGGGTGTGGGGGGGAGAGGTAAGATGAGATATGCCATGGCCGGGATGTTAAGTAAGGAGTTAATTTTTCAAACTCGCCACCATTATCAGAGAAGAACTGTTTGATTTTTCGATTAAAGAAATTTTCAACCAATGCTCGAAAACGTTGAAAAATATCAAAGACATCAGATTTCTTCTTAAGGGGATAGAACCAAATATACTTAGTAAAGTGGTCCACAAAAATAACGTAATACTTGTAGTTTTCAGTGGAGAAAATAGGGGAAGTCCATACATCAGAAAATATGAGATCGAGAGGATTTTGTGAAGTAAGAGTGGATAAAGAAAATGGCAATTTGTGACTTTTATTCATATTGCAAGCATTACAATTGGACATTGCAAAAGCAGGAATAGATAAATGAAAACTGGAATTCAAAATCCTAAGAATAGACAAAGACGGATGGCCGAGGCGATGATGCCAGTCATGTGTAGGCAGCTTTATGGAAGTAAATGCGTGAGGCAGAGAAGGACTCCATTCATAAACTCCGGTTCTAGTTGGTCCTTGAAGAAGAATAGTCCCTTGGGAAAGCTCCTTTACACGAAAAAGAGAGGGTAAGAATTCAATGCTTGTGTTATTATCCTTGCAAAATTGAGAAATGGAAAGAATATTGCGTGAGATGGAGGGAACATGCAAGACATTTGTAAAATGAAATTTGTGAGAAGATGTATTAATAGAAAGTGAAAAAGAACCTGTGTGTTGAATAGGGAGAGTTGAACCATCACCAATCACTAGTTCCTCGGTGCTATCATATGGAGCATGAAGAGATAAATTGGCAAGATCATTTGTGACATGATGGGAAGCCCCACTGTCAAGAAGCCAAGCATTGGAAGAAGGAGTGGAGGCAGTAGCAACATGTGCTTGTGGTGCTTGAACGGAGGATGAAGAGCCCTTTTTCACAGGCTTGTTATAAACCGGAGTAGGCACATGAATGGTGGGAAATTGACCTTTGAAGGCGGGGCAGTGGCTGAGAGAATGGCCTTGCTCACGACACCATTGACATTTGCCAAGATAAGGGCGTTGTTGGCGAGATGTAGTGTCATTGGAGACACGAGTTGGCCAAGGGGAGTAGAGGGAGGCATGGTTCTCGTGGCTGGGCAACGTTCGAGTGGCCGGAAACAGTGAGGTAGCAGGTTTAAGGGAAGCCGTCACTTCTTTGGTGATCAGTTTCTCATGGAGTTCTTCAAAAGAAATCGGAGTATCGCGAGCATTTACAACATCAATGACAGACTTATATTGTTCATAATCAAGTCCAGTTAATACCTTTTCAATAATATCCTCGTGATCCATCGGTTTGCCCATAGAAGCCAAGCGATCAGTACAGGCCTTGATAGCCTGCATATAAGAGGTAATGGATTGAGTAGAGTGAGTGATTTGGCTAAGGTTGCTTTTAATTTACTTAAAATGACCACGCGATGGGTTAGCATAGGTCATAGCAAGAACTTTCCACGCTTCTGCTGCTGTACGAGTTTGTGATACAAGAGGAACAATGTCCTGAGATAGAGTGCCGACAATAGCCCCAAAAACCAACCGATCTTGGCGAAACTATGTGAGTGCAGCCGGGTTAGCAACCGAGGTGCCATCAGCGTTGGTAAGAGATGTAGGTGGAGAGGAGAAACTGCCATCGACAAATTTCCACAGATCATATCCTAAAAGAGTAGCCTGAATTTGAGTTTTCCAAGCTATGTAATTGATTTGGGAAAGTTTGATAGAGTTGTGGATTTGGATGATAGTGAAGGGTTTTGATGGATCAGTGTGGTTGGGGATGATGGTACCGTCGGCAGTCATAATTGAAGATGGAAAGAGAAAAGTGTGGAAAGAGGATCGTTTTAATCTGATACCATATAAAGGAAATGATTTTAATTAATTTAGATTTACAAAGTGCCTTGTTTTAAATAGGCAGAGAGTATTCACAAACCTAGATATCAGTAGCCGACTAAGCAATCCTAACTAACTGAAACAAACAGCTAAGGTTAGGCTAAATACAAGGAAGTAAGATAACAATACAACAAACAACTTTTTAAATTTGAATAATTAGATATTGAAGAGATAACTAATTATTCCTTAACAGGAAGAACTTCATGGAGGAGATTTAAATGGAAAGAGGGAAATAAACTGAGCGAGTATGTTGTTTCAAGATTTTGGACTCCAAAAGGTTGGATCATATTTGGACCCTGAATATTTGAGGCCAAATGTTGCCCCAAATATATATTTCAATCCACTTTACTCCGACAAATTTCGAATGAAGTAATTCTAATCTTCTGATATCCGGAACTCCCTTGATATCAAAAATTGTTCTCATTCTATCTCGATGTAATACACAGCCATAGTGATAGAGGTTTTGTATCCATGGTGGTCAGTTGTTAAGCATTGTGTATACTATGTGGATGCAATTTCAACTTTAGGACAATTGAATTTATTTGTTTTTGATGGTTTATTTATAGCAATACCATGGGAAGGAAGTATCCAATGGTAATAATTATGACAAATTCTCCACATTATTCTTTTAACAAATTCTTATAGTGACTTAGAATATATCAAGAAAAATAAAAAGCGCATATTCTATCAATGTGAGACAAGAAGCTTTTACTTCTTTTGACCAACATGTCTAGAGTATACTTAGGGCTTGTTCTATTCGGCATAAAACAATTGAACTGAATTGAACTGAACTGAACTAAACTGATTGCAACTGAACTGAACTGAATTAAATTATAACTAAGGGCCTGTTCTCTTCGGCATAAAACAACTTAACTAAACTGAACTGAATTGAACTGAACTGAATTGAACTGATTGCAACTGAACTGAACTGAATTGATTGCAACTGAACTGAATTAAATAAATTTATAACTAGTAGTAATGATAATAAATTAGAAACTGAATTGAACTGAACTGAACTGCTTGGAACTGAACTGAACTGATTGCAACTGAACTGAACTAAAAATAAGTTGGGGAGAACATGCCCTAATAGTAATGACAATAAATTAGGAACTGAACTGAACTGAACTGATTGCAACTGAACTGAACTGAACTGAATTGAACTGAACTGAAAATAAGTTGGGGAGAACAGACCCTTATTACTTAAGCTATGTTCTTTTGGACACAGTTTCAATTTAATTCAGCTCAATTTAGTTCAATCTAGTTCAATTTAGCTATTTTCCTCTCACAGTTTCACTTCAGTTCAGTTAAATAAAGGCTAAAAGAACAGGGCCTTACTCTTACGACAATATCAATCCTCTTTTCCTTGTGACCTACTCAATTCTTGTAAGATCTTTCCTCTTTCAATTTAGTTTCTATATGAGAAATCTTCCCTACTTCATACTATCTATTTGTAATAAAAATTCTTTCCTTCCCTATGAACTTAGTTGCCCCACCAAATGAACTCATTTAGTTCATTAAATATACGCAAGTTTTCAATCAATATTTATCTTTCGTAAGGCAAGTTAAACATTAACTTATCTTCCATTTACCCCGCATTTTCTTTGATATCAATTTTTTTTTTACATTAAGAAAATTTACATTAATTTAAAAAATAAAAGTACAGCCTAATGCTAATACAAATAAACATAAAACATAAAACAAACAGAAACTAAAGATATGTGAGGGAGTAGAAGGGTACAGTGTATCCTGTGGATGTGTACTGCCCTATGGGGCTATGGGCCAAATGGCCAATACTATTAATGCATGATGAGGAAGCGTCCTAACAAAAAAGGACATGCACGGCCCTGTAATGACAGGTCATTTTCATAATTGCATCATCTAGGGATCTTTCATAGAAGTATATCATAATCTAAAAGTTCCAATCAAGCAGCACATACAAAAACAAGACTATTTTGCAAGGGGTTTGTTAAACGTCGCCTCAAAATTACTTAAAATCGCCCCAAATTTATTTTTATAGACTATTTTACCCTTCCTCTTTTCCACACCACCCACCACCACCTGCCACCCCCTGCAACCACCCGCCATCACCTACCTCCCCACTGCCACCCACCACCTCCTCCACCACCCACCTGGAGGCCGTCGAATTTTTTAGGACCATGGAGCAAACGTCCGGGCTAGACGTTCGCTCCATGGTCCTTAAAAAATTCGGACGGCTCCAATGGCTGGCGGGTGACTGTGGCGATGGGGTGGTGGTGGCAGGAGGTGGATGGTGGTGGAGTGAGGTGGGTGGTGGTGGGTGGTGGTGGTGGTTTAGGGGAAAAGAAGGAAAAGGTTAGAGATGTAATTTCAACTTTTTTTGGGGCGATTTTAAGTACTTTTAGGGCGATGAATAGAAGTTCAGTTTTGCAATTGCTTAAGCTATGCTTTGAGGCTTTTTATATTTCAACTAGTTCTTGTCCCGGGCCATACGCCTCGGATTATTTACTGTCGTGTATTTGAAGTCTTCAAAAATAGAAATATATGTCTTTAAATGATTTTTCCCCCGACAAAGACCAACATGAGCATTGTAGTGTAGTTGGTTAGTGCATTAGCATATCAAATGAGAGGTCATGGGTTCGAGTCTTGAAACACACATTTTAATTGTTTAATGTCTTATTTAATTGTGTGGAGGAGGGGAGAGTACATATGGTAACATGGCATTTGTTTGTCTTGGGTTATATATATATATATATATATATATATATATATATATATATATATATATATATATATATATATATATATATATATATATATATATATATATATATATATAGATATTTCATACTACTATGATGCAGGACAATTGTTTTTTCGGTTTTTTCACCATATACCCCTGACAATTTTTATTTTGTACCATATACCCTTTCGAGTTTCCAAATTCACCATATACCCCCGACCTTTTAAAAAATACATCAAACTATCCTTATTACTAACGGCGTTAGACTTAGTTAGTCTTTAACATCCAATCCCCTCTAACCTAATTAACTAACCTAAATCTAAACCTAACCCTAACCCCCCAACCACCACCCCCTTCCCCCCCACCACCCACCGGATCCCCGCGGCCCCCAACCACCACCCTCCCCCACCAACCCCGAAGCCCCCTCCCCCTCCCTTGGATCCCCGCATCCGCCTCCCCCTCCCCTCCCCAGAAGCACCACATCCCCCTCCCCCTCTCATCCCTCCCCATGACCCCCTCCCCTTCCCCCTCCCACGCATCCCGCAGCTCCCTCCCACGCATCCGGCGATTTGAAGAACCCGGAATTTTCGAACTCGGATTTGAAGAACCCGGAATTTTCGAACCCGGATTTGAAGAACCTAGAATTTTCGAACCCGGATTTGAAGAGCCCGGATGCGTGGAAGGGGGGGCTACGGGATGCGTGGGAGAGGGGAAGGGAGGGGGCCGCGAGGATGCGTGGGAGGGGGAGGGGGATGCTGAGCTTCCGGGGAGGGGGAAGGGGCTGCGGGATCCGGGGGAGGAGGCGGCCGCGGATGCGAGGGGAAGGGGAGGGGGCTTCGGGGGGTGGTGGGGGGGGGGAGGGGAAGGGGGTTTCGGGGGGTGGTGAGGGAGGGGGTGGGGTGGTGGTTGGGTGGTTAGGGTTAGGGTTAGGGTTAGGGGTTAGGTTAGGGTTAGTTAATTAGGTTTAGAGGGGGAATTAGGGTTAGAGGTAGGGTTGTTTAAAAAAATCCGATCCGATGATCCGATCCGAAATTTCGGATATCCGATCCGATTTTTAAGATTTCGGATATTTCGGATCGGATATCCGAAAATTTTAGGATCGGATTCGGATCGGGGAAAAACAATTTTGGATATCCGAAAATTTCAAAATTAATGAATTTTTTTTATTTTTTAGAAAAACTGGAATGGGCAAACATCCACTGAACTTTGCGTTTTACACTTTTACTTTCTATTTTCCTAAATTCTAAGGATTCTAGGGCAAACATCCAAACACTCTCTCCTCTGTCCTCTCCACTCTCACAGCCGTCGCCCGTCAGGCACTCTCGAGTCTCGCCTCTCCAGTCTCCACGCACTCCCGAGTCTCGCCTCTCCAGTCTTCACGCACTCCCGCCTCCACTCTCGACTCTCCGGCACAGCGACGCATCATCAGTTCATCATTCTCTTGCTTCCGGCGTCCAACTCTCCAAATGAGGTGAGTTTTCTTTTGTCTCAACTCTCTAATTCTTCTCATCTCTGTGTTTATTTTTGCCTCTTTTTTGTTTTCTATTTCAATTTTATAAATATACTCAATGATTTTTGAGTTTTGGTGTTGTTATAAATTATTTGTTTGTATATTTTTAGTAATCTCAGTGGTAGTAACTTCTCTGTAACTTCATAGTTCGAATTTTCGAGTGCTTTACTGCTTTGATGCTTCGAATTTTTTTAGCGTTTTTTGAGTTATTTCTTTCGAGATTTTTGTATTTTGGTGTTGTTAATCTTGTTATGAATTATTTGCTATTTGCTAAATGGTTTTGTTTGCTTTCAAATTCTGGTATGGTTTCGTGAAGTGTTGATTTTCAAATTGTTGTTTCTTGCCTCTTGTTTTGTTTTCTTTGTTAAATATATATCTTATTTGAATATTTTTAGTAATTTCAGTGGTAGCAATGAGTTTGAGATGGGTGCAAACATAGAAAATGTGTGCATATCGGATGATGATGATGAAGTTGAGAGCGTGGAAGAGGCAGAGAAAGCTCCATCAACTAAGAGGAAGAAAATTGCTTCCTCAATGGCCTCAAGCAAACAAACAAAACCACCATTACATCCTAATGTAAGTGGTTCTTCTTCTCAACCTCTTGGTAGAAAGAAAAAATCTAAATGGTGGGATCATTTTTTGGATACTAATAATCCTTTAAAGGCTGAATATAAACATTGTGGAACTCTAATTGGTTGTAAAGGCACGAATGGAACTACACCTTTAAAGAATCATGTTCAAAGATGTCAAAAGTTTCCGACCAATTTGGATAGAAAGCAAAGGTTAATAGAATTTGAATCCCAAACAATTACTAAAGAAGATGGCTCAACTGAGATTGTGAATGTGCCAAGGTTGTGGGAATATGATGCAGAATTTGCTAGGAAATTAAAGAACTTGCTAAAATGATAATTGTTGATGAGTTACCTTTCAGGTTTGTAGAGCGTGAGGGTTTTCGATCTTTTTGTAAGGCAATTAATCCTACTTTTATTGTGCCTTCACGTGCTACTATAACAAGAGATTGTTATAAGGTGTTCATTGAGGAAAGAAAAACTTTAAAAGAATATTTTAAAGGCTTGTCTTCTAGGATTTGTCTCACAACTGATACATGGACTTCTGGGCAAAATTTGAGTTATATGTGTCTCACGACTCATTTTATTGATGAAAATTGGAAGTTGCATAAAAGAATTGTCAATTTTTGCCCAATTGCCGGCCATAGTGGGGAACTTATTGGTAGGGCGGTTGAAAAATGCTTGAATGAATGGGGGATTAAGAGGGTAATGACTGTCACTGTGGATAATGCTAGTTCAAATGATTTAGCTCTTCAATATTTGAAAAGAAGAATGAATCATCATCAAACTAGTTTGCTAAATGGTGATTATTTGCATATGAGGTGTGTTGCTCACATATTGAATTTGGTAGTGAGAGATGGATTGAAAGATCTTGATAGTTCCGTAGTGAAAATTCGTGGTAGTGTGAGATATGTGAGGTCTTCTCCGGCTAGACTACAAAAATTTAAAGCATGTGCAATTGAAGAGGGTTTGGAAACTAAAAGTCTTGTGTGTTTGGATGTTGATACTAGATGGAATTCAACTTATTTGATGCTTGAATCGGCCTTGAAATTTAAAAAAGCTTTCACTAATTTGCATTCTCGAGATAATTCATGTGTTACAGAACTTAGGAAATTTGGTGGTAAGCCGGATGAGGATGATTGGAGTAAAATTGATGTGCTTTTGCCTTTTTTGCAAATATTTTATGATGCCACTTTGAGGTTATCCGGATCTCGTTATGTGACTGCGAATTCTTATGTGCATGATGCTTTCGGTGTTGGTACAATGCTTTCACAATATTGTGAAGATGAGGATGAAGGCATAAGCAATATGGCAAAACAAATGAAAACGAAACATGACAAATATTGGGGTAATGTTAATAATATCAATATCTTGATGTTTGTTGCATTAGTCCTTGATCCAAGACACAAATTGAGTTATGTTGATTGGGTTGTAGAATCTTCTTATGGGGGTGAACAAGGTAACCTTTTATCCTTAAAGATAAAAGTTACTTTGAGGGATTTATTTGATTCTTATGTTTCTTCCATGCCTTCATCAAAAAGGAAAGAGGGAGAATCAAGTTCCACTTCCTCCACACCTAATTTGGATAATGATGCGGTTAGACAAAAGAAGAGAGTTATGAATTTTGAGCAATTCATGACTCAAAAATATCAAAAGGAGAAGGGGTGTATGGAAACTAGTGAGAGGAAGAATGAGTTGGAAAAATATTTGAGTGATGAGTGTGAGCCTAATGATCCTAACTTTGATATTTTACTATGGTGGAAAGATAGAGCTAAGACATATCCCGTCCTACAACTCACGGCCCGGGATGTACTTGCTATTCCGGTTTCTACCGTTGCTTCGGAGTCCGCATTTAGCACCGGGGGACGTGTGCTTGATTCATTTCGTACCTCTTTAACTCCAAGAATGGTGGAGGCACTTGTTTGTTCTCAAGATTGGCTTCGTACTTCTCATGAGCCTCTTGTGATAGAGGAAAGCTTGCTTGAATTGGAAAACATGGAAGATGGTTAGTTTGATTACAATTATATTATTTTCCTATATTAGCATTACATTTTATTTCATTTTTATGCTAATATTATTTTTTTGTTTCTTCTTTTTATTTTTTTGTAGGTATGAAAGATTTGACATTGGAGCAACCAACAATTGAAATTGATGAGTCATTGGATACATTTGCATGATGTTCGAAATTTATGAGCTTGTTTAAATTGTGGTGAAACTTTGGAAGTCTTTAATTTGTCCACTTTTGTTGTTTGGAGAAGTTGATATGGTTATGTTTGTCTTTTGAAACTTGGATGTTTAATCTTACTAGCTAATAGCTACTAGCTAGAAGTTAGGATGTAATAGTTAATTACTTATTTTGGATGTTCAACTTTTATAGTAGTAAACTAGTAAGTTAACTAATTATTTCTTATGAGTTATGAGTTTATGACTCAATGAAGCCAATTGAATTGGCCATTACTACTTACTAGTAAGTAGTAACAATAGGCAACAATAGCTCTTCACAACAGTAAGCAATTTAGCCTAAAAAAATGTTGAAGTAAATAATGCGAAAATTGGTACAAAAAAGGGGGAAAAAAACGGATCGGATAATCCGATTACCCGATCCGAAACTTTTCGGATCGGATTCGGATCGCGTTTTTCCCGATCCGAAATTTTCGGATATCAGAAATATCGGATCGGATAATCCGAAATGAACAACCCTAGTTAGAGGGGGTTTAGGGGTTAATGACTAACGGAAGTCTAACACCATTAGTCATTACGGGTAAGTGGATGTATTTTTTAAAAAGTGGAGGGTATATGGTGAATTTCAAAAGTTGAAAGGGTATATGATGCAAAAAAAAATTTGTCAGGGGTATATGGTGAAAAAACCGTTGTTTTTTTGGCCTCCGAAATGATGTTATCTACCGAGTTATATTATCAGTAGTCATAATAGTCTTAGGACAACTTGGCCCGTTTAACTGGTTAGTTATCTAACACGAGTTTGTAGAGACATTTGGTAATTACACTTGTTTAGTCTACATCCCTTTCCAATTCTTTTTGTTAAGTAGCAAATCATATGGTGAAACTTTTTGTAATAAACAGTAAACACAATCAAGTCATACAATATTTGGAAGAGGGAGATTTGAAATTTATAATGTACCAAGTATATTAATGTTTTTAAAATTTTAATATAGGAATAAATTCACTATTTATTGACAGTGACACTATATCAATCGAATACATGATAAAATTATTTTAAAAAAAAACATATCTAAGCATAATGCTACCTTCATTTCTTTTTAGTTACATTTTTTCTTTTGTTGTTGGAATAGGTTGATTGTGAATTCTCAATAATACCAATATGAAAATATTATCATGCATATGTGATCTTGTTATAAAATGTCATCATTGATCATACTAAGCTTTATCAAACAATTGTCATGTGATGCACTTGTAAGTTGTGGGCCTGGATGAGCCTAGTCCTTTGGGTCATGGTCAAGTCCAAATCCCCAACAAGGGTGTAGAAACATTAATAATGAAACATTTACTCGACTTTGATGTTATAACTAAGGGTCTGTTCGTTATCGTTTTGTTTTTCGGTTTCGTTTTTGAAAACAAAAAGCAGCGAAAAAGTGGTGGTTTCACTTTTTAGTTGTCGCCAAAATCATCATGTTTCTAATAAGCTTGACCAATTTTTTATCCATTATAGGACATATCATATGACTTTTAAATACAAAAAACCAAAAACCTGAAAACCACACTGATACCGAACGAGCCCTAAGAGATGATAGATTTTAAAAAAAACAACCTAGATAGGATAAATTGACAATAGGGGTTTGAAGTTTGGACGATAATTTTTAAAAGGCCTGAACTATTGATTAATCTGTGTAGGTCCCTATTTTTGGGGTCTTAACTTTTAGCGGGTCTCAGTAATTTGAAATTGACGATTTTTTTAAAAATCTCACATAGTTCTTACTTCTCTCCCTCAATTAACCCTTCTGCTGTGACCCACATTTTACAAGTTATGACCTATTAAGGCAGTTTCAAGTAACTAAGGCCCGCTAAAAGTTAAGACCCCTAAAGTTGGGACCTAACACAGGTTAATCAATAATTCAGACCTTTCAAAAATTATGGTCCAAAGTTGAGACCTCTATTGTCAATTTTTCCATATAGATAAGATACGAATAAATAAGAAGAAACAAATACTACATATTTTATATTGACATTCTACAAACATAAACTTACACTCTTCGTCAACTAAACTACAAGTTTGTAGCATTTCACATACTTGGATGTACCTACAAAACCACATGACTTCTCTACAAAGTTAAATTTATTCGCGAATCTCAAGTAAGGTTGGCGTTGGACCAGGATTTCTATAATCTTTGTAGTAATGCTCGTTTTGATATAAATCCTTTAATTCGTTTCAAATTATATGGAGCTATGTTTATTATCGTGCTCTTCTTAACGAGAACTATTGTAGATTGCTTAATATTTACCATCCATTGTAGATGGGTGTAATCTTTCGTAGCTGTATAATGCAAAATTAAGTTGATTCTTGTAATCTTGTTGAGTTGGTTAGACTATTAACTAGACTACTTTGTTGGTTTTTGAACCCATTATCAAAAGGCCCAAAGTACGAAGAGTCATGAAGCATGATCCAAGTAGGGGAACAACGATTTCTCAAGTGGGTGGATCGGAACTCCATATCTGGTCTCATGAATTGTAAGTTTGATTGGGATATTACTTATTAGATTATTAGTCACCCAAATATAATTACTAGTTGAACAAGGAATGTATTTATATCTCAAAGTTCATAGAAAAATATTGAAAACATATTGATATCAATGAAATATTTCTGTTTGAATATGAATGATATATTTTTATTGACATCGAGAAATCGTACATTAATTAAAAGAGGAAGTACAGCCTAATGCTAATACAACCCAAACTAAAACAAACAAATACACCTAAAGGAGCCTTAGGAGCTCGTACTAACCACCTAATACAGAAATAAGTAAAAACGATACAAAGTCGCGTAGAAAGGGGCGCGTCGCTGGTCAGTGCCGGTGATGGTGGATGCAAACCTCGGATGGCTGATGGAAGTAAGATTTTTGTACGTTCCAATAACTTTAATTAAGGAGCAAGAAATATTATATCTTTTTTTTTTTATAAGGAGAACAAGCTTAGACTAACACCCTAATCTGGGGGGCCAGCCTAAAACATCCTTTCGGATGATAAGGGAGAAATCCATACAATAAGGAGGAAACCAATATAACAGGGAAGGGTAGTCATGCGCCTTCCTAGCCATGAAATCAGCAGCCTTATTAGCTTCGCGAAAGCAGTGACGAAACTCGCACACCTGGAACCGAAGAGCATCCACACCTGCATCTTCAACAATGTTAGAAATCTCCCACGGAATACGCCAAGAATTCTTCATAGAATTGATGATCCCTAAATTATCGCCTTCTACAATGAGATGAGAGATGTTGAGGAAAGAGGCTCCCTTAATGCCTTCACTAAGAGCCCAAGCCTCAGCTTGAATTATAGAAACACGAGAACCCAAAGCCTTAGCACCAACTAATAGAACTTCTCCATCACTATTTCTAATCACAAATCCCGAGGAAGCATTATCATTACTAAATTTAGAACCATCAAAATTTAGCTTGCAAAAATTGGAAGGAGGGAGACCAAATGAGATTGGAACCCGCTCGAGCAATCGGGGGGAGCTTATTCTTGAGAGAAGAAGAAGAAGCAGAGGTTAGTCACCTACCTCACAGTCCACTTTAGACCACTGAGTAAAAAAACTATTAATTTGGAAGCTAGCACGATGAGGGAAAATGCCTTCATCATTGAAAATCACTCTATTTCTATAGAACCAGATGAACCACCACACAAAGGAGAACTTTTTATTACTTCCATAGATAGCTCAGAATGACAGTAATCTATCCAATAACAAAAAGAAAATTGACTAGAAAAATTGACCTCTTGAGGGAGTTTTGGCCAATCACCATTGTCATGAAAACATTCAAACACATCTAAAGTGAAAGGACAATCAAAACAAATGTGAGAAAGAGATTCAGGAGCATTACTACATAAAACGCATTGCTGAGGAAGAAAGACCTTACACTGTTCAAGTATATCTTTTGTAGGGAGCCCATCATGATAAGCTTTCCATAAAAAAGTTTTTGATTTGGGGAGGAACATGAAGCTTCCAGAGCCAAGCAAACTCAACTTTTTGTCAAAATTTATATCTAAACCAGACTTTCTTTTAAGTATATTTTTAGGTTTGGATTGGATCACCTATCCCAGGTATATCTCAACCCAATAAAAGCCCCTCATTCCCCTCCACATTTAGATCCGCATGTAAAGTGCGAACCTTCAATTTTAAAAGAAGTGAGATGAGTAGTACTACTACTACCAACTCACTTATATTTTGTTGTCTATGAATTTGTCTTCAAATTCGATGTAATTGTCACTTATTGATCTAAATTGTAGGATGATCATACCTCAAAACTATTTCTAGATAAACAGAGTTTTCTAAATGCCTTGTTGTGATTTATATGTAAAGTTACTAAATCAACTTTGGGGTTGATCTTCAAATTAATTTGAGAATTTTCAGCTTAAAAAGGATATCAACAATAATTTCAAGGAACATTTTGAATAATTTACTTCAATAGTGAGTAAGATTAGATCAAATGATTATATTAGATCAATTACTTCCCTTCCAAAAAAAAGATTAGATCAATTACTTTTTTTTTTTTGACAACGGGGGAAGGAAAGCATTAAAAACAAACTAAAAAACTAAGTCAATCGTGAACAAGTTTAAGCACATAGTTTAGCCATATTAATTGCTTTTTGAACTTGTTGACGATTTACTTTAAGGAGTAAACACCACTGAATATTGTTTGCCATATTCATAATTTGACACAGAGTCCAGGAGATGGAGTTAGGAGCAGTAGCAGTCGACTGGATTGATAGGATGAGGTTTGCACAATCTGTTAATATAGTAACCCGATACGTTGGATATTGCTGGAGCCAAGTGAGAGTGCTGAAAAGCGCTTTAGCCTCTGCATGTAGGGCTGAAGTTGCTAAACCATAATCACCACCACTATAGAGAGTTAGGCTATCTGGTCTACAAAGAATCCAAGCTAGCCCAGTAACTTTGGTATCGTTATTCCAAGCAGCATCAATTTGTATCAAAAAACTAGGCTGATTGGTAGTAGAACATTCAGGAGGGTGAAGAAAACAAAGGTTAGGCAGGAAGGAGAGCGTACTTAGGTTTTGCTGTTGCTGTTCTATAGTATCCACACATTGGATAATTCTTGTAGCTTGGACAGGAACATTTCGGAACACTCGCTCATTCTTATGAACCCAAATACTCCAGAGAGTCCAAATTAGTTTTTGGATACGGAAACTTTGTAACCCATCCTCGCTTTTGAAAAGCATGATATATTTGATGATCCATTCTGAGCATGAAAGCTGGTCATCTTGAGGTGAACATACATTTATATTTATTTGTTGCCAAGTAGTACGAGCAAGGTGGCAGGAGGAAACAGATGGTCCACTGTCTCAAGCTCCCGAGTCCTGAGGGCAACAATCACAATTCACAAGATGGTGAAAGGGGGATATCTTTTCTATGAAGCTGATGTTTTTTAGGCAATTTATCAAACAGAAGTTTCCACATAAAAAAAAACTTCCATTTAGGAAATGGGAAGGTGCCATAGTATCTTAAAACTATTTGGGGTTAAAAAAGCATATGGGGGGTACAAACTCTGAAGAATGGAAGTATAAGCAGATTTAGAGGTAAAGATCCCTGAATGATGATGTTTCTATATCATATAATCATTAGCTGAATTACCAGGTAATTCCATAGCCCAAAATTTGTTGAGCATCATTATGAACGAAAAATCTTCTAACCAGATTTGCTTTCCAAACATGAGTATGAATGTCAATGAAATCACTAACCTTAGAATCTTTGATTTGTTGCAGGGGAACATTATCTTGAGCAAGAGGAATTTTTCCATTTAGCCACTTCTGGGAGAAAGAGGAAACTTTTTCTCCATTTCCAATTTTCCAAGTTGCATTTTGGAGAAGGGCATGAAGCCCCAAGATCTAAGAATACCCGCTTTCTTGACAAATTTTCCCGTAACTAACGCACTAGGCTTAATAGAAGAGTAAACTATGCTAATTAGAGCATTAGGATTTGTGTAGATAAACCAAGCTTTCTTCAGCAGAAAAGCTTTATTAACCAAGGCAACAAATCTTATTCCTAATCCTCCCATCCCTCTTGGGAGATCTGTAACATGTTTGTTAACCCAGTGAATATATTTCCTATCTTTGGAAGCCCACAGAAAAGTATGAATTAGAGAATCAAGCTTATAAGTGACTAAAATTAGTTGAGCACTAAATCTCACTTCCTTTTTCTTAAACTTGAAAATCATGTATATATAATACAAATTCTGTGGGCTAGACGGTTTGACCAAAAACATGATCAAATTTTGTATTAGTTATACATAATTATTATAAGTTAAGCAAAATACATAAAAGAAATATGTAATTTTTTAAGTAGGAATTATCATTAGAATCAATTTTCATGTATTTTTCTTTATTTTTTTTATAGTTTGTATAACTATTACTTGGTCTAACCACATATGTTTTTGAGACGATTTAATAAAGGTAGTAGTATTAGGTTTATTTTCTTCACTTGAATTTATAATATAAACTTACCAGTCTCAACTAAACTCAATGAGACTTATTTGACTGAATTAATATTGTGGCATCCTACAACAAGGTTAGCTCAAGAAGCTAAATCACATCACGACCTCTAGGATCAATAATTAGGCCTTATTGGACCTCCTCTCATCAATACAACTACTTTTATAAGTTGTTGAAATCATAAGGATGGCCACTAATCACCATTAAATCTTTAAATAATTAATAAATGTTACCACAAATTCGAGTAAATTCTTAAACAATGCTAGAATTTCTCTACTACTTTTTCTCTCTATCTTATGACTCAACCGACTTACGTATCGTAGATGTTATTTTGAGAACACTTCAAGACAATCTTTTATTTTGCAATATATCAAATAGGCTCTAAATTGACAACAAATAATCTTTACTCAAAAAAATCCTAAACTTCTTTGAGCTTGCTATTCTAAAACGTTATTTAAGATATTTTTTTTGACAACGAGAAATCGTACATTAATTAAAAGCGGAAGTACAACCTAATGCTAATACAACCAGGCATAAACCAAACAAACAAACCTAAATGAGCTTTATGAGCTCGTACATTCCATCTAAAACCAAAATAAGTAAAACAGATAAAAAGTCGCTTAGGAAGGAGGGCGTCGCTGGTCAGTGCTTGTGATGGTGAAGGCAAACCTCAGATGGCTGATGGAAGTGGTAGAAGAAGCGGATGACATTCACGATCCGGACAACGAACAACCGACGGCGAGCGTCGCTTCTCGCCGCATGAGCAATCCCAACAATTTGCTATCGCTTGGGATTCTGAGCTCATGATTTGTTGAAGAGTCACGTTCCATTGTGACTCAGTACTCTCGCTCGAGAGTATTTCAGGTTTCTCCATGAGGTAGGAGAAACACAGATAAGTGGGCGTGCTGAAAACCCCCAGATGCAACTGGGGTGCCGCCTTCAGATTTGAAGTTGTCAAGGCAAGGACCATTAACATCAATGCCAAGCTAGAAACAGAGCCAAACAAGTTGAGCTCTCGAACACACCTCCGGTTTGCAAAACCGGAAAACATACGTCCCAACCATGAAAAATTATCATCGCCTCGTCCATGTTCACGAACTTCTTGAATCACCTTGTCCCTCAGCACATATTCCCAAAAACCGACATATTCTACTGTTACAACCTTGAACCACCAATATTGACCCAACTGACAAACACTTGTCGATGGCCACAACCAACCACGAACAACATCTTTAACAACTCGATAACAACACACTCCTATTATTCGGAGAATTAACACACATTTTAGGTAAGAACCTGACTGAACTAATTGGAGAACCCAACAACCGGGGGAGGGGGAGGGGGAGGGGAAGGGGGAGCCCGCCACTAACGGGGGGAGGGGAAAGGGGAGCCCGATACAAAACTAGGGGAAGGGGAGGGGAAGCCCAAAACAACCACAACAATCACCGCACTAAACATGGGACTGTGCCGACTAGACGCAAGGACGGAGGCGGGGACGGGAACCTTAAACGTCGAAAAAACAAGCAGCGACGGGTAGGGGAGGGGGACCGACCAACGCATAAACCGAAAAAAACAGAAAGCAACGGGAAGGGGGAGACATGGGGGAACCACCCGGAGGACACCGTCGGTGGCCGGGGAACCAGAACAGGGGAAGGGACAACGGCGAAGGGGGCGGATAACGAACAAAAAAAACTGCAGGGGAGGGGGTGGGGTGACGCGACGACGGGGGGACTCGACAACAGGGGAGGGAGATGGGGGAGAGAGGAACGAAACGACACTAACAGGGGGTGGGGTGACTCGATGGTGGGGGAGGGGACTTGACGGCAGGGGAGGGAGGGGGGAGACTACCGAAGAAAATAAAACAGACGGAGGGGCCCGACGCAGGCTCGTCGGCGACCCCTGCGGCCACCGCAGAGCCTGCTGGGCAGCGGGAGGGCCGAAGCTTACCTAGGGTTTGGTTTTAGTGGGGGCGGTGTTTTTGGGTTGATAATTTGATAGATGATTTAGGAACTACTCTCTCCGAACGTTATTTAAGGTTAGAATACAAGTCCTTAGCATAGCTTGCGTGCATATCATATTATGCCATAAAGTAGAAGGCCACTTACTCAGGGCATACTTAAGTTGCTTATAAATTATAAGGCAAGCTACTCCTACAATCCATTAATTTTCTTGCGGGAGGTCAAAATTACATATTAATGCAATATTGCAATTTAATGAAGTCGATCACAACTACCTTACACAAAAGTAAACACAATGATATACTAAAAAGGAGTGAAATTACTCCTTACACAAACAAAAGTTCAGTAATAACCCCTTTAAATAATGGGGTAGGCACGATTTAAAGGCACATGAGTTTAATGCCCAAATTAGGAGCATCACAATGAGGCTTTTAAGGGATTAAGATGATGTTTAACTGATCTTAATATTAAGAGTAATTGCTAAGACAAAGTTTGGCAGATGTCACAAAATCATGACAAAATAGAAAGGAGTTAGGCAATCAACTGCTCAATCTTCTTAAAATAACTAACAATTATGAAGTATAGCTTTGTCATCTTTTTTTGGGTATTTTTTTATCACCTTCCATCACCAAACCTTCTGTTTGGCCTCACAATGGCCTGTGATATTTAAGTTTATGAATGGTGATAAACACTTCCAATCTAACAGGACATACTAATACATATCATATATAGGAACAGCTGATAAGTGAGTTATGGTCCACCTAGATTTATAGTCTCCTAACTAATATTGGTAGTACAAGGCTACAAACACATTGGTATGGCGTAAAAATGCTAAGAGATGATTAATTTCATTTATACAAGGAGTAATTAGATAGAATCTCTTAAGAAGACCATCATTAAGGGTGCGTTCTATTTTACTACCTGATTTTGTTGAAGTGAACTTATTAAAATTTCTATGAACTTTTTCTTTAATAACATATCTAAATTTATTTTTCTTGAAACTTTTTTTAAAAGGTACTGATAATATATCTTCAACTTGAGGTCTTTGTTTATACCATAAGTCGTAACCCAAAAGCTTTTTCAATATATACATGAAAGTTAACTACGAAAAGTATAGTGAAGGGATCTGAATAAATGTTAGCTACCTGAAAAGAACTAGAACTAAGGCATTGAATTGGTATATTAGTTATTTGAGTTAGTTAAAAGGTGTGTAATAGTGAAAAGGTTGAAAAGCCATGTTGATTCAATGTAAACTATAGATTTTTCATAAATTATATTTTCAGAGAATATGAAGTAAAAAGAAGAAAAGACCGTAGAAGGTTACCATTGTTTCCCACATTTAAAAGGACATACACAGGTCGATTGATCAAGAAACACTTAACTTAATAGTTAAGGATATTCCTTAGGCAAAGGCAAAATAAGGAATAAATTTATAACAATCTCTTCCAACAAATTTTCCTTAGACGTGTAATATATAGCATATGGGTGAAAGATGAAGGACTTAACACCCCCTTTCTCTTCCTTATTTCGGTTGTCACTTATCTATATGTTAGTCATCCTCTTTCTAATTCTTCCATATGGGACAACTATTTCGTAACTTACATGTGGTTCATACTCTTAACACTCCCCTCACATGTGAGCCACCTTTAATCTTGCAATCTGGATAGGTCACAACATCCTCGATGGGTCCTCTCTGGACTTCCAACATATATAAGGTCAACTGGACCCCTTCCTTAAGGCCTTCCATCTTGCATTTCATAATGGGTCAGGATCGTCCGCTCTGATTCATTGGGCCTAACACAAGCCCACACCGGAGGAGAGTTTGACCACATATAAGGTTGGTAGGCTTCCATTATCCTAAAACCAATTGGTGATAGGTGGAGTAACTCACCAATCTATATGTTAGTCATTCTCTCTCTAATTCTTCAATGTGGGACAACTATTTCCTAACTCACATGTGGGTTATACTCTTAACATTAAATCTACACAATTGTACGTTTAAAACTAAAATTTCTAAATAAATTGATTTTGTTGATCAATACTGATGCTTGTTCTAGAATAATCCCAACTTTTTGGGGTGTCTTCTCAAAATAATCAACACTATTAAATTTCCTATATATTATAAACCTAAAATGGATTAGTATAGGCAAGAAAATTAATAGTTTGGATTATTTTGAGAAGGTCTTCCCAGAAGTTGAAATTATTCTGAAATAATACAAAGTTTGGATTTTGAAGATATATAGATAAAAGTTGGGATTATTCATGTCAATTATGACCTCGCGGATGGAGAGGGTGTTACACCCCGAAATTTCGCTCCTAAATTTTCGCGTTATTTTTCCCTTAATCATTGTTTCCTTTAAAATTAGAATATTTTATTTTCTTGTATTTAGAAATACGCGTTTGAGCTAGCTAGTATTTATTTTTCTTCGATTTGAGCGCATTTGGACCGTCGCACGACTTTTTAATGTGAAGTTTTAAGCTCCTAGAAGCTGTCCACAAAATCAGAATATTGGAAGCATTGGAGAGGCTTTTGAGCACCTTGTAACCCCCTTGTAACATCTCTTTTAATTCACCATAATTATCCAACTTAAAACCCATCATTAGTCTTTGTAACCTCCCTTTTAACTTCATTTGTAATGCTGAAATTCTGCCAAAAAAATTCAGTTTGTAATCCCTTGTTCACGCCATTTGAAGAGAGAAAGAGAGGAAAAGTTCAACCCGGTTTTTTCCTGTCACACCTTCACGAATATGACCATATTTAGAGATCTAACCGTTGGATCGTCCTGAAATTTGGACAGCACGTTGAGGACATCTGGGCCTTCACTTTGACCGAAGCGATTGTGAATTTGAGCTTTCGATTGTCGGATTTCTGCGTCAGAACAGAGAAGCACGTAAGGGAATTTTAGAGTTTTTTGCGAGGATATACCAAGGTAATAGGGCATTTTGTGGGGATATACCTCACTAATTTTTTTTTGTGGGGATATACCAACCTAAATTTAAGTTTTGTTAAAAGGTACCAAAAACACTATTTCCTACGAGAAAGTCAAATTTTCGGCCTTTGACTTGCTCAATTACTCTTTGTATAGTGCGTGATATTCAATTGCTTCTATTACATTCATTTTCCTCCAACTTCCTCATTGTCACTTTTTCTCTCTCCCCAATTCCACTCTTTTCATTTTCTCTCTGTTGTAAAAATCAATTTTTACAGCAAAATTCGCTGCACTTTACCGGAAATACCTCGAAGAATTTCTTAAGGTTGGGCTGCCCTTGCAATTGATGATTTTGTGCTGCCCTTTCTTGCTGAATTGAAGAGTGTTCTTTTTCGAGGTTTAAGGAGAGGAAAATATTAAGGGAGGTGGTTGGTTATTAAGGAGAGGGAAATATTAAGGGAGCGAATTCTTAAAAAAATTGTTAAAAAAAAATATTTCAACAATATGCGCGTGGTTGAGGGGATAAAACACAACATTTGTGGCTCACTCGCGAGTTCCTACCAAGTAAAAGGCCAGAAATTTGACTTTCTCGTCGAAAATAGTGTTTTTGGTACCTTTTAACAAAACTTAAATTTAAATTGGTATATCTCCACATAAAAAAATTAGTGAGGTATATCCCCACAAAATGCTCTATTACCCTGGTATATCCCCGCAAAAAACTCGGAATTTTATAATGTTCAAGAAGAAGAATGCAAGCAATTGGAGGTCTTCAAAGGTAACTAACGGCGACCCTAGATCGATTAGAATTCGTATGAGAATTATATTAGTTTTAATTGTTAAGTTGGGTTAGTATTATTATAGGAATTTTTGTGGGCATAATTTCTTGTTGTATGTTTATTTCCATGAGCTATTATGAACTATATGATTATGTGATTATGTTGGGTAACTATAAGTTGTTGTTCTGCTTGAACTTATGATGGGCGTTGCTTCACGAACATGGATGGCAGCAGCTTTGATGCTGTAAGTTGTTGTTGCTGTTGTATGTGAAGGTTGGTGATGACTTTTGATGACTACCTGCAAATTAACAAGAGTGGGGAGTGTAGGGTGATTAATATGTAGCTGTGTGTATGAATTACGTTTTGTTTCATAGGGGGTTTTGTTAGTTTCATTTGTTTGTTGTTTTTTATTTCTATTTTATTGGGGTGTTAGTGGTAGCTTAGTCTACTCTTGATTTTCTTTTGGGTTTTGGTATGAAACTTATTATGTGCATGAGAAGTATTGGGTTTTGGTGTTTGGTATGTATTGCATTGAGATTCTGTCATATTTGTGTTTTATTTAACTAAGTATTTCTATTATTTTCTAGTTTCTTGAGGAGTTAGACTATTTTTTAAGGTAACATTATTAACAATATTATTATTATTTTTGAGAAATTATGAAGTTGTTTTGAATTGGAATTGATGGATTAAGTCCCTAAAATTCTTGCAGTTTGGAATTTATGGGTTAAATCCCTGAAATTCTTACAGTTTGATGTAAGACCTTGAATGGCATTCTGCAGTCAATGAAAATATATTATATATTACTTGTTTTTGTTTGAGGATGATGACTAGTGAGGCGGCATGGTCTCCTAGGAATGAGCAGTCACTATGTACTGAGTAGGGTACATAGTTTATACTTACGTACTGAACAGGGTATGTAGGTCCGTCTTGGTTATTAGTTGTCGTCTGAGAGGTCGAGAAGATGCGAGGCGGTACTATCTCGCATCGGGGTGTGGCCATACTAGACATAGGCGAGCAGGGTCCTAATACTATAACCAAATAGGAACAGTGGGTTGCGATCCACTTACGTTCAGTTCCTCCTCAAACGTGCTAAGATGATTATTTTGGAAACGTTATCATTGTCATTTATATCGTTCATATTATTATTATTTTATTTAGACTTAAGGGTTTATTATGTTGATCCTTGAGTTCATATGTATATTTATTTGTCTAATTATTTAGTTAACTTTACCCTGTTTGTAATTAGCTAGCATGTTGTATTGTCTCTGTTCTATTTATTTATTTAATTATTTGATTATTTGAAGTGTATTTATGAGATATGGTGTATGACTTGATTATTAAAACTTTTATAACTCTTATATGGATCCTAATTGACTGGGAGAGCTATTAGTTACTCCCCACTGATTGTGGATGTTTGTTGATATATTTTGCAGGTGATTATTTCGTGTTATGGGCATTAAGAGAAAGACTATTTAGGATTTTTAAGACATTTTATTTTATTTATATTTACTACATTGGTTTTATGAGGTTGCTTTGCCTCTTTATGGATATTTGGGATTATATTAATTGAGTTTTATATTTATTTAGTTTAATTTTAACATTTAATTAGAGTGACATTTCTGTCAGGCGATATTTCCACTATCGCCATTTCTTTAATAAAATGTTCTATTTTCACTATATTGTGTTTCGAAAAGGACGAAGTGTTACAGAGGCCAGAGGGATTCAAACCCCCGGTATTATAAACGTCATCGTGAAAGAGTGGAGCATCTCAAGAGGGAAGATTTCCTACTTTATGTTGTCCAAATAAAGCTATCTTCAACTATTTAGTATTATATAAGGGAAGAGGGGAGCAAATGGTGTTTATTTTCAGTTTTTAATTTATTTTCTTGTTTTGTTTAATAAATTAGTCTCTCTTTATGAGATCTTTTCAAACCCTGTTATGGGGTTTTTAGTTTCTGTTTTGGAAATCTCCTTCTCCCCTATGGGAGTTGTGAGTATGGTTTTTTTGTTTTTAGGTATGAGAAATTATTCTCATTGGTTGAAGTTCGAGACTCAACATGAAGGTATTGGAATCTCGGATGCGGTCAACATGACTCGATCAAGAATGTTCTTCTCAAACTACATCAAAATGATAGACTTCCTCATCAATAGCTGCTTGATTCAGCAAATACAAGGGGGATGCGCTGCATTGCTCGATCTGGTTCATTGTAGTTCCTTCGAAAACGAATTTGATTTAGCCTTGTTTAATTGTATCTTGTTTTTCTTTAATACCTATTGTAGATGCCGTTTGGCCTTCAATTAATGAAATTTCTCTTTCAAAAAAAAAAAAAAACTATTTAGTATTATATTGGAACGAATCTTACCATGTCCTACCTGGAATTCTTTAAATTCTAATCCATATTAATATGAAAATGTTGTCTGGTGCATTCTCTTCACTTGAAAAAACCTGAACTGAACTTATTAGACCTGATTAACCCTTATTGGAATGTATTAACTATTAAGTTTTAAGTTAGACCTGATCAGTTTTGTAACTTGCCTCTAATACATGATATACTCCAATACTAACAGATCTCTATTATATAAGGGAAGAGGGGAGCAAATAGTGTCCCCATTTGAAATGACCCCCCTACCCTTACTCACACAATAAATCATATACTTAATAGTTAAGAATAAATTTAAAACAAAAAATATCAACCATATTCAATAAGTCAAATAATTATCTATTTGACATAATTATCAATCAATACAAATTCCAAAAAATTTTACATTTAACATTGATTTCAAATCTTTGAATAATGAGGAAAGTTGTTATTTGAAGGAAAAAAACCTTGAAACTACAATTCAAAAATATATCACTCCATACAATACAAACACTATTATTTTACTTAAAATATGAAATTAAGTTTAAATTAAATTAAATTCATACATAACATACAATCATAATTCGCCATCCCTATAACAAGTTCGTTCAACTTTGTGCAAATCGGGTATCTAACAACTATCAAACAATGTCAAGTCGAAATACAGTCGAAAAATTGGCAATTTATTGCTCCATACATATTGCATTTAATCCATCATGTACGATTTTTTTTAATTACAGCGTAAATATCATGAAAAAGTATGTGTTAATCATGAACAAGTTCACATATGTATCACGTGCATAACTCTTTAATAGGAAGCAAATGAGTGATATGATATATTGTAACCTTATGAAAAATTATTAAGTAACCTTTAGATTTAAACACTAAAGCAGAAAACTTTAAATTCACGCACGCATCGTGTGCATAAATTACTAGTAAAATATTACCGGAAGCCGGGAATATAAATCATTAACCTCTATCCTCTTAATCTTGTCGGATCCTCCAAAACCCGCTTACCAGATTAAACTTGACCTGCTCACCCATGTTCATCTGGCCAAATAAGGAAGGAAACAAATTGGGAAATATTGTTTGTTAAAGAAAAAAAAGCAATAATTAGTCCATCTAATCCATGATCTATGAAATGCAGCAGAAGACCATCATAGCAATAATTAAATGGCAGAGAAGGGCCATAACTTATTAATCATAGTTTAATTAATAAATCATGAAAGTATAGAACTAAACAAAGAAAATGAACCAATCACTAGTATGTTTTAGGAAAAATGAATTAAAAAGTATAGTTAGCTACTTAGCTCGTGGGAGCAAGCTATATGGTCTTGGCTTTGTGTCTGCAAACAGTTAAGCATCTAATTATTTATTATACTAATCAAAGTACACTGTATTTTCTCTCATTAGAAAGCCTGAAAGTTGCAGCTATCAGAAGGAGGGGAGTGCGTGATCCCATAAAACTGATTCCAAATAATTGTACGGTGTCTCCAATTTAAGTGTGCTTCACCTACGTGCTCGCCTTCTTATTTGCTGATTTTTTTCCTTAAATCTTTTAATAATGTTGTATTAGTAGACTTCAATATATCATAATCTATTTTGATCTTGACTTGATTTGATAAGTAATATATGTGTGCATATTTGCTTGAAAATGACTAAATAGGTAAGTAATTATATGGCGTAATATCTAGGAATATATTAATTATATGGGCTAAGAAGTGATAGAAGGAGAACGACTTAAACACAAAATAAAAATTAGAAAGAATAGAATAAATGTCAGTTTAGAGAAAAATTACATGAAAAATCTGTAAGTTATACGAAATCACTTAAAAATGATCAAGTAAGAGACATAAAAAGTTAGTGGTTTAAGATATACGATGATACACAAAGTAAACATGCATGGTCCTTAGTGATTTAAGTTTCATTAAGTTATACAAAAGCACTTAACAGTGATCAAGCAAAATACATAAAAAGTTAGTGGTTCCAAGATATACACCCTTCGTTTTCTTTTAATTGTACCATATTGACTTTTGACACTACTTACTAACTCCGTTTTGACCCTCTTGTTTTATTTATACGTAAGGAAAAACATTTGTCTCAACATGTATTTTCAAGATATCAACTTTTTATAATTTTTTCTTATGCATAATTAGATATATTAAGGTTTAGAGTTGCGCGTTAGCAAACGTCCAAAGTAGTTTTTATAAAAGAAAATAAAGGAAATATGATGCTACA
Organism: Beta corolliflora; assembly: GCA_947648045.1. Lineage (NCBI taxonomy): Eukaryota > Viridiplantae > Streptophyta > Magnoliopsida > Caryophyllales > Amaranthaceae > Beta > Beta corolliflora. The sequence continues at coordinate 357,235 of CANSZD010000391.1, forward strand.
AAAAGCCAACACACATGATCCTTAGCAATTAAAGTTTCATTAACCAACTAGTTAGTTGTGCTAAGATGATATATCCGATTAAATCTTAATATCACATATCAATATAGTCCTCTCAGGCTCTCACAACCTCGGAAAAGATGAGGGGTTATCCAAAATTCATGAATAAAGAAAATACTTATATAATACTTCCTCTGTTCTAAAATAAATTATCCACTTATTATTTTAGGTCGTTTTAAAATAAGAGTTACTTTATTTGGTATTCACTTCTCTCTATCCTCATCATATATAGTCCCTCTTTTTCTTTCGCTTTATCTGTCTTCTCTCCTAAATTTCCGTGCCGAAACTCTACATTTTATTTAAAACATAGTGGAGGATGTATTGATGATATGAGAATGGTTTAATTGTATCACAAAGTTGGTGATGATATTTTTTTCTGTTTTCCTAATCTTACCTATCCAAACAAATACTTCATCCGTTCTGTTTTAAATGAAACGTTTGCTTTTTCACGCAACCCAACACGCTTCTTTAATTGTTAATATCTTTAGTTGTGCACACGTAAAAAATATTAAAAAGCTATAATTTGATAGTATGCATCGAGACGAATCTAACAAGATTCCACTTGACTATGTTTTTCATTATATAATGGCGATAAATTGGAGTTAAAATTGATCAATGAATAGTGTTTCACCCAATGTTTCATTTAAAAAGTAACGGAGGAAGTATAAATGAATTTTTTTTAAGATTATCCAATGAAAACTATCCAAAGGATTTGCCATGTGTGCGCGAGTACAACAACACAACCCTCCTTGCTGCGCGTGGGACTATTCTTCATGTTCGATCTAAAAGCTCTGATCCTCCAAAAAACAAAGCCTACTTTTTTTCTCTCTTTCTGACCTCACTCACCTTAACGTGCGCAGTGGGCGCAGTATACACTTACCCTTCTAATCCCTCCTGGCAAAACCCCAACTCAAACCGATCTCTCTTTTTCTACTGTCTCTTTCTCTCTCCACTTTATATAATTAAGCTCACTCTTCAATTCAAATTACCCAAAAGAAAAAAAACACCCAGAAAACAAATTAAGCAAGAATTTGAACTCAATTCAGCAAGAATTTGAACTCAATTCAGCAAATTAGTCACTACCCATTTGAGAATTACTTGCTAATTTCAATACCCACATTTTAATTTTTTCAAAAAGTTGGGAAATTTGGCGTTTAGGTTAAGCTAAAATTTCAAAATTTTCAATACCCATTTGAGAATTTTGGATGTTAGAGAAGTAAAGATTAAGTCTTTTTTAATGGATCCTCCATTGATAAATGAAGGTTCATTTACAACAGCAAATCCTTCATTAGCTGAGATTTGGCCGTTTAGTAATGGTGGAGATTCTGATGTTGGTGGAATGTTGGGACTTAGAATGGGAAGTGGTAGTGGTGGATTTGTGAATAGTTTGATTGATGGGTTATTGAGTAATGGCATTGTTGGGGCAATTAATAAAGATGGGTCAATTGAGGAATCAACTGTTACAGAACAAAGTAGAAGTCTTGGTGGTGGTGGTGGGAAAAAGAGGAGAGAGAATATCTCAGAAGATGAATCTTCTAAGCTTGTTTCAACTACTAGTAGTGGCAATGAATTGGTAATTTTCATTATTGATTTTGTTTTTGCGATGTTTGCTCATTTTTTTGTTTAAGCTTGAATTGTATTGGGTTGAATATTTTGTGATGTTTGTTTGAGAAGTTTGATTTTATGTTATATCATATTATGTGATATTGGATTTTGGAAGTTTTAGGCTTTGTTTTATGGATATTCATGTGATATTATTTCGTAAATCGTGTGTTCTTAGAGCTTTGGTTTCCTTAGACTTTGTTATTTGCTTGTTTGGTTAGTTATTTGACTTGTATGAGCTTCATTGATGATAGCTTTTAAACTAGTAATGCCTTGATATTAGTTGAATTACCAACGAAAGCTCTATGTAGCTAACACTGTCTTGGAATCGACTTTAGTATGAGGAACAAATGACGTTCATTTAGTCTAATATGTTTCGAAATATAAGGTCATCTTTTGCTTTTGTGGTTGAAACTTGATATTAATCATAATTAAAAAAAATTCATCTTTTAGCTTGTAAAGAAAAAAAATTCATTAACAAGAAGCATGTGGCATCTACAATCAAGAACTGTCCTGGACAATAATAGAAGAAAAGTATTGAAGCTGAATTATCTGCAGACCACTAAAGAAAACCATACTCAGACTTTGGTCCCATACTCATGGTATCAATCTCATCTTAAAATACTTCAAGGATCTAACACAGGTACTCCGGATGCAATGAAGAGTCCGGGTGACTTAGGCTGTCTTGATTCTTGATGGAAAAACTCAATTTAATTTCAGGATACCCATTGACCTTACATGTGGCCTATTATTTTCGAAGTGGCTAATAGTACTTGTTTATTCCATAGTATGTAAAGTATGAAGTATTAGAGATGACTTGCTAGAATTTTTATTACATTGCTTTGCCTTGTGAGTAGCGCGTGGTATAAAATAATTGTTACTTTCATTATATTACCTTTGGACTGTCCTTTGGTCTTCGTCCAACAATGTTTTGGCTGGAGTTCCAACATTCAAATGGTTAGCTAAACTCTCTTTAGGTTATCGAATGAATGTGTAGTCCTTTTATGATGTACCTCCTTTGTCCCATAATACATATCTTCTATGACTATGCTTTTGGCATGAATTGTAGGGGTTGTCGAAAACGAGAAACATTTCCGTTACATTAGATAATGTGGCCCTCTAAAGAGCATTTGGTACTCTAGACTTCCAAAATAATTGAAGGGGTGTAAGTGAGAAGAGTACATAATTTCGATTCCGAGATGATATAAACGCGGGAAAGTTCAACAAAAAAAGTAGTTATGTCTTCCTTATCATCTATGTCAACCCTTCCCAGTGAGCTAGTTTTGCTTTTGGTTTATTTGTTGGCCAGCCAAAGGGTGTGAAACATTGGAGGAAGGTATATGGTATAACTAGAAAAAAAAAGGTGAGCTTTCTTTTAGGACAACCCAACATAGTGATGTGGTTTTTTATTTGGGCATGGAGGGAGTATCATTCTGGGGAAATTGGCCCTTGTTTGGCGTTCAACCCGCCACTTCGCGTACACACATAGATGATCATTTATACCCCTCTAATGTTAGTCTTACTTGGTTACTTTTGTCGATCACATAGCCGGCAACTTGGCCGAATTATAACTAAATTTGCAAGCTTTGGGTTGAGAAAGAAGTGTTAAGCATCCATATACATGTACTTGAGGTGAGACAAAGGACTTGAGATTGAGAAGGGGGGCAGGGAAGATGTTATTAGAAAAATGCATTTCTTCTGTGGAGTGTGAGGTAGCAGATAGATAATGAATTGAAGCTTGCTAACCTGTTTACCTTCTCTCCCTAGGGATGGACTCATAGTTAGCTATTTGAGACATGCCAAAGAAAGTGGCACAACTTTTGGACGTCAAATAAAGATATGCAAGGTAAAGTTAACATAGCCAAAGGTTGCTTATAACAAGTTATCATACTAGCTGTACTTTTGAGGAAGGATGAGGTAACTCTTTGCTGTGGGAATGGCTGCTTAATCCACTTTTCGTTCTTAGGACAACCTGAACTTATTCAGAACCGTGGACTTTCCATACGTTACTTATCTCAAACACTTCACATGCTTGTGCTTCATCCTCTAAGTAATAAAGGCAAGGAGATAAGAACGTATTCTAGTAATGTCTGTGGTGGACTTGGTTTGCACCTGTCTTTTGAGAACTTAAACCCTTGGTAAAACTTAAATACTACATCTGATATGAACTACGCTTCACTCAGTAATGTCTGTGGTGGACTTGGTTTGCACCTGTCTCTTGAGAACTTAAACCCTTGGTAAAACTTAAATACTACATCTGAAATGAACCAGAAATCTAGATTTTCGATTTGGCACCTTACTATTTTTTTGTATCTTGTTATGCAGAAAGAATCAAATGGTAAACGCATCAAAACATCAGGTTCTCAGGATGAAAATGGCAGTTCAAAGGCTGGAGGTGAATCGAGTTCTGCTGATGGTGACAAGCCTGCTGAAAAACCAGCTGAGCCATTCAAAGACTACATCCATGTCAGAGCAAGAAGAGGTCAAGCTACAGATAGCCATAGTCTGGCTGAGAGAGTAATTTTCTTCTTGATTTTGGACACACTTTCTCCTAGCTTTATGCTCGTCTTGTAGTGACCAGATTAACAAAATTATAAATTATCAAACAATTTGATGCTCTTATACTCTTGCTTTATGAACTTTCTAGTCCCTTGATCTGTGGGAAAATTTGGTCTGTATCCTGTGACTTAGCAGCAGTTTTTCTTAACTGTTTTTGTTTCTGGCAGGCCAGGAGAGAAAAGATAAGCGAGAGAATGAAACTTTTACAAGATCTGGTTCCCGGATGCAACAAGGTTGTTACTTGGTATTATTGACCTATAAATGAAAAGAATTGGTCGTTCGTATCTTTATATGCTATAAGTCACCTTTGAGCACCAAAATTGTCCCTTTTATAGTTCTTATTATCTGGCTGAAATTAATTTCAACTTTTTCTGGGGCAGGTTATTGGAAAAGCACTTGTCCTTGATGAGATCATCAATTATATACAATCATTACAGCGACAGGTCGAGGTGAGTTACGTGGATGTCTTATAAGTCTGGGGAAAAGCTAGTTATTGACTTATTGGGTTAGTTATTAACTTATTGGGAGGCTCGCTGTTTCTGGAAATACGCCATTTGCTAACTATAGTTAATACTAAGCATAATTCGTCTTGTGTATTACTCCCTCTCTCCCTGAATAATCTTCACATGTGGAATTGGTACGGAGATTAAGGATAGTGGTAAGAGTAGAGTAGAATTGTTGGAAATAGTTAGAGGAGAAAAAGAGCAAGAGAAAGTGTTGGATGGGAGAAAGGGTTTATGTGATGGAGAGCAAATATTAAAAAAATTATTCATATTGATGTCTTTAAATTACAAGAGAAGAGTGAAGACTGAAGAGGGAGTGATATTTTGCCTGTTTCTTGAGCCATCTCTAGAACTTCTGAATTTGCAACCCTCGAATTTCTTCCCGCCTTATTCCTATGGCGCCTGCTTGTATTGGCTAGGCCTTGAGAGTTTGAGACCTTATTGCGCTCTTTATCTTCTTTACGTTGCAGTTCTTATCCATGAAGCTTGAAGCAGTCAATTCTGGCATGATTCCTTCGATCAACGGATTCCATTCAAAAGATGTAAGTTGGACATTTTACTAGTCCTTGACCATACATTACTACAACACAGTTTCTTCTAATAAAACTAGTAAAAACTGTCAGAGTTACTCCATATAATACTATATTCCTATTGAATAATGCAAGTGACCAACTCAATCCTGAAGAAACTGGTAAACTTAACTTTGGTCAAATCTTTGATGATGTCAATAATAAGTTTATATAGCTACTAATGTAATAAGTTTGTCGGATAATATTCAGGCTAATCAACTAGGGGTTCCCTCATTTGATCCTAGTATGATGTTTAGTGCACAAGCTGCAAGAGAACTCGCATCAGCAGCAGGAGCAGCGCAATCTGAGTGGTTACATATGCAATTAGGTGGAAGTTTCGAACGAACAGCATGATGACGATTTCTTGTAAAAGATCTCTTGTTTGATGATAAATCTTCAAAATTCACCAACTAGTCATTTATTTTACATAATCAGGGAACTCTGCCTAAAATCATTCTACTGTTTGGGTGGGGGTGTTTATTTCTATAGTTAGTTTTTCCTTGATTTGTAATACAAGAACACTGTCTTCTGTAGAAAGTATTTAGTGTAACCTGAAGCCTCCTTGTATGATCCTCTAACCAGGTTGGGCCCAAAGATTGAAGTGTCCAAGGTTGGTGAAAGTGTTGAATATTTGTGGTATATTCATAACATTTATGCTTCTAAGAAATGTTAGACCTTGCACGTTCTCTATTTACATTGTTTTAAGACCAGGGTTGAACTTGAATCTACGGAAGGTTCTGCCAATTTCTGATTCCACCACGAACTGAAATCTATGCAAACATTGCTCACAGTGGAACCAGAATTTTCTGGTGGTTCTGTCATCTGTGTATGGGCCAAATTTTGACAAGTGTTCTACGGCGATGTGGTTGTTTGAGGGTGGTGATGTGGTCGTTTGAGGGTGGTGATTCTCCAATGGTGTTGTGGTATGTTGCTGGTATGGGTCTTGTGGTAGTGCTAATATGGAAAAATTAGATATGTATAATCTCAAATTTGTGGAGACATAAATAATCAATGGGAATGATCGTACGCAGATTCACGGAGACATATATGTTTTGAGATAGTGTAACAGTATCTGTTGGGTTAATATAATATGGCCCAAATTTTAATTTGGCCCAACTTAAATGTGGTATATGTTATGGTAGCTTGGTGGACTTTGATCAACATCATGATTTCTCATGATTTCTCTAGAAATTTGGGGGAAAATCTAGAGCTTTGATTACTCCCTTAGTGATGGATTTTTCTAGAAAAATCAAGTCCATGTTGCCGACTTTGTCAACTGACTTAAGCACCACTATAAATAGTGGTGTTATCATTTTTTGGCAATCATCCACAAACTACCTACAAGTCATCCACAAAAGCCATCCACATTCTTATATACACACAATTTCCTACTCCACTATTCACTCTAATCTTCTCCTTTGTGAGTTTGTAATTAAATATTGTGAGAGTTGTAATTTTATCTTTACCCTATTAATTTGGGGTACTTGTACTCTCATAATTTTATATAGTGGATTTTTGGTTGCTTTCGTCGTCAGTGGGTTTTTTTACCTCATTTAAGAGGGTTTTTCCCACGTTAAATATTGTGTGTCCCTTATTGCTTTTCTTGCATTATTTTCATATTAATTTCTCGATCTAGTTACGTTTCCGCTACGCTCTTATACCTAACAAGTGGTATCCGAGCTAACGGTTCAATATGTCGACTGTCACTAAGTTCGACATCGAGAAATTTGATGGCAAGATAAGCTTTAGTATCTGGAGGATCCAGATGAAAGCCGTTCTTACCCAGAACGGATTAAAAAAGGCTTTAGAAGGAAAATCTAAAAAGCCGGCAATGATGACCGACGAGCAATGGGAAGAGATGGATGAGAAAGCAATGTCGGCGATCCAATTATGCCTAGCCAAGGAGGTATTACGCGAGGTCATCCATGAAGAGACCACAGCCGGGCTATGGTCAAAGTTGGAGTCTCTATATATGACAAAGAGCCTCGCCAATAAACTCCGTCTCAAAGAAAGGCTATACACAATTCGTATGGCGGAAGGTACTTCCATTCAATCTCATCTAAATGAATTTAATTCTATTCTTATTGATCTTGAAAATTTAGAAATCAAGATTGATGATGAGGATAAGGCTGTTTTATTAATTGTGTCCCTACCTCCCTCTTACAAGCACTTTAAGGAAATTATGTTATATGGTAATAATGATACTTTATCTTTTGAAGATGTTAAATCTAATTTACTCTCAAAAGAAAAATTTGATCTTGAAGTGCATACTAATGATAAAGCTGAAGGTTTAAATGTAAGAGGGAGATCACAAGAAAGAGGAAGTACCCATAAAAAGAAATTTAGATCTAAATCAAGGGGACATAAATCAAACATAACCTGTCGTTATTGTAAGAAGTCAGGGCATGAAATTTCTGAGTGTTATAAGTTGAAAAATAAAAAAGAGAAAGAAGAAAAATCTAAACAACCTCAAAAATCCGCCGAAGCCAGTTTCATTGAAACTGACTCTGAAGGTGACTCGGTATTATTGGTAACTTCTGAAAAGAAGGGTCTTCATGAATGGATTCTTGATTCTGGTTGCACCTATCATATGTGTCCTCATAGGGACTGGTTTACCACTTATGAATCTGTTGATTGTGGTACTGTCTTAATGGGAAATGATACTCCCTGCAAGGCTATTGGAATAGGTTCAATCAAAATCAAGACTCATGATGGCGTTGTCAGGACTTTAACTAAAGTTCGTCATATTCCTGACTTAAAACGCAACTTAATTTCACTGGGCACTCTTGAGTCTCTTGGTTATAAATTCTCAGCTCAAGGTGGAGTTTTGAAGGTTACTAAAGGTGCCCTGATTGTCATGAAAGCCAGTAGATATGGCAGTCTGTATGTCTTGCAGGGACATACAGTGACAGGTTCAGCAGCTGTTTCATCCTCACTCTCTGATGCTGATCTCACTCAGTTGTGGCATATGCGCCTTGGCCACATGAGTGAGAAAGGTATGGACATCCTGAGCAAGCGTGGTCTTCTTACACCTGGTACTGGTAAACTGGAATTCTGTGAGCATTGTGTTTATGGGAAACGAAGAAAGTAAGTTTCTCTCTGACTACTCATAGTACCAAAGCTATTCTTGATTATATTCATTCTGATTTATGGGGACCTTCAAGGGTCACATCTTATTCTGGCAAACGTTATATGATGACCATTATTGATGACTTTTCTCGTAAAGTCTGGACCTATTTCTTAAGACTGAAAAAATGATGCCTTCCCTACTTTCAAAAAGTGGAAGGCTCTTGTTGAGAACCAGACTGGCAGAAAAGTCAAGAAGCTCAGGACTGATCGGGGCTTGGAGTTCTGTGATGGTGAATTTGAGGAGTTCTGCGCACAAGCCGGTATTGCTAGACACAAAACATTACCCGGCAAGCCTCAACAGAATGGTGTAGCAGAACGTATGAATAGAACTCTTCTCGAGAGAGCTCGTTGTATGCTCTCTAATGCTGGATTGTGGCATCGCCGTGACCTATGGACGGAAGCCGTCTCCACGGCTGCTTATATTGTCAACCGTTCTCCACACTCTTCTATTGACTTCAAAATTCCAGAGGAAGTATGGTCAGGTACAACTGTTGACTATTCTTCTCTTAAAGTATTTGGTTGTACCGCTTATGCTCATATCAATGATGGGAAATTAGCTCCCAGAGCTGTGAAATGCATTTTCATTGGTTATTCATCTGAATCTAAAGGTTATAGATTATGGTGTCTTGAGTCTAAGAAAGTTATTCTTAGTCGAGACGTCACTTTCAATGAAAATGGAATGTTGAAAACCCCTGGATCGGAGTCTTCTATTTCTTCTAACACAGGTGACCAAAATGGTGAGAAGGTGGAGTTGGAGACAAGTAGCCAGTCTCCCATGGTTGATGTTGGCTCTTCCTCAGGCTCACAGTCTAGCAATGAAGCACATGATGATGATCATGCTCCAGTTACCACTGATACTAGCCAGCCACAGCAGCCAGACTATAATCTCGCAAGAGATCGTCCGAGAAGGCAACAAAAGAGATCCACGAGATATCCTGAAGAGGAGTACGTGGTTGCCTATGCTCTCACAGTAGGGGAAGAAACTCCAGTTGGGGTCGAGCCATCTACTTATTCCGAAGCCATCTCGGATCCAAATTCATCTAATTGGCTCGTGGCTATGAATGAGGAGATTGAAAGTCTCCACAAGAATGGCACTTGGGATCTTGTAAAGCTACCTAAAGGCCGAAGGGCGCTTACATGCAGATGGATTTACAAGCAAAAGAAGGAATCCCCGGGGTCGAGAGCTCGCAAGATGGAAGGCACGCCTTGTTGTCAAAGGCCGCAATCAAAGAGAAGGTATTGACTTTAATGAAATTTTCTCTCTGTTGTATGTCATACCTCTATTAGAGTCCTTCTTGCATTAGTTGCTATGTTTGACATGGAGTTAGAGCAACTCGATGTCAAACCGCTTTTCTTCATGGAGATCTTGAAGAAGAGATATACATGAAGCAACCCGAGGGATTTGTTGTTCCCTGGAAATGAAAACCTTGTCTGTCGCTTGAAGAAATCCTTATATGGCCTCAAACAAGCTCCCAGACAGTGGTACAAGAAATTTGATTCTTTCATGATTGGACATGGCTACACACGCAGTCAATATGATCACTGTGTTTATTTCCAGCAGTTTGATGGAGTATATGTCTATCTGTTGTTGTACGTGGACGACATGCCGATAGCATCTTGTGATAAATCTCTGATCAACAAGTTGAAGTCTCAACTCAGTAAGGAGTTCGAGATGAAGGATCTTGGCGCTGCAAAGAAAATTCTTGGCATGGAGATACATCGAGATCGACAAGCCGGGAAATTATACTTATCACGGAAGAATTATATCAAGAAAATTCTTGATAAATTCAGCATGAATAATCGTAAGTCTGTCTCTACTCCTCTAGTTGCTCATTTTAAATTATCATCTACTTCTTGTCCACAATCGGAGGAAGAAAAAGAAAAAAATGTCTAGCATTCCCTATGCTAGTGCAGTTGGTAGCCTCATGTATGCCATGGTCTGCACTAGACCTGATCTTGCATATGCCGTTAGCATGGTGAGTCGGTATATGCACAACCCCGGAAAAGATCATTGGAATGCCGTTAAATGGATATTCCGTTACCTAAAAGGTACCATAGATCTGGGGTTGGTCTTTGATAGGACCCTAACATCTTCAAGTGATGTTGTCGGGTTTGTTGACTCTGACTATGGTGGTGATCTTGATCGTCGAAGGTCACTCTCAAGTTATATCTTCACTTTATGTTCTGGTGCAATAAGTTGGAAGGCTTCTCTGCCGAGTCTAAAGGCTGCTCTCTCTACAAATGGAATCGGAATATGTTGCGGCTACGCGAAGGTATAAAGGAGGCTACATGGCTGCGAGGCCTTGTTATAGATCTTGGAGTTCCACAAGGTGTTACCACTGTGTTCTCCGATAGCCAAAGTGCTATCTTTCTCACCAAGAATGATGCATATCACTCCAAGACTAAGCACATTTCGGTCAAATACCACTATGTCGGAGATACTATTCTTTGAAGGTGAAATTATTGTAAAAAAGGTTCACACTTCAGATAATCCAGCAGATATGCTTACAAAGCCACTTCCTACCACTAAGTTCGATCATTGCTTAGACTTAGTGGGCATTCATGCTTGTTAGGCCAGTAGGGCTCAGACGACGAGTGGCCTCTGAAATTTGGTCCAAGGTGGAGATTGTTGGGTTAATATAATATGGCCCAAATTTTAATTTGGCCCAACTTAAATGTGTTATATGTTATGGTAGCTTGGTGGACTTTGATCAACATCATGATTTCTCATGATTTCTCTAGAAATTTGGGGGAAAATCTAGAGCTTTGATTACTCCCTTAGTGATGGATTTTTCTAGAAAAATCAAGTCCATGTTGCCGACTTTGTCAACTGACTTAAGCACCACTATAAATAGTGGTGTTATCATTTTTTGGCAATCATCCACAAACTACCTACAAGTCATCCACAAAAGCCATCCACATTCTTATATACACACAATTTCCTACTCCACTATTCACTCTAATCTTCTCCTTTGTGAGTTTGTAATTAAATATTGTGAGAGTTGTAATTTTATCTTTACCCTATTAATTTGGGGTACTTGTACTCTCATAATTTTATATAGTGGATTTTTGGTTGCTCGTCGTCCGTGGGTTTTTTTTACCTCATTTAAGAGGGTTTTTCCCACGTTAAATATTGTGTGTCCCTTATTGCTTTTCTTGCATTATTTTCATATTAATTTCTCGATCTAGTTACGTTTCCGCTACGCTCTTATACCTAACAGTATCTTATATCGTAGTTTCTGCTTTATTACTTCATGTAATTTCTTCTTCCACCTTTTTGCCTCCAACAAATGGAGTACTTGATTACTTATACATTCAGTTTTTGGATTAAGGAATTCCTTGCCTTCAACCTAATTTATTCCACCTAAATTGAGATTCACGGATTCATCCGACACTATTACACTATCAAAAATAATAAAACAATTAGATACTCAAAACCCTTTTAATTGGTACTCGCTTAGCCATATTAGTATCATTACAGCTTTCTTCGTAACAATTGAGTGTCTTATTTATTTTAAATTGAGAAAAGTTTATAACTATAAAACTTTGGTTAGAGGAGGTATATAAACTCGCATTGCATAGGTAACATACACCATCTATCTTTGTGTACCTTAAATAGATATAAGTAAGGAAAAACATCATCGTTTTCGCAATGAATTCTTAACTACATAAAATTTCGTCCACATTACAACCATTGTGCCTCTTTATGCACAAAAATATAAGACACAATATTCATATTCTTTGATAAAACAACAAATTCAATTACATGTATCATTTCAAAACGAGATTAAATAAATTAAAGAACCAATTACATGTATCATTTCAAAATGGGATTAAAAAGAAATTAAAGAATCAACAAGATTCCTAGGGAGGGTCAAAAAACGTTCCTAATACTTGATGTTGCAAAGTATTGATAAACATCAGCAATATTACAACTCTGAACATCAAAACTCACTTTTAACATCTTTAGCAATATATACATATTTTATATCATACCATATTATGGGAACTAAATCAAATCAACTAACAAAAACTGCAGATTTATTTATTATTCTTGCAAAATCCAAATGCAAAACTTTGAGGTTGTCAGCAGTATAGACAAATGTCGTTCCATCAATAAGTCTTTGATTTTTGGTCAATATGAGCTTCTCCAACGTAGAGGCATTGTCTAGAAGATGTTTAAGAATACGTATCTCCTCAAGTTCGCCGTAAAAATAACGAACTTCAAGAACTTTGAGATGTGATATATTAAAACTTGGGAGTGCTGATATGTTGGACCATTTTGGAAACCTTTTTCTTCGGAGAGAATATGCCCTATTATATTTATGAAAGGGAAAAAGAAGCAAGATCAGGGTGAACTTAGAAGTGGAGTAAGACATGTTAATAATGAAGAATTTCAAAAAGAAATGGTAGTAACTAGTGGTAAAGGATTAACAAATCAAACTTAAAAATGAATTATTACAACCTAAGAGTGAAATAAAACATTAGGAGTAACATTTTGTAGAACACTGTTTCAATTTTTGAAAATAATTACCTAATAACTTATTAAAAAAAAATACACAACTACCTATTATCCACTTTTTCTTTGAGTGGCACTACCAAACGACATAAATCATTAATGAATTCCGTTACCGGGGTAATGTATCTCTAACTGTTACAAGTTGTTATAGGAGATATTGGGATGAAACTTAAGGAAAAACTAACAAAGAGATTTCGAAAAGAGTGTAAAAATGTAGAGTGTTTAGTGTGTTATAAGTTATAACAATCAAAGATATTGAGTTTCACAGTTTTATAACTTGTCGTTGGAGTTTCACTAATAAGTAAAACGTCGGTTATAGACCCTCTCTTTTTTTCCTCCCTCTTTGTATGTGGGATTCTAGGAAAAAGAATATGTAGATGTGCACGACTTCCACGCACAAAGAGGGATAAAAAAATAGGGTCAATGACTGGAAGTTGACTTTTTAGCCGAAATGCAATCAAAATGTGTTTTCTCACTAATATATTTTCTAAGGGTATTTTTGCACAAAATTGTAACTAACAAGGCCTTTTAGAATAAAATACTAAAATTTCAGCTACTTAAATTATTATTACTTTTACCAAGTACCAACCAACTCGATCATGCCATCAGCTACATTACTAAATTGAGTAAACTTTATCAATTTTAGTTCCATTCATCATCAAATGAAACAAGTTTTTGAAGTTACATATATGTCAAAGGATAATATGAATGTTCTATTATATTCAATCAACGCACTTAAAGGGTTTATGTTGAGGGTAACATTGCCTCGATATGATACGGAGTATAGTATGATCATGTACAGAGAGTATAACTGACCTTAGAGAAGATAAGAGTTTCAAGTCGTGGCACTTTTTGAAGCAGATGAGGAATAAAATGAATCCAATCATGGTAGTTGAACCCAAGTTCCAATGTTTCCAAGTTATAAAATATTGGTAGATCCTGCTCCAGGGCAATCCCTCCCCGGAGGTATTGCTTCTCCAATAAATCGACCAAAATTTCGCGTACCCATTTGGTAGTCTACCCAAAAGAAAAAGACTTTAATAGTTAATACAAGCCAACTGCAATAAATCTATTTTATTGTCTATATGGATAACCTAAACACTCAATTGATGTTAGATTTGTTGAATATGATTCGTTAATTAATCGAGGTGTAAACACAAGTTCATGTGAAGAAATGTAAATGCTCGAACGAGCATAATTCTAACTTTTAAACGGGCAGGCTAATGTGTGGAAAAGAAGCAATTTGCAATGGACTAATCTGCCTAGATGGGTGGACTTGTGTTTTGAAAGTAAATTAGTGAGAGGTATTTGAGATTTCTCTCTTCTAAACACTTACTGCCATATCAAGTTATCTATTAGTGTAATAGTGTGTGTACACAAGATAGAAAGGACTTCTATTCTATCTTGTGTACGTACACTATTACACTAATTATTAGTGTAATAGTGTATGTACACAAAATAGAAAGGAATTCTATTCTATCTTGTGTACATACACTATTACACTAATATTATCAACTCCTTGTTTGGGTGGATTTTATAGATTTTATAGTATATGTGATCCCAAATCTTGTGTCTTCTTGTTTTCAAACTAAAGTGTTTTTCTTGTTTATGTCCTAATTACTTTTTTTTTTTAATAAAAAATGGGAAACCGTTAGTATATCTTTCTTAATTACTTCTTTTATTAAGAATTTCTCTAACAATATCTTTCACAATTCTAAGAATTTTGTTAAATATCTATGTGGCAACCACTACCAATCTCGATATTAGTCACTAGGGGTGTAAATGATGCGAGTCGAGTTCGAGTTTGAGCTAGCTCGACTCGACTCGTTAGCATTTCGAGTCGAGCTCGAGTTGAGTCGAGCTCACTCGAGTCGAGTTTGACCGAGTTTTGACCGAGTTTTGACCGAGTAGATTTCTAGTAGCTTGCAAGTGTCTCATGTTAAAAACAACCCTAAGGTAGAAAAATGTTGAAATTAGGTATTTTGCTATTGATAATTGGGTTTTCGAGCTTCTCACGAGTTTTCGAGTCGAGTATCGAGTTACTCAACTCGACTCGCCAACATCTCGAGCCGAGTTCGAGCTCGAGTCGAGCTCACTCGAGCCGAGTTTTGACCGAGTCGATCTCGAGTAGCTCACGAGTTGTCTCGTCTCATTTACACCCCTATTGGTCACCCTTTTTCTCATTAATCAATCACATATTTATAATACAAGGTTGGGAAACCTTACTAAATACTAACTCCTAAGATATATCCAACTAGACTCCTAGTTGCTTAATAGATAACCTATATCTCCTAATTCTATCTTATTAAGTTTAAACATATCCCCTAATACTAGACTTCTATTATCATAATAATATCATATGAAAACTACGTTATCTTCAACACCCTCCCGCAATCGTAATGGCAGTTTTACGAACGATACGATTTGAAAAATTAAAAAATATCTTCTATTTTAGCACCAGATTCGGATGAACTGGAACTTCTTCGTCTTTGTTGGAGATCGAGATGCACAAAACCGTTGATGTCGGCTTCAACAACAAAAAAATCTTCTTTCTTGATGATGAAAACGTTAATCTTTTCGAATTCATCAATCGCCAATCAAACAGGAACACCATTCTTTTCGAACCTGCAAGTTTTTCTTTATCTTCTTGATGAGAACGTCATTCTTTTTCAACTCACCAAATAGTTTTACAAAACGGGAATGCCATTCTTTTCGAACCCTTCTTCTGGATGAAAATTTCATTCTTTTCGAACTCACTAAATATGTCAACAAAACGAGAACACCCTTCTTTTCGAATCCGTCATGTTTATGTTTTCCTCTCACAATGTTTAAGAAAAAAAATAGGTCTCTTTGACTTATTAGGTGGCCCATTATATAGACAGTAACATAGTCTTTCATCTCTATATCCTCAAAGTCAACGACTGCACTTTGGGAATTGTTATTGATCATAGTATCAAGAGCCTAGGGAGATTCTGGGGACCTAAATTATGAGACCTCCATGAGAGTGTGAGAGGGAAGATCGATCCACAAAAAGGGGGAAAGAACCTTGACAAGAGTTTGTGAGGTGAGAGGAAAACATAAACACTACGGGTCCGAAAAGAATGACATTTCTATTTTGATCAAATATTTGGTGAGTTCCGATCATAAGAGTTTTATTACTTGTCAACAATGCTTCAAATCATTAATTTGATCAACAATTAAGGACAATAAATTCAAATTAGTAAGGGGCTAATATATTTAGATAAGGAGCAATAATAAAAGTTATCCGAATTGAAATAGAATTTAGGAAGACTTACCTCGAGCTCAGGGTAATAAGTTGAGAGATGTACAACTTTAGCGGTAGAAGCACCTTGGAGAAGTCCAAATATAGCATTTCTTGATATAATTTCACCGCGGTAGTAGCTGCTGTGCCCAACACTCATCGACGTCTCAATTAGAGAAGGTGAATTCTATAGTGAGCAAGTAGTAACAACACTACTAATGAAGGTGAAACACTCTAATTTTGGGGCGTTAATCTCAAATTTACCCTGTTCGAATATATCGATTGATAGCCTTAAGCTTTTTACCGTAGGTAGAAAAATTTCACATAATGGATAAGATGATAAATTATTTTCACACGTTATACACTCAGCCCCGGCCCGAACAATATGGAGGCCCTGTGCTAACATTGAAAAATAATCCCCGTGTTTGAAAGTGAGGCCTTGTTCCATGTCCCACTTTGTACATGTTAAGGGTCGGGCCTGACTAATAGCGGTATCTAAATTCCACATTACCAAAAAATTCCTGCAACAGCAAAATTTCCACTTTTACACTTATGCAGCCACAATAAACATCACTGGATAACAAGAAGTACACAAATGAGGTCGATTTCCTAAACCCTCTAGTCTACCGGAGATAATAACCATTGAGAGAAGATGAAAGTTGTAAATTTACCTCAAAATTGATATCAGAAGAGTGCACAAAAGGAGCAGCAGCAAAAGATTCACAAAAAAAATGAATCTTTTTGACAATTGAACAGTACCCATTTGCTTATATTACAAGCAGATTCCAGAATTATTTTGGAGAATTCAGTTAGACCCCTTAAATTACAGAAAAAATTGAAGGTAACCCATAAAAATGAAAGCTACATACAGTTAAAATTATGAGTTCATAACCCAAAAGAATGAATTAGAACGAGGATCATAAAAGTTAACACAATCAATAAAACTCCCATCATTACAAAAGTATATAAAAAAAACATAGCAAACCATCTTTTATTCCCACAACATTCAAGAGAAATCCACTATTTATATAACAAGATCTATTAACCCACATCCCATTTTCATTTTTCCTTCCATTATTCAACTTTATTCAATACTCAAGCAACAATTCATCCATTTCACAGTAAAAATATACTGAGATCCAACCAAAACATAACTAAAACAACAAACTACACCTACAAAAACAAAACGATTTTTCCGCAGGTAAAAAGAATAAATCGGAAACTCCTAACTCCATCCAAACTAATAAAAACTTAAAACACATAAATGGAATTAGCTCAAATGAAGTTGGGCAAGTTGTGAAATGATTCAAGCAAAAAGTAGAGATTAATAAAAAAAGAAAAGGAGGAGAGACAAATATACATCGATTTTCTGTTGTTCGATATGAGCGGCGAGAAGCTCTTCTTGAGACTGAGCAGTCTTGGAGAAAATCGAGGAGAGGTCAGAGCCAGAGGGAGAGAGAGAGAGAGAGAGAGAGAGTGAGGAGAGAGAAGATATATTGCTGATTGTATCAGTGTTTTTTGTTTTTTTGACTTATGCGTGTATTTGTCATGTACATCAGTGTTTTTTGCTGGGCCTTGCCACCTTGGGCTTCCTTCTTTAATTTTTTTTTTAAACTTGAGGCCCCTCTAAAAGGGAGGCCCTGTTCTGAGTCCCATTTTGGACTTGTTCAGGGCCGGGCCTGTATACACTCTAGAGACAAATCTTGGAGCGAAGGACACATTGAAAACAGCTCATTTATTGAATTAAGATTGATTATATAGAGTTGAAGATCGAGACATCTAAGGTTTGGTAAATAAGCTAATACGGGAACATCTGAGATATAACGTGGTAATCGCATGAAAGCATTCCATAAATGAGCATCATGGGTATAGATAAGACTGAATTTCGTTATATTTGGTGCTTCTTGCAACTTGAAATATTCATTTAAGAAATTATTCCAGGTTTTCGGTTGATGGAAAGGCGGATTTTTGAAGGTGAGAACATTTGTTAATCTATAAACATATCTCCATCTACGCGATAGTATACTGGTTGTTACTGCTGACTTTGTTGGAAGCAAGGATAGTATGATGTTTAGTAATTCATCTGGTAAATCACTGATCCTATCAATATCCTCCTGAACTCCTGAAATTACAATATAAGAATAGGTAAAGACACAGCAAAAGCACAAATTAAATTATACACCCATGAGTATAATGTGCAACATGCTCATAAAGGTATAAGAAGAAGTACAAAATTGATGAAAATATTTAATACTCATTCATAAACGAACATAATAATATGATATAAGAAAATTAGAGCTAATCATCCAAATTAACACTAACCAAGATTTTTGTTTTACGTGATATGTATAGTTGATCGATTGATAGTACTCATACAGGAAAATAGTAAAGAAAATAAAGTATCGAGCAATAATATTAGGTTAAGGACAATGGTAATGACTCTCCAAGTAATTTTGATCGAAGATTCATCTAATTAACAAGGACAATGAAAATCGACCGTAACTATATATATATATGTACCTTGTGACCAGCATCCGCCCATATTCAAGTTTTAGTTTTGAAATCTCTCTTTAATAATACTGAGTCTGATATAATAATACTCTCTATTTACTGTTGGGAGAAGCGCACAAACAATTGTTGGTCAACCGTAGTTTTTTTTTTCCACCGAGAGGAGGTCAACTATATATAGTTTGGAAAGTTTAAGTAAGATATCTTACGTAGATCCTAATTACGTAGGGATTAGGACTAATAGTAGAACCCGTGTTGTTGTTAACATAAAATTAAACTCCTATACCTATTATAATAATAGAACTTGAAGTATATAAGACGTCTACCCTTATTATAATATCTTTACTAATTTACTCGTTATTATGATATGTTCTAAGGTTAAGGATGTGTTTCATTATTTTGACTGTAAAAAACTTATATGGACTTGGTCCACACTAAATTTGTGTGGACCTAATGCTAATTCATGTGATTTATGAAAAAAAAAGATCACTATATAAAAAAATATATATATAAAAGATGAATAGATATAAATTATGAAGTTTGACTATGAAAAAAAAAGGGTTACTATGTCACAAAGTGAAAATTTCATCATGATAAACTAATGTGAGATATAGTTACTACATTAAAAAAAAAATCATTTATGGTAGATAAGAATCGTATAAGTGAACTTAAAATTTGAAAATGTTACTATATGGAACTAAAGGGTCACTATGTTAAATAAGTGGTTTTGGTCCACAATAATATTATTGTGGACCAGGTCCACGCAAGACTAACTCATAAGTTAAATTAAGCTAAATAGATTATTACCTAAATCGTTTGATTTGAGTACTTCGAAGTTCGAGTATTATGAATTCTTATTAAATCTAATTAGAAATCAATTGATATGAGAAATGAGTTAAAACTTCGTCGTCGTTTAACTTTTTTTCTATTAAAAATCGATAGAATCCTCATTTTCATTTTGGTTTAAGTGACAAAGTTTACCATTAACAAATTGCCATCTAATTTGGAAGCCACAAAAGTTAAATAAAAAAATTCATATTATTTATTATTTTATTCATACATGCGTAATGCATACAACTTCGACATTTTTAAATTTAAAAAAAAAAAACAAAGGGAACTTTCATAGTAGTATTCGAATGGGGCGGGTTCAACACTTCAACCCATTCGGGAAAAGATCAACCCGATTCATTGAAATCCCGAGCATATTAACGGCGGGAAATGCAAGAAGTAGAATGAGTCTTACCTTTAACCAGAGTCTCTAAGGTTTTAGTGCGTGAAGCCAGATAATCCTGAGCAAAACACAAAGCTTCTTCCATGTTCAACAAGTAGAATGAGTCTTACCTTTAACCACTACAACTTACCACATTGAAATTAAGCCTATTTCTTCCCTCGGCAATGCTAAATTTCCTTGCTAAACAATAAACATCACCCCTAGCTCTTTTTCCAAAATAAATAGATTGGATGCCTTTGACGAAGTCATATGTTGATGTAACTATATAAACACCTTAATCTTAGTCTTAGAACAATATCAAGAGAAAATAACTTACTCTTAGAACAATATAAACAAACATTCCTACTATTTTCATGGCTGCCCTAGTACTCTACCTTGTAGTGTTCTTGTTTGCTCCGATCCTTTGCTCTCCCATGCTGCGGATCCTGATCCTTTGCTAGACTTTTGTGTAGCGGACCTTAACGCCTCTCCCTCATTCGCTAATTTCCCTTGCAAACAAACCTCAAACGTGACCTCTGAAGATTTTTTCTTTGATGGGCTTATGAATGAGGGCAATACATCAAATCCTTTTGGATCAATGGTCACACCCGGGAATGTTCTCGCATTTCCCGCTGTTAATATGCTCGGGATTTCGATGAATCGGGTTGATATTTCCCCGAATGGATTGAACCCGCCCCATTCCCACCCACGAGCAAGTGAGAGCGGTGTGGTGATGAAGGGAAGAGTTCTAATAGGGTTCATAACCACCGAGAATGTGTACTATTTAAAGGTGTTGGTTCCCTAGGTTGCACAGAGACGGATACGAGTACGGGTTTGGATTCGAGTACGGGGACGGAAAACGTCAAGATTTTGAAATTTTAGGAATGGGTACGCGTACCCATACAGGATTCGTATCGGGCACGGGTACGGGTACGAGTACGTGACCTAGAAGAAGTACCCGTGCTACATAGTTGGTTCCCGGTCAGATGTTTGTGATCCCAAGGGGGTTGGTTCATTTTCAAAAGAATGTTGGGGGAAGTAAGGCAGTCATTATTGCAGCTTTCAATAGCCAGAATCCAGGAGTAGTGAGATTATCCTCAACTCTGTTTGATACAAATCCATCAATTCCGGATGATGTTCTAAGCCAAACTTTTCTAGTGGATCAGAACACTGTCGAGGGAATAAAATCCAACTTTTGATTATAAAGTCCCTTTGTTTTCTATTTACATTGTTTCGTTGATTTAATAACGTTGAAGTTGTATGCATTATGCATGTATGATGTATGAATAAAACAATAAATAATATGAATTTTTTTATTTAATTTTTGTTGCTTCCAAATTAGATGGCAAAATGAAAATGAGGATACTATCGATTTTTAATAGAAAAAAAGTAAAACGAAGGCGAAGTTTTAACCCATTTCTAATATCAATCAATTTCTAATTAGGTTTAATAAGAGTTCATAATACTTGAACTTCGAAGTACTCAAATAAAATGATTTAGATGGTAACCTATTTAACTTAATTAACTTCAGAAATAAATTAAGGTAAGACAAGTTTTAACAAGTTATAAAAATAATTTTCAATAAGTTTATATTAGTCAAAATAATGGAACACATCCTTAACCTTGGAACAAGTCATGATAACAAGTAAATTAATAAAGATATTATAATAAGGAAATAGTCATATATTATACTACCTCCGCTTCATATTAATCTACACACTTACACTTTTGACACTATTCACAAATTTCCCTTTGACTATCATTTGTGAATTATGGTTAAGAGAAAATATAGTCATGTGGGGTCTTGTTTGATTCGTCTCGATATGTAGTTTTAGAATATCGACTTTTTATATTTTTTACAAATACAAAATTTCAAAAAAAAAAAACTAGCAAGATAAAGAATGTCTTCAATAATTAAGCCCATAACATTTGGCTTATCTTAGTTCTTCAATCTTGAAATCAAAGCCAAACTATCACCTTCAATACTGTGGTACCCACACTCCCATGCAACTTTCAACCCAAAATGTAAGGAGCAATAAAAGCTATCCGAATAATCGAATTGAAATAGAATGTAGGAAGACATACCTTTTTACGCGTAATAAGTTGAGAGACGTACAACTTTAGTGGTAGGAGCACCATGGAGAAGTCCAAATATAGCATTTCTTGATATAATATCACCATGGTAGTAGATGCTATGCCCGTAGATGCTATGCCCAACACTTATCTACGTCTCAATTAGAGAAGGTTAATTCTTAAGTGAGCAAGCAGTAGTAACAAGACTGCTAAAGAAGGTGAAATACTCTAATTATGAGGAGTTAATATCAAGTTTACCCTCTTCGAATATTTCGATATCCTTCAACCTTTTACCGTAGGTAGAAATTTCACATAATGGATCAGGTGATAAATTATCTTCACACGTTATACACTCTAGAGACAAATCTTGGAGTGAAGGACACTTAGAAAACAGCTCATTTATTGAATTAAGTTGATTTTAGAGAGTTGAAGATCGAGGCATATGAGGTTTGGTAATAAGCTACTCCCTTTGTAACAACCCTGAAATTCCGATACTTCTAAAAACATCTTATAATAAATAAACTCGGAGATCCAAAGGTGCTACACCGCGGTAATTAATAATAATAACCGCAAGGCTAATGGTTCTAACTAAAAATATTAAACAATAAGTTTTAAATAATTATTACAGACCAACTAGCTAGAAAGTAAATAATTATTACAAACCAAATATAAGTTCTAAAGTCAAACAAATAACAGCGGAAGTCTTATTACTGTCTATTAAACTAAAGGAGATCCAACGTACTCTTTTTAACCCAACCAGAAGCTAACAATCTTCACGTCCCTACACATTAAACACTGTAATATCAGCCAAAGGCTGAGCAAGATTTCATACTGTAATAAAAGAAAACTATTCAATATGCAGGCAAGACATATATATAGGAATATCTTGCAAATTCATTTAAAAGCTGTACAGATTATATATATAATATATTAACTTTCTAACAACCTCAAATCCAATCTTTCTTTCTTTCTGAACCATTCTGTAAAACCTTCAAATATAACCTCTTTGATTTGATTCACGACCCGAAACCGCAAGCCCAAGAACAACTATCTGAAAACATTATAGACTAAATTCTTCAGTTGAACCTTTTGTTCTTTCTCTCATTCATTCCACCTGTGATTGTTTCTTACAACCTGGTACTAGTCATTATATAGACTAGGTATTACAGATTACTAGGAAGATGCTAGGAAGCTGCCTTGCAACGGTACAATGCCAGGTGGCCACTACCCTGATGACTACAAGACAAACAACATAATCACACCTAATCATTGGCACACTGTCAGAGAGAATAATGAACCTAGGACTGATGCATACATCACCATACCTCAATAGTAATAGAGGATTAGTAGGCCTTAACACTCCCCCTCAAGCTGAGTGGGAAGATGGAATCTGAACCCCAAGCTTGGACAGGAGAAATTGATGTTGCTCAGTGCCTAGAACCTTAGTAAGGATGTCAGCTACTTGCTGAGTAGTAGGTATGTAAGTTGGATTTATCAATCCTTCTTGCACTTGCTCTCTGATGAAATGGCAATCTATGCCAACATGTTTGGTCTTCTCATGATGCACTGGATTTGCAGCAATGGCTAATGCAGCTTGGTTGTCACAAAAGATAGCTGTAGTGCCAAGATGCTTGAGCCCAAGTTCTTTTAACAGTTGTTTCACCCACATAACTTCACAAGCTGTCATTGCTAAGGACCTATATTCAGCCTCAGCTGTAGATCTAGCCACCACTGTTTGTTTTTTGGACTTCCATGCAATAGGAGTGTTCCCTGGAAGGATACAAAACCCAGTTGTTGACCTTCTTGTATTTGGGTATCCTGCCTAATCACTATCACAATAAGCATGTAACTGAGCAGCAGACTTAGCAGCTAGGAGTATGCCTTGAGTAGGAGACCCTGCAAGATACCTCAGTACTCTTTTACCAGCTTAAAAGTGTGCTGAAGTAGGGCTATGCATAAATTGGCTTAAGACATGCACTGTGTGTGCAATGTCTGGCCTGGTAAGAGTTAGGTAAATCAGTTTACCTATGAGTCTTTGACAAGACTCAGGATGAGACAAGAGTTCTCCAGAGGTAGAAAGCAGCTTCACATGAGCATCCATGGGAAGCTTTAAGGGTCTACACTTGTTGAGACCATATTCATTCAAGAGATCAGTGATGTACTTCCTCTGGGAGAGAAAGATACCCTGCTTGCTTCTATCAACCTCAATTTCCAAAAAGTACCTTAATTCACCCATATCTTTCATTTTGAACTCAGAGTTCAAGAATGTTTTTGCAGCTTCTATTCCTTCCATGCTATTTCCTGATAAGATCAAATCATCCACATAGGCTAGAATTGCTGTGAAGGTATTCTTTTCATGCCTTGTAAACAAGGAGTAATCGGATCTTGATTGGATGAATCCATTAGCCTTCACAACTGCACTTAATTTAGCAAACCACTGTCTTGGTGCTTGTTTAAGCCCATAGAGTGATTTTAATAGTTTGCATACCTTCCCTTTCACAGCTTCTTTAACAACATACTCCCCCTGTGAATCAGTCTTGAACCTGAACCCTACTCCTTCATAGCCAGGTGGGAATTTCATATAGACTGTTTCTTCAAGCTCACCATGTAAAAAAGCATTCTTTACATCCATTTGGTGAGTGAACCACCCTTGCATAGCAGCAACAGCAAGGAGTGATCTTACAGTGGTCATCTTGGCTACTGGTGCAAAGGTTTCACCATAGTCAAGCCCATATTGTTGCCTGTTTCCAAGGATTACAAGTCTTAACTTGAATCTTGTGCTCTTCCTCTGAGGATCATACTTAGTGGTATATAACCACTTGCTTCCTATTGCATGTTTACCTGGGGGTAACTCAGTGATTTCCCAGGTATTATTTCCTTCCAAAGCATCCAACTCTTCATTCATTGCTTGGAGCCACTGCTTGTGTTTTGCTGCTTCTTTAAAGAATCTTGGATCAGGTGCTTTTTTCACAGACTCCACCAGAGATGTGAAGTGATAACTGACATGAGTTGTACCAACCTTTTGAACAAAGTTGGCACTAATATGATAATCTGTATGCCAAGTAGGTGTTTTGTGACTCCTACTAGATCTTCTGGGACTAGAGTGAGCCTGAACTCTCTCTTCTTCCTGATTCACTTCATGTTCTGCATTGTTAGGACTTGATTCTTCTTCATCTCTACTTTCACAACTATCATCTTCTATGACAGTATTAGGAAAATGTTGTGAACTTTTTTCATGATTCACAGCAGAAGTTGAGCGAAATACATGATATGGGTAAACAGATTCACAAAACTTAACATCCCTATATACAAATCCCACACCTGTGAGTAAGTTATGTAATTTGTATTCCTTCTGTGAATGTGGGTATCCAATGAAAATACAAGGAACCCCTCTTGCCTGAAATTTATCCTTCTTCCTTTCAGGGTTATATGCAAATGTTAAACACCCAAAGCACCTTAAGTGTTTGTATTCAGCTTCTTTCCCATACAACAACTCATATGGTGTTTTGCCATTAAGAACAAAAGTAGGAAGCCTCGTTAGTAATATGAGTGGCTGTCATCACACGGCTCCCCCAAAACCGCAAGGGTAAGCCCGCCTTGAAACCTCAATGCCCTTGCCATCTCCAGAATATTCCTATGCCTTCTCTCAGCCCTCCCATTCTGTTGTGGCCTGTCAACACATGATGTTTGATGCACAATCCCCTTCTTCTCAAAGAAAGGTTTGCATTTGCTATCTTCAAACTCAAGTGCATTATCAGATCTGATAATTTTCACCTCCTTCCCAAATTGGGTTTTAGCCATGTTTACAAACTTTTCAATGGCCTCAAATGCATCTGACTTCAGTTTTAGTAGATGAACCCAAGTCACTCTAGAGTAGTCATCTACTAGAGTGAGAAAGTATCTATACTTTCCCTTGTAACTTACTTTGTATGGACCCCATGTGTCCATATGAATCAATTCCAAGGCTTCTCCTGCCCTTGAGTGACTCGCTTCATAAGGCAATTTTGTGAATTTAGCCAATGGACATGTAACACACACATCTTGACATTTCTTCTTCACATCTAAGCTTTTAATCAATGCCACCCTCTTCATAGGTGCATGACCAAGCATGTGGTGCCACAAAGTTTCATTACTCAGCTTTGGCACATTCTGTATCACACTTGGCACCTCACTACATGTGCCAACAGCCATAGCCATCTGAGCTTTATCAATCTTTTCAATTGTTTGTGCTCTAATTCTTCTGAGAGTCTTAACAAGAGCTTCATTAAACAGATAATACAAGCCATTCTCCCCCTTTCCTACTCCTCTTACTTCATTAGTCACACAGTCATGAATAATACAGAATTTATCAAAGAACACTACTTTGCAGTTCATGTCTTCACACAACTTGTTTATGGAGAGTAGGTTGTGTTTAAAGGCTGGTATGTACAGAACATTTTTTACTTTACTCCATTAAACAACTCTACATTACCAGTGTGAGAGATTTTTGAAGTTTCTCCAGTGGGTAGGTTGATTAAAGGAGTGTTTTTATATTCAACAACATCTTGGAGTATGGACAAGGAGCCTGTCATGTGATCAGATGCTCCAGAGTCCATAATCCACTCATCATTTTTGATAGTATCAGCAAAATGGCATGACACCATACCTGAATAAGTAGTGTCCATCTCATCATCAGTGTCTCCTCCCTTGGATGGAGTGGGCAGCAACCTCAACAGTTGCTCTAGCTGCTGTGCAGTGATGGTATTGCTGCTGGAGGTTGACATGGCTTCACTCTGGTGCTGCTGCCCATGAGCATTAGCAGCAGTTCTTACTCCTCCTGGCTTGCCTTTACCCCACTTTTGTTGGTAGTTGGGACTTTTCTTCATTTTCCCTCCTCTTTGATTCTTCCCTTTTGCATATTTTGCTGGAAATCCAATAACAAACCAACAACTTTCCTTGGTATGGCCAGTTTTGCTGCACACAGTACATTGAATATATGGTGCCTGTTGCGTTGCCAATACCTCCTCCAGGACCCTTGCTAAACATAGCAATATTTTCTGGTTCCTCCTTTACTTGACTCAAGATGTCTCTTTGAGCTTCTTCTTGCTCAAGGAAACCACAAGCTACCTCTACAGTTGGTAGTGGTGACATCATCAAGAGATTACTCCTCTGTGTTCCATAAGACTCATCCAATCCATTTAGGAATTGGAAGAGCTTTTGTTCATCTTGTTGTTTTGTCAAAGCTTCTACAAAAGCTGTGATTTCTGTAGTTATAGAGATGATTGGTGGAAGATAGTTCAAAGCCTCTAATTCCTCCCAATAACATTTCATCAGTGTATAATATTCACTGATTTCCTTCCCTTGCTGCTTAGCTTCATACCACTAGTAGAAAAAACTTCTTTTACTACATTACAAATGCTTTGGTTGTTTAAACAACCCGAGCATTTGATAACCTTTCTAAAAAATAAAATTCAGAAACGCTTGGGTTTTTTAAAACAACCCGAGCATTTGACTATTTTTAATTAAAACTTTTTTTCTCTATCCTCTTTCCCATATTTGCTCACTAGAATCTTACCCCTCTTTCTCTCTCCTCTTTTACGCCTCCTCTCACTCAACCACCCTCCTCCCTCCTCAAATGTCTTCCAACTCTCTGAGCTCTTCCTCGAGGAGCACGCCGACAACACCAACACAGCCCCCATTTCTCTTCTTCTTCTCCTTCTCCTTCTCCTTCTCCTTATCATCACCGTTGTTTTCATGCTAAAACCCCAAATTCGTTCGCAGAAGCTCTGATTTCGAATCAATCTCCCATTTCGAGGGTTTTCAGTTCATTTTCACTCGCAATCTTTACTAATACAAGTAAGTGACTCGATTTTTTTTTTCTTTTTCGATTTCTGATTGATTTTGTTCGAAATCTGGAACCTTGGAAACCGAATTGTGGCTTCTCGATCTTGCCTCTTTTTGTTTGAATTTTTTTTATGGTGATGGCTATCTGTGTTGCGATTGATTGTTAGATTATTGCTAATTTCTTCGATTTTTCATCTTTCTATTCGCAAAATTCATGTAATGGTGTATATAATTTATTGAACTTTGAATATGAGGTCTTCTATATTTCTCCAAAGTTCGACCATTGGCCAATAGGTCGTGCTGCCCGTTGAACAATGATTATGAGGTACTCTTTGTTTCTCTTTCTCTTTGATAGTTTATATAGTTAGTTGAAAATTGGGTGTGTGCATTTTGATGGCTTAGTTGAATATTGGATGTGTGAAATTTGGATGTGTGAATTTTGATGGTTTAAGTGAAATTTGGGTATCTGGGTGTGTGAGTTTTGATGGTTTAAGTGAAAATTGGGTGTGAGTTTTGACAATTTAGCTGTAATTGGATGTGTAAAATTTGATGGTGCAGTGAAAATGAAAGTGTTATACAAATCAATTATTACATACATAGGTGATTTTTAAGTAAATTAAAAGAACAATGTGTCATAATTATACAAAAACATGATTTTGATTAATAATGCGGCTAAACCGTAAACGGTGTCATCCGATCTAGTGAGTTAGTGATTCCGTTAAGAGTTGAAATCGGATTTTATGCTCGAGCGACAACTAAAAAGCATAATTACACATCCTCTATCTAAGATTTTAAGGTTAGCAACAACTAAAAAGCATAATTAAGCGAAGCGCTAAACTAGAAGGGTTTCATATCATGCAAGTACTAGCACTTGTACATGTCTCGATTTTACTTGGCCGGCTTGTTGTTGTTGGTCTGGTTGCTTCTACCGGCTTGTCGTCGCTTGTTGATTGCTTTTTAATTTTAATTGTTCTTGCAACCATTTTTATCACCTCCAAGTTTTGCTTCGGTTTGCGTAGGATGCATCCCGTCATTGGGTCCCGCAGTTTAAATTGCATTCTCCCCCCTCCCCCGGTTCCTCAAATGACATAATCTATGCATGTTTATGCTGAAGGCTGTACTTCCAAATCCATTACTGATATGTTCAATGATGATGTTTCATTTTTCTGATCTATGCATGTTTATGCTGAAGGCTGTACTTCCAAATCCATTACTGATATGTTCAATGATGATGTTTCATTTTTCTGTCAAGCTATAGCGGAGATTGCTAAGGCAACTAAGCGGGAGGCTTATACGCTACCTGTTCAAGTAGAATCCTCGTTTGGCATATATTGATTCTAAAGCATCCGATGTGAAAAAGCAACTTCGACAAAGATAGTATAAGTGCTTCGGAGCCGTAGGTATTTGAAAATCTTTATGCTCGCCCGGCTCCCGGAATATCTGCCGCCTCTCGGCCATCCTTCGACTTTCATACCGTGTGTTATGTGTTTTGAGGTTTGGCAAGTTGAGGGGTGGAAGGTCTATTCGGTTCCAGATTAGATGGTGGATCAGCCGCCTTGATGCTTGCGTTGCTACTAGACATTGGTTGGCTGGTAATTTTATGCTGTTGTTGTTTTTTTCTTAATTGGTTATATTTGTGGGTGTGAATTGATTGTGTTTGATTGTTTAAACAAGTCTTTTCGTGTTGTATTCCTATACCTCAGATGTCTTTTCGTGCATCTATTTTAGGTTTTGTGAATTGATGGTTATAATCTTGCATGAATTTGGTTTAGTTTTGGCGAGTCTTGTTTTCCCGTTTGTGATTGTCTTGAGGTGTATGTGGATCCGAAGTTGCTAATAATTTCGCAGGTAAGTTGCTCCACTAACTTTGTTGAGAAAATGTATAATTGAAGGTCTTCTTTGCTATTATACTAATTTCTAAAGATTCGGTTTGAATTTGTGAGGATTTTTGTTGTGTGAGAAGTTATGTGTAATAACACCTCTTTTGAAAGTTGTTTAGTGTCGATGAATTTTCTTCTAACATTTTTTTTCTTTTCTCCTAAATTTCATATTACCTTAAAATTAGCTTCGCAAATGTTCTTCAATTGACGTAAAACAGTTGATTGATGTCCTTCGCAATTTCCTTGCCTCTCTTTAACTTTTGTAGTTTATGTGCTTGAATTTATTTGTACCTAAAGCTGATGCACGACAGCACGAGAATGATAATAGTAGTGAGAGTGCAACAATAGATTTGGGTTGGTGTCATTTATGTTGTTAAATTCAGATCCTCTTATGCTTTATCTACACTGCTTTATTTGTAGATTATGTTAAATGATGTTGTTCATGTTGATGCAGAACAGTTCCAGTTCATACTACGCCTTTCAAGCTTACTAGGTCCGGACTTAAAGTCGACGATTTAAAAGAGAGGTTTGGGTTTACTTGGTTTCTCGGAGTCAAACTTGTTAAATGGAGTTACATTTTTGGCCTTTCTTTGATCCTTAGGTTGTCTCCTAGTTTGCCATAGCTCTTAGTGGCTAAGCTTACTTGAAATTACGGTTAATTCTAGACTTCTAGTTACATAGCTTGTGTTTGCTTTCATTAGCTGCTTAATTCAAGGTGATTTTGGTTCAAATTCTGTCTTAGGTTTAACTTTTCGACTTAGCTTCAACTTTTTTTCTGGTAATTTTTCAATCTTAGTAGAAGAATTTCGCCATGGCCGGTGATTTTAAGGATGATTCGAAGGCTAAAAATGGTGAGTTTGTGATTTTTTCGATGGTTGGTGTCATGTTTAGCTGAAAAAGCATATTGTCTTGTGTTCAAGAAAAAAATACACCAGCGTGCGTTTATATTGGAAACACTAGGTTTGAATTTCAAATTTTTTTTGAGAAATCATAAGGCTCTATGTGCACCTACTTCTTAGTCAATTTGTGCTTAGCAGTTGTACTTGTGATTTAGAAGACCAGTAATCTTCATAATCCTCTTAGTTCAAGAGCCATAATGTTGTTTGTTGTCCTTTAAGGTGCCTCTAAAATGATGAAATGTTTAATAAACTTAAAACGATTGTAAGCACTCAAATATGTCTCACCAAGCTTTCTTGACTGCTTGACAAGGGAAACAAGGAGACTAAAGGTGAGTGCAAGTAGGGTAGTCTCAACAGCGGAGCCAGACATGTGAATATTTGGTTTCTAGTGCATGCATGTTCTCATATAGCCCTAGCAAATTTTATTTCTCATATCTGATTCTTTCTCTCCAACCCCATCATCGACCTCACAATATGAATTCACGTACTTTGTATATTAAAATAAAAGTCATTCAAAGGTTCAGTTTGTCTTGTGCTCTGTATATTAAAATACGAACATTACATCTTTAAAAATATTGTCATTCAAAGGTTCAGTTTGTCTTGTGCTCTGTTAGTTTCTAGTTTAAAGGAGATTTTCTGTTTCTGCTGGTTGGTGAGTAGAATAGGTGTTTTTGGTGTTTTCTTACCATGTGTGGGTCTTGCATGACTACAAGGGCTAAGATATTTTGACTATTGGAAAACGAAACCCTTTCTTGTGAATCATTTTAATTCATTGAATCAGGGTGACAATGATGTACATCAGTTGGTGTTAAGCTACCTAACATGTGCCTTTATAGAGTATTTTAATCCATCACTGCTTAAACTGTCTCTAATTAATCTAGCCTCATATTCAACTTTCTGAACTCTGATGGCATTGTATAACTTGTTGTAGATCGTCCAATCATTGTCGATTTTTCTCCTGTAACGAACTTCAGAGGAGCAACCTGCATAGAGTATGAGGAAAACGTGTGCAATCGTGGAGGTTACTGCAACTTTATGCATTTGAAAAAAAAATTAGCAGGTGATTACTTGTGGTGTTACCCTCTGTAGTCTCTACTTATTTGATTGTATTGTTAGCTCATAGTAACATGCTATTTTTACATCAATTTCAGAGAGCTTAGGCGACAGTTGTTTGGAAGGTACAGAAGGAGGTATGGAGACCGTCCCCCCATGGTGGCTGTGGTTATGGTAGAAGAGATGATGATAGAAATCAGCGGTACCATGACTAGGGAAGAAGGCCTAGAAGCCGTAGTCCAGAGCATAGAGGACGAAGTAGAAGCCCTTCCGTCACGGGGACCTCCTTCTGGTTAGTTCTAGATCACGGTTTTAAATCTCGGATGCACCACTGTCGCGAAACCACTTTCGCGGGAAATGCGGATGGTTTACAGCAATTGCGGCCTTATATCTCGGTTGTGCTAAGGTCAAATACTTACTGCATCGCAGGTTGCAATGGGGTGATGCAACCGGGATAAAACCATGTTCTCTACAAGTCGTCATGTGTCTCTTTCGAAGCTCTCGGTAACATTTTGTGGAAGTGAGTCGATCTCCAACTTTTGTTACGGGTTAAAAGGAGGGTCAGACTCCAACACTTCTTCAATTTCCTCTTTTGAAGAATTAATGTTTTCTTACTCGCCACTTCTTCTATTAATAATCATCATATTCTTCCTCCTTATACTTTGTCTGATCTTAATTAATTTGCAATCTGGCGCATATGTGATGAACTTGTTGGTTAGAAATCTGAAACTAAAAAGGCGAATATATCCTATTTTCGAAAAGCTTGTTGCCTACTCATTAATATTCCTTCTTAATCTAACATTTAAGTTAATTTTTGATTTGTTCTGTTTACATCAGATGTCAAAGGAAGAGTTTTGGACCAAATACTACATAGCAGAATGCATTCATGGCACAAAAAATGTAGCAAGGCGATGCAAAGAGAGGCCGCCGAAGATGAGGAGCTTACGTACTGTTTTCTTAAAGCAGGATGAAATACTAGCAAGTGAAGCTCATAGAAAGGTGATTTTGAAATTCAGTTTTCCAAAATAAATGCATATATATACTTGTCGTTCGCCCGCTTCCTAAAAGTCTCCCGGTAGGATGAATGATGATACTTGGTATTCTGCGACTGTACACGGACAAATGATAACAACTATAGTAATTAGTAGCTAGTTTGTTTTTTTACTGTACATGGGTGATCCTCTTTTACTGACTTTAATCCACTAGTGGGTCTGCTGCTAGCCCGTGTGCTGCTGGCTAGCAGGAATTTTTTTTTATTACTAGATTTGCCACAAATCCTCATTTTGATCATTGTTGTTTGTAGCTTTCATATATTTATATGCATCATTGCTCAAACAAATACAAAATGTCCTTCATTAGCTCGATTTTCGAGATATAGAGCATAATATGTCCGCTTTCTCCCTTGAATCAACCTATGCTCCGAATTTGCCTCCCAATGTTTGTTTCTTTAGGTGACATGTTCCTTCCGTGCATGTTGTGGTGTTCATCATAGTGCCTTCTAATAATATGACCTGGAAGAGCTTAAAAATATGGAAAATCTTTATCGCCCTCAAATATACACTTGCTATTCTGCTCAACCCTTGACATTATACCGATAACTCCTCTCATGCACTCCGCAATCACGACCTTCTTAGCTCTTCCGATCTTTGCCCACAGGTTTATTTTCACTTTCTCTTCATATACCTCTATTTATTAAAGAAAATGTATATGCGTTTACAACTTCATCTCCATTATATACTTTCTCTGTTTGCATTCTTTGCGTTTACGGCACCTTGAGTTTTTTATTTTTCTTGTTCACTCATAATGTTTTAATATAAATGTATATGCTACCGTGAAAATAGAAAATGCATCCTATTCGATGGAGTCCTAATTACATGTATGCTTGAAGTTGAGGTTATGAAGATGTATATGCCTCTCTTGTCTCTCCCCGCATCTGGTATAGTATAGTCATATTATTAGTGATTTAGTAGTGTTAGTGTTTGTTAGGTCTCCTGAAGATGTATATGCATCTGGTATAGTATAGTCATATTGCCTATTCTATATCATCTGGTAGAATCTCTATAATTCAATTGTAGTAGTCAAGTATGCAAGTTCTAATGTGTCTGTTTTGACGGATTAAGAAAAGAACACCTTGGCTATTTTGTTCTGTGATAAGCATTTATAGATCGTAGTATCTCGATAGAATGGTCATTGGAGCAATTGGAGCAACGCAAAAGAAACTAAAATCATAATCTGTAATACATTGTGATTTAGGTCTTTGTTTTCCCCCACAAACATTTTCATTTCTCTCTTCTTTGTTTCTCACACAAATTTTATCTATCTCGTATATGATGTTTTTGTCGTTGTTCCCTACCATAACTTGGCTTCTTCAGGTAGCGCAAAGGTGATACCATTGAGGTGTTCCTAGGTAGTTCGGCAGCAGCTTGCTCCTGAATTCCAGGTAGTCTGAACTGCTTCTGTCGGAAATCTTCTTTATGTATAAATTTAGCTTTTACCTTCCGTCACATGGTGGTATTTGAAGGGATATAGTAGCAAATATGTGTTCGTGTTTTCGGATTATGTTATTTGGTATTATGGTTTGATATCGCGCTCAATAATTTATAGCTAATCATTTTCAGAGCTTTGTTCTCACTATGTAAACAAAGTAGCAATGCTTATTCATATCCTTGAAACTGAAGGCACATGAAATTAATGACAATGTAGCTAAAAAATTTAGCAGGTTTGTTATATTATGTAACTCGAATCTACACGTGTTTTGTAACTTATGTACACTTATTTCATTTTTTTAATAATAATATTTGGAATGTGTTGGATGTATGATTTGCGTGTGCTTTTTTTGTATACTATGTAAATGAGAGGAACATGAGATGTGTCGATTGAAGGGAGGGGCACAAAGAGTGTCTATTATATCTGTATGCGTTAGATTTGGTGAGCATTGCTGCTGATATGAATATGAATGTACTGCTGGTCTGCTGCCCTAGTGCACACTAGCTAGCACGCATACAGGCAGCAGCTGAATTTTTTTTTTACTATATAAAATACACAAATGCTCCGGTTGTTAGGAAAAACCGGAGCATTTGTTATAATAAATGCTCCGGTTTTTCTAAACAACCGAAGCATTTGTGGTATTTTTCCCATGTTAAGAAAGTCAAATGCTTTGGATTTTTCCACAAACGGAGCATTTGAGGTCTCAAATGCTCCGGTTGAGAACCAGAGCATTTGTAAAATTCTCAAATGCTCGTATGACGTCTGCTACGCGTTAAATACGGAGCATTTGAGTGGTTTTTAACCGGAGCAATTGTGGTTTTTTCTAACTCCTTGCTAAGCTTATACTTCCTTGAACCGTTGGTGAGAGAAAACCTTCTTTCCAACTGGTTCTATATTTCTCTTGCATTGTTAACAAACATGACAGATCTCTTGATTGATTTAGAGACAGACCCTAGAATCCATGAGATTATCATGTTGTTACAGGTATCCCAGGCTTCTTTCTTTACAACATCTGCTTCATCTCTCTTTATCACTCCTGTTACAAAGCCTAGCTTTCTTTTAGAAGCTAAAGCTATCTCCATAGACCTCCTCTAGGATCTGTAATTGGAGCTTCCTTGAAGCTTGTCAACAAATACAAAGTTGTTTCCATCTGAGGGGTGTAGGTATAAAGGATTGGTAGGTTCTATTTTTGTAGGTGTTGATTTTTCTGTCATTTTAAAGTTTCAGTTTTTTTTTTTGGATGAAATAGACTGAGGTTTAAGAGCTCTAGCTTTGATACCATGAAAACATTATAGACTAAATTCTTACATTTATCTTGTCATTTTTCCTTTTTTTTTTATTTAAAACACTTCCTCTCTCCTTATACTAGTAACATAATACTATTAGGTACTTAACCTAGGAAATTTAGGAATTAGCTTTTTAACCCTTTCTAAGGTAAAGTCAAATGGGAAATAAAAATATATCTAATAAAATAATATTTTAAATTATTTTTTTATAAACTAAAATAATATAAATAATTGTTAAACAGGTATAAAAATACGGGGTGTTACACCCTTTGTCCCAAAATATAGTTCCCGTTTCTTTTTGCACGGTCTCCAACATGTAAAAAGTTGATATTATAAAATTACAAATTGAGACGAATCTAATAAGATCCCACGTAAACTTTATTTTGTATATATCAATGAGAATCTTTGGTCAAAGGTTTTAAAGTTTTACCATAAAAAATAAAACATGAACTATATTTTCGGGACGGAGGGAGTAATACGTATGGGAACATCTGAGATATAACGTGGTAATCGCATGATAGTATTCCATGGATGACCATCATAGTAATTATGTGTATAGATAAGACTGAATTTCGTTTTACTTATTGCTGCTTGCAACTTGAAATATTCATTTAAGAAGTAATTCCAGGTTTTTGGTTGACGGCCGAAAGGCGGATTTTTGAAGGTGAGAACATTTGTTAATCTATAAGCATATCTCTGTCTGTGTGATAATATACTGGTTCTAACTGTTGATTTTGTTGGAAGCAAGGATATTATATTATGATGTTTAGTAATTCATCTGGTAAAGTAATGTTCCTATCAATATAAATTAAGTAAAATAGATTACTACTTAACAACTTGTTTGGTAGGAGGGATTTGCAAGGAAAAGAAAATAATTGGAAGAAAACATTTTAATTTCCAATGTTTGGTTCAAAAACAACACATTATATGATTGGAGGAATTCGAAAAAATGAACTCTTCTTAAACCTTTAAAACTTCATTTTCCTTTCCTCCCAAAATTGGAGGAATTCGAGAGAAAAGAGAAAATTTAAACCAAATATGCGAAATTACCGGTTTTTCCTTTCTCTTCTCTTCTTTTTCTATTCTCTTATGTTCCTTTCTCTTCCCTTCCTTTTCTTTATTAAAAACTTACCAAATAGGCTGTATATCATATGATTGGAATACTTCGAAGTTTGGGTAATATGAACTCTTCTTAAACCTAATTAGAAATTGATTTATCTAAAAAAATGGGTTATAGAACTTCATCCTCATTTTACTTTTTTTAATTAAAATCCCATGGTATCCTCAATTTCATTTTGGTTTTGAAGTGACAGAGTTTACTATTAACAAATTGCCATCCAATCTAGAAGCAACATAAGCTGAATAAAAAAAATCATATCATTTATTGTTTTATTCATACATGCATAATTAGGGGTGCTAATGAGCCTGGGTGGCTCGCAAACTGTTCGAGCTCGGCTCGGTCAAAGCTCGGTCAAAGCTCGGCTCGAGAGGGCTCGGCTCGAGTTCGGGCTCGGCTCGCGACCTTAACGAGCTGAGCCTGAGCCTAATGGAGTTCGACTCGAAAGCTCGCAAACATGTTCGAAAATTTTTAATATACAAATTTTATACATTGATTTTTAACCCAACTTGGATTTTCACTTAAAAAAACATAATTATCTCAACCCACTTTGTCGCCCAAGCCCAAGTAGCCCAACAATCCCTAGCTAACTTTTATTACCCCCCGAAAAAAAACCCTAACTCCCTCAATACTGATCTCCCCCCATTCTCCCTCTCTCACCTGCCAAACCCCACTCCCCTCTCTCTCCTCTTCGGATCTCCTCCCTCCTCACAACCTCTTCGGATCTCCTCCCTCCTCACACCCTCTTCGTCTTTTGATCTCCTGAACCATCGTCTTCAACCGCCAACGAACCACCACGCGAAAGCCAACCCTCAACCTTCTCCTGAACCATCGTCTTCAACCGCCAACGAACCACCACGCGAAAGCCAACCCTCAACCATCTTCGTCTTTTGAACTTGGGTTCGAATCCCCGGATACACAACTTCATCGTCGAACTCCGCACCATCCACCGTCTTCGTCGCGTTCATTGAAGTTGTTCGTCGCTTGTCACTCGAAGAACTCCGCTCAACAGCGAAGACCAACAAAGCCTCCTCAAAAATTCCAGATCTAGTTTCTTTTTGGAGTTAGGCTTCGTTTTTTTTTTTCGTATATAGTTAGTTGTTGTTTTAATTTTGTTTTTGTATATTTAGTTTATTTAGTTCGTTTAGTTTGTATATTTGGTTTGTAATTTTTGTTTGATTATAAATTTGTTTATTTCCTGTGTTTTGTATAATTTAGGGTTCATAATTTTTCCTTGTTTTAGTTTTTTATAGAATACAATCTTTCAACTCTTTTAATTTGCAGCAACTGTCACCAATTAATGTGTTTATGGTAAAAAGCTGGAAATTGGAATAATGCACGAAGCAAGTGTGCTGAAATGTATTGGAAACATTCTCGAGCTTTTTCGAGCCAAACAGTTCGCAAACTCTCTCGAGCCGAGCCTCGAGCCGAGCTGAAGATTTTTTTTTTCGAGCTCGAGCCGAGCTCGGACCCTCACATTCTCGAGCCGAGCCGAGCCTGGCCATGTTCGGTCTCGGCTCGGCTCGTTAACACCCCTGTGCATAATGCATACAACTTTGATATTATTAAATTAACAAAATAATGAAAAAATAAAAACAATATTACAAATCGCCCATACTCCATAGCATAGATTTTTTATTTTATGGTGTCTACACGCTATGCACACAAAATAGATTTCATAGTAGTAATTTATTTACAATCAAAAGTTGGATTTTATTCCCTCGACAATGCTTTGGTCCACTAGGAAAGTTTGGCTTAAAACATCATCCGGAATTGAAGGATTTGTACCAAAAAGAGTTGAGGATAATATCACTACTCCTGGATTCTGACTATTGAAAGCTGTAATGATGAGTGCCTTATTTTCTCCAACATTCTTTTGAAAATGAACCAGCCCCCTTGGGATTACAAACATCTGCCCTGGAACCAACACCTTTGAATAGTACACATTCCCGGTGGTTACGAACCCTACTAGAACTCTCCCCTTCATCACCACACCGCTCTCACTTGCTCGTGGGTGGGAATGGGGCGGGTTCATCCCGTTTACGGCAAGATCAACCCGATTCATTGAAATCCCGAGCATATTAACGGCAGGAAATGTGAGAACGTTCCCGGATGTGACCCTTGATCCAAACGAGTTTGATGTGTTGCCCTCATTCATAAACCCATCAAAGAAGAAATCTTCAGAGGTCACATTTGAGGTTTGTTTGCAAGGGAAATTAGCAAATGAGGGAGAGGCATTAAGGTCCGCTACACAAAAGTCTAGCAAAGGATCGGGATCCGCAGCATGGGAGAGAAAAGGAGCAAGCAAGAACACTACAAGGTAGAGTAGGACAGCCATGAAATTATCAGGACTGTTTGTTTGTATTGTTCTAAGATTAAGATTTTTCTTTTTATATTGTTCCAAGACTAAGAATAAGAGTTTATATAGGACATTAACATGTGACTTCGTCAAAGGCATACAATTTGTTTATTTTGAAATAGAGCTAGGGATGATGTTTAGCAAGGAAATTTAGCGTTGCTGACGGAAGAACTATACTTTATTTCAATGTGGTACGTTGTAGTGGTTAAAGACAAGACTCATTCAACTTGTTGAACATGGAAGAACCTATTGTTTTGCTTTGGATTATCTGGCTTTCACGCTCTAAAACCTTAAGTGACCCAACTCAACGAGCCACAATAATCATCTTGACCTGTAGAAACTATCACGGTGCTCTTCCCTACCAATCGCGAATCATTCGAGCAACACTGGTTGATCTACGAAGAGTACAAAAGATAACTCTTGGGGGTGTAATCCACTCTACTGATTTTGATTTACCTAAACTTATTATAACTAGTCTAGCCTTATCTGTCGAGATAAATTCAACAGAACACTTCCTTATAATCGTATTAGTATCAAAATAAGACTAAGAAGTACAAGCAAATATTACAATGAACGTGATGTATAATAACATTCTATCAGGTAAGAGGTAATATCAAAAGTTTAACAAAACAATGCATCACAACCTCAGAGATCAAGGAGCCCCAGTTACATTAGAGAATGCCACAGAAAGAACAGAGGTAATAGGCCTCGAAAAGTCATATGCCATGCTCCATCCTGAAATGTTGGACACAAGTAGTTTATATCACTACTATTGAGAAAAACAAGTACAGCCGGTGGCAATAATGTTATATCTGATACCTTTGACGTGCAGCTGAGCTAATTGGAATAACACCAGCTGGAGATATTAAAGCATCCACAAAAACATCATTGGGAGTAATTGGAATGACTCCGTCATCCAATA
Source organism: Beta corolliflora (assembly GCA_947648045.1). Taxonomy (NCBI): domain Eukaryota; kingdom Viridiplantae; phylum Streptophyta; class Magnoliopsida; order Caryophyllales; family Amaranthaceae; genus Beta; species Beta corolliflora. The sequence goes on from CANSZD010000391.1 coordinate 397,052, forward strand.
TTTGCACAGAATATGACAGAGCAACTACATCATAAATGCAAGTGATCTATATTATCAGATATCGTCAAAATCTCAAACAGATAAGTTAGCTGTAATAGGGAGAAATGTAAAACATACCAAGCAGTGGTAGCTTCCAGTTCTGTTTGTTGACAAGCTGTCGGTAGTTCCTTAAGAAAGTGTCGTAGTAACTGAAGTTTTAAGATAGAAGAGTTTGTACTATAAGTCTTTTTATTTTGTTTCATAGACAAAAATTAAGCATTTCAATGAGAAAATGTCAGAATGTAAGCACTTGAGGCTTTTTAACATACCCTCCACCACGCCCTAAGCGTCTTCCAGATTTGTCAAATGCAAGTCCTGGAGAAGGAGGATTAACCAAAAGGTTACTCTTTCAACTCTATCAATGTGGGCATGTACTGAGTAAGTGATAGACCATATTACCAGGTAAGAGCAAGAGGTCAACTGCTTCACTTGCATGCATAACTGCAACAACAGGTAATTTGATTACTTGTTTGCTAAATATTCTTACAGCAAAAAATAAAAGATTTTTCTAAAAAAAATAAACCTTATATTACACAAATTATGGACACGTGTCCTCTATACATCATTTAATTTTAATACCAAGCAAGAATGAAAAGGGAACTTCGGTTACAGTTAAGTTCACAATAGAAACATTGCAGAATGGAGATTAGAGATAGCACTCCCCACCACCAACCCACCCCCCAAAAGGGGGAGGGGGGGTGAAACGAAAAGGAAAAGAAATCAAGGAGAAGAATGAGTGGTTACGTGGCTTGAAATCTCATTAGGGTACCACTCACAAACTAACTTCAAGCGAAGAAATATATTAGTGCTCAGCAGGTTTGAATGTGATATTGGGAGACTGAAATTACAAGGAAGAACTGTTCACGTATTCACAAGTGGAAGAGCATGTTACTCCTAATCACATGGATATGAATGTGAAATTGGGACAGAGCAGATATCAGGAAACTAGAATATATTGGTGGTGTTCTCTAAAGCAAGTAAGAAATTGTTACTCCTAATCACACTTTACTTTGACTGGGTACTGGACCAAATGAGCAAGAGTGACAATTATATCGGAACAAGAGATCGATATACTTACCCAATACAGGAATTTGAAACTAGCAATTACAGCTATTGTGTTAGTAATACAGAATTTCAGTAAGATTAGCGAAATAGTACTAGAGGGCCATTCAATTCACTGCCACAAATAAAGTTACCCATAACAAAGTTTATATATCAAGCATCATGTCAATCATCTTCACAGAAGCTAAAATATGATAGGCAATCAAGGACTAGAATTTGAGCTACCATCTTCACGTTGATTTCCTCTACTATCCACTGGAGCAGGTTCCAGGATTTCCATCGAGTTTGCAATAAGATCATCCACACTACAGATGTTAAGCATCCGCATATGACTGTTCTTGTCCTCCACCCTGGGCACATAAAGTGTTTTTCCTCTGAGGTCTTGTTTGTCTGCAAGCCACAAACTAAAGTTTACAGTTGTCAAAAGAAAATGCAGGTGCTGAACCAGTAGTGTCAAAAAGGTATTCAACCACAAAATTACACGGGAGAAACTCAATAATTTATAAATAAGTAGCTTCAGCAAAGCCTAAAGGGGCAGATTTACCAATAAAGATTAATTTCCATACCAAATTACCACATTCATGATGCAAAATGATGCCAATTCTGAATTCTAAAACTTCTGTCACTTCCATATTTCAAAAGATAGACCAAAATGTTCTAAGTGCAAGTGACCTTTCTTGAGTAACACTACATCATTGACCTCAGCAAGAATCATGATACTACACAAAGACTCATGTTCTTGAAGTTGAGATTCATGGGACAAAGTACTGAGACAAATCGGTAAAGTACTGAGACGAACCTTTATCTGAAGTCTGTAGGCTCTCTGCCAAAATTTTAGTTGTATCAACTTCTCGCAATGCACGGCAACTTATATATGCACATAACCGTCGGCTGGATTTGAACCATGGAGCATCTACAACCAAGCGCTGAAGAGCATCATCTGAATAGATAGACAATAGTACAAGACGAACAAATAAGATAACTGTCACCTATCAATGAAACTTTGCAGAATTTGGAGACGGACGGCAGCAGAAACCAAATAATACATAGAAGCCTACTGTCAAGCCCTATCATTGCAGGTATTTTGAGTGTCAGAACATGTCGATAATGTGGGTGAAATATCACATTGAAACACGTCACAAGAGATTCCATTCTTCTCCTCTTGAAATACGACGAGTGTAGCATTACCAGACTATAGAATCTCCCTGGCTTAAAGGTTATAAATAAATTATCTCAAGCTCTGTGTGGATTGTTCGTGATGTATATTGCAGAGATGGAGTAATATCAAGCTTGTAAGTCAAGTGTTCATCGTGCAAATCCAAAAAATTATGTGCGGTGATCAATGGGCCTCAAGTTTGATGGGATTCAAAAACATTAGTGCTTAAAGAATTACTTTTATAATTTAGTAGTCTTGTCTGTAAGATTCAATCTCAGAATAGTCTTGTTTGTAAGATACAATGTCAGAGTGGATGCCGAGGGACCAATCCAAAACCAAATCCTTTTGGCATATGGAGCACTAGTAACAAAGCATGAGTCTGCATTGATTCTATGAAATTAACCTACAAAGAGCTGCAACGTTTTAAAGAGTCTCTTCAATAAAGATTTTGTTTTATTCCGAAATTGTTACCAAAACATCTTGATTTATTCTAAATTAAATATTAAGTCTTAACAAAATAGTTCGATTAGTCCCCAAACCTTATCTTTTGCTTTTGCCAAAATTAGAAGATTTTGACAAATGATAACCATGTTCATAAGATTTGACCACTTAGGATTTCCAGATAATAATTATGCTCAATCAATAATGCATATGCTCTTGCAAAGATTGAAAAAGTTGCTTTAAAGAGCGTTTAGTTTCAGAGGGAAATCTTAGCAAGAAGATGATGGTCAAGGAGACAAATTCTGAATAGGGTTCAGAGAGCCTCTTCAACAAATAGTGCATATCAAGATATAAGGTCTTTTGTACATTTGCATTGATTAGTGAGAACAATTGCAATTGAAGGTATAAGAGCGTATTCGAGTCTCGATACAAGAGTTTGCATCTAAATTGCACTGCTATAGTTAATCTAGAGCCATCTTGATTCCGGACATAAAGTATACTATTTATTGTTGAACATTTTTAGATTAAAACTTGCAAGAGAAGGGCTGAACTGCAGTTAGACTTCTCAAAAACTATAACCACCTCAATCTTGATCTACTATCTATAACATCTATCCCCACAACTTCATTCTAATCAAATGGAACCAGCATAAGATCAAGCCCCTTATCCTGAAAATTTGTTTAAAACTTCAACATGATAAAACTAGACTCCCGTACTGCTCCTTTGTGCAGCTGTTTAATTAATTTGACTTAATAGGACAAGATTCTAAAACTTTTCCAGATGCAACAAAAACTAAGCAACAAAAAATATAAGATGATACTCATATTTATTACCTTACGAGTTCCTTACAATCAACTTTCAATCCAAGACATCTTACAGCAAGTTTACACATCTTGAAACTAATCAAAGAAAAAAGAAAATGAGGGACTGGTATTTTTAACAATCTAACACATGCTGCATTCACCTCATGTCCTCAGTTAGAGCCAAGTAAAATCTCCACTTTGGTCCATTTTCCGTCTTAAAGCAGATTTTTCCATCCATATACTAATACATGTACTAGAGTGAACCCCCCCCCCTTTATATCATCAATGTCTCCATTTTTTCAAACTTCTAGAAAATAATTATTACCTCAATCTATGTAGCATGGGTACGCCTCCCAGGCACCGTTTTGCCGAATCCAAGCCGTACCCGTTTTTTGAAATTTTGATTTTGCCGTTTTCCGTCCCCGTACCCGTATCCGTATCCGTCCCCGTACCCGTATCGGTGCAACCTAGACCTCAATACAAGCTAATTTCAATAATCCAATTCCCTCAAAGATAAAGAGAACATAAGCAAATTACACCCAGTTTATTAATCCTCTAACCTTCTGACAAAGTCTAAAAATTTCTTCCTAGTGATCAAACATCCATGTTAGGATGCCTTGAATCTGGCGTTTCGAACGACCCAGCACGGGGACTCGCACTCTCACTACCCCAGTAAATCAGTATGTTGATTATTTATTCTTTTCTGTTTCTTTGATTGCTTGATATTATTATAACAAACCAAATTGACCAATTTTTTTGCCCACATTACTATTTCACTCAAACTAACCCCTCAACAAAAAACATATATCTATACATAGCATTTTACTCAAACTTTCCAATACTAATCAACATACCAACAATCCAACATAAACCAGCAATTATATCAAAACCCCAATTCACAAATATAATAAAAAAAACTCAAAGTTGAAAAAAGATTGTAACTTTTTACATAAAACATGTATACCTTCAAGAGCACGCTGAGAAGGGTCCATTTCTTTAAGAGATTTGCGGACTTTGGATCGAATTACCCGTTTCTGCTTGAAAATGGACTCCAATTCAGTATCAGTAACATCAGTTGAGCTGCTAATGTTGGTTCCTTCAATGGTGGTGGAGCTCATTCTGAGAGAGGAGAGAGAATTAGAGAAAAGTGGTGGACGGCGCACGTTAAGGAAGCGAGAATGGGTGGAAGGTGGTGGCGATGTTAATGTGCACAGATGGTGGAGGGAAAAGGACAGGGTCATAAGTTTCTTCACTTCTTTGGCCTTTTGGCTTGAAATTCTCCCAAATGTGTTCATTTTCTTTGGCCCTTTTCCCATATATGTGCGCTCCCCAACATAGACACATAGTTACATAGATATGCCTTTTTTTTTTTTCTTGACAGAACATAGATATGCCTGTTAAATGGGTATAATTTATTCTAATTTACATGAGATGTGATTAGTTCTAATTTCTGAAAATATATGTTAATGAAAATTTTATGAGAGGGGTTTATAGATGTATGAAGAAAAGGCATATATATGGTAATATGGAGGTACGATTTACACAAATTAGTAAATATATTCATTGTATGGCGTAGATTCAAGTTAGTTAATTGGTGAATTTTTGGGAGTAACCCTGAGATCTATGATTAAATCTTGTTTATGAATAAAAAAATTTAGTATTTTTCATAATTTTGTTGGTGTATATGTATATAATTATAAAATGTTAATGCCTTTCATTAATGTGAAAAAAAATCAGAGAAAATTGTAAGAATATAAGTTTAATACTTGAGAGGTAAGACCAATTTTCCCAATATACTATGGCTCCAACTTGCGATAAGTTTTCAGGTTCCGAACAAATAGACTTGTGGTGGTATCAAGAGAGAATGATATACTTCATAGATAAATTGTGTTACTAAAAATGATAGTGTTTACAAATCTAACTAGATTAGTTAAGCTCTAAAAGATATTTATATGATTTAGAATTAAATCTCGAGTAAGTCTCTGAAGAGACCGTCTCACGTTAAGACTAACATGAGACGTGATGATTCACACGCGTTTGATTATGGTTTAGAAGTAAATTTAACTAAACTATAAAAAATGTTAACTAATTGCGAAAAATATGCAACTACATTTACAGAATAACTTTGAATGAAAATATGTTAACTAATAAACTAAAACTCATAACTATTAACCAATGAACCATAATTATCAACCCAAAACCACCATAATCATAACCCAAAATAATAATTGTTTATCTAAACCTATAACTAACAATCCAAAAAAAAAAAAATATTAACCCGAAAACCATAGCAAATAACAAGCAAATCATAACTATTTAGTATCCATTCAAGACCATATTTTATCTTGAAAATTATAACTAATAACATGAAAACTATAACAAATAACATGTAAACAATTACTAATAACTAAAAGCCATAACTATTAACCTTACAAATATAACTATTTACCCAGAACTATAACTATTTACCTGAAAACGATAACTAATTACCAGAAAATCATAACTACTTACCCAAAACATATATTACGACGCGAAAAAGGACGTTAATTAGTAGCAAGTTTCAAATGTTCGAAAAAGATCGCATCTAAATCTGATTTTGTCCTACTTTAGCTCAATTTCACACAAAATTAGCAACAATTGAGCTAAAACTCTTACAAAATGTGGACGATTTTGGTGTTTTAGCTCAAAAAAAAAGTGAGGAAAAAGAAAAAAGATAAGTGGGCTTAGGTTCCAGATCTAATTATATAATACAACAGCAAGAGAGAGAAATGAAAGTTAAGTGAAGGAGAGGAAAATGACAGTGCGGAGGAGAGAGAAACGGAAGGGGTAGAGGAGAGAGAGATTGGAGTTGGTAGAAGAGAAGAGCATAGGAGAGAGAAATGAGGGGGGCTATATAGGCTAAGGAGTATTGGTGGTGTTCTTCTTGTCTAAACTCAAAGTACACATGTGTTCTATTTCCCCCTTTAAATGTCATAATGGATGTTTGTTTATGAATTTTACTTGCATGCATGTGGTTCATAATAATTAAGAAATGATTCATAGTTCTTTTCAAGTTAAACAATTATAACACTGATTGCGAAAGTGATCATCAAAAAAAAAAATGGTGAAGTCGTTAAACATTAACTGGATGAAAGGTGTAGATGTGGAGTTATACTATAACTAGTCTTATATGTACGTGATACGTGCGTTGGTGCACAGAAAACATAATGGGTAGAAAAAATAGCTTTAAAATTTTATTTCATCACTGAAGCAATGACATTATTTTAACAATTTAAATAGTAGTTACATAAGGGTATTTTAGACATAGGAGGACACCAAAGTCCCTAGGTGTTCCTTATCGAATAGAGATATGATCTTAGTTAATTGTTCATCGTACACCAAAAAAATGTTAGTTTTTTACATCATTGTTCTACAAAATGAACGAGGTGAGGGCTTCATACATTACCAAGATGAGGGTAAACTTATGACAGTGGCATCGGCACAGTAGCACAGGCATAATGCAGTGCACAACTGCACATTCATTCATCCGTACCATACTGTTGGAGGATCTCCCACAACTATTGCAGATTTGCATCTGCCCAACTTGATCATCCCCTTCCATGGCACATCACACTTCATTTTCATTTTGCTCAAAATGTAGACAATGAAGACATGATAAATGTATGTTGTTAAGTACTGTAATTGTCTAATTGCAATGCTACTTAGCCTACTTCAATCCCATCTCATAGATCAACAGACACTTTATTATATACTTAAATGTAATCTCTTATCTGATACAGATGTGTTGGTTTTGTTTGTATGTTTGTTTAGACAATGGAAAAAGTATGCAAAGAAAGCAGTTAACTAATTTTTGGAAAAGCTGCAATATCTTAAGCACCTAACGGCCTGTTTGGTAGGTGTTATCGTGTTAGTGTATATTGGTTAAGATACATAAATTTGTGAAGAAATTCTTGTCCCAATGTTCTTCTTCATTATCACAAAGACACAAACAATTTAAATAAACAACCTAATGTTTTGTCAAATCGACATATTTCATTCAAAGGTGTTTGAAGTACTCAACTTTGCCTGATTGCTTTGTTAACTCAAAGTGCATTAATCAAAACTAGAGCTCCAGGGGATTTTTATTTGGAACAACAATATTCCTTTTACACATGATGCATAGAAATCCTACGAATCAAAGCACTTGCTGCAGTAAAAGAAAATCATCATGTGATCAGATTCATGACTAAATTCTGCAGATTCACATAATACAGGGCATTTTCTCAGAATAAAAGGCAAGTACCCTAAGTGATTTTTTATGATGTATCTTTACTTTCTTTGTTCTTCTCTATTATCATCCTTCCTTTTTGTGTACAAGACACATATTAACACTGAAAACATTTAGATAATAATACAGGATGGAGCACCAATCGGCTGCAATGGCGTGGAGATCATGTGCCGAAGTCTTTTTTAAGATTCTCAGCTCTCTTTCAGTGTTACCCTGAATCAAAAGGAAAACAAAGTTGCACATCTTTTCTTTTTCATTTCTTATTTTTTTGAGGAGGGGAAATGGGAATTTGATCAAGTACCCTATGTTTTCTTCATTACTAGGTACATCAACCTGATTATCATTTGAACTATGGAGTATCCTCAACTTCAAGATTTTTCAGTTGACCTAAGAGAAAAGATCCCTCATGCTCAATTTCAATGAATGAACCAACATCATCTTTTTCATGATGTTGGTGGCAATCATCATCATCAACATCCTGTGTTTCGGAATTCTGGCCACCTTCATATGATGATCCACCAACATCATCATCATAATTATCATCTTCCTTATGTATATCATCATCATTCTTCTGTCCACTATTTTCACCTTCTCCATAAAATGATGCACTGCTACTCTTATCAGAAATATGCTCCTGAACCTCCATTTCTGTATCAGTAGCAACTATGCTAAACAATGGGCTTCCATGCTCAGTAATCGATGAGAAAGACTGAGATTTTTCCAAGACATCACCTCGAGTAACATGAGGAAGACCATATCTATCTCGATAAAGATCTAACTCAGCCTCTAAATCTCTGATTTCATCTTCTTTCTTATTAAGAAAATCCTTCAACATTTGAATATCCTCTTTATCATACTCGGCTTGTTCTTCCATCATCCTCTGATACTGTAAGGCCTCCATTTGGACCGATGCTTTTTCTGCTTGTAACCTCGTGATCATAGCCATTGCATTGTTGGCTGCCACAGCAGAAGCACTTCGCTCTTCATCCAACTCCATGTAAAGAGCTATAAGAGATTTTTTATCTGAACGAACTTGTTTTTTCAAGCGGCTCATGATAAGCTCACTGTCTGTCTCATTTCCCGTGATTGCTTCAACAGGGTCTGAGGCTAGCTCTACTTTTTCTAGGAGTGATTTCCTAGGTGCCCTGTTCGCAAACCTTGGACTTGCAGCAGCTGAATCAGATAGGCCGAAAAATCTGTTACCCCTCCCAAATGTTGGAGTTCTCCCAAAATCTTCCATTAAATCATCAATTTCTGTTGGCCTTGGTGTTGTTGTAGGTTTGTTTTCATCCTTGCTTGCTGCAAACACACAGCCAAAGATTCATAATGTTAGTTGCCTTTTTCAGAGTTATCCAATCAACCTATGATACTACCATCTCGCATTTTATGTCTCATCTTGTGTCTCAACTCCTTTTTCCTTCTGACACATCACCAACTTTTACTAATGTGTCTAAATTGAAAGAGTTGGGACACAAGATGGGATGCAGATTGAGACGGAATCTCAACAGGATAAAATGAAGGGTGTGTTATCTTCACCTTACAAAAATTAAGTTAATAAGTTGATTAGGTCCAATCAGGTGTATATATAAAGTCCAATCAAATTGAGGAACAAATTTTTACCACAAGCCCAACCACAAGATGCCAAGGACCCTAAACTTTTTTAATCCTCCAAATTAGCCCTGAGTTTTATTGTTTTTTCTTCTTTTGTGGAATGCTGGAAAAAGGTGAATGCAATCCAACCAAGTACACTAGACAACCAGGCATGTTAATGATTTTGTAATACAAATCATAAAAGAATAAAAGTACATATTAATAAACCATATATAATTAATATGAGCAAGTGATTACCAGTTGGGATGGCTACACTTGTATCCTCCTCATCAGGGGTGGTATTTTCAGACGACTTAAGCTCCTTACATCGAATGTGAGACAACTCCAAGGTAGCCCGAGATTCATCTGGCCTCCAGGAAGCAAAAGGAGCGCGAGGGGAAGGAGTAGGAGCCTGCTGTGAAAGCCTACTAGGAATGCTACTGCTTGATAACCCTGAATTGCTAATGTTTCCAATGCCCTTCTGCTGCTGGTAACCTGTAGACTTAACCTTCTTCATACGTTCCCCACAACATGAGCAGTATATCAAATTCGCGTTCCCATTTCCATTCCCAGCATCATCCTCCCAAAGAGGTTGCAACTGAAGCCTAGCCCTCATTTCATCATCAAACAACCCTTCAATATCTTTATTTAAACCCCCATTAAAAGATTTGTTACAATTATTGTTATTGTTATTATCAGTTGCAAAAGAAAGGAGACAACCTTCACACATTGTTCTAATATCAGACAGTTTTCTATGAACATGGCAATATGCAAGAGAAGATAAATCATTCTTATGACCATCACAAATGGTTTCATTGTAACAATAACGCCATGATTTGTTACGTGCTAGGATATGATCAATCCTTGTGCATAGAACACATGGGGCTTGTAAATCAAAGAAATCAGCAAATTCACTTGATATAAATGCAAGGAAACCATCAAGGAATAGCAATCCTATGAGGGTCCATTCGAGGACCGCGTAAATTATAAAATGTGGAAGAGTACCTAGCTCTTGTTCAATATAATGCCTTAAGGAACGCCCTGCATAAGACATCTTTTTTCAGGCATAGAAGATTCAAGATCACAAATTTCTTCAAAATTGGGATTATTGTTCACTTTCTTGTAAATTGTAAATGGAATTTGAAATGGGAATTGATGTAAATTGATGATGATAATGTGGGGGAGGAAATAAGGGATGAAATGTTAGATCATGATCAAACGAGGGTTAAACTTCTTTTATTTTTTTATTTTATTTTTTTGTATGGGAGGTTAGGTTTTTTTTTTTAATTGAAGTGAGATTCTTATATTGCCCTTTTTTGGGAAGTTAATTTTTTTTAATCTTTTTCTGATCGTTTTGGGTGGTGAGGTTAGTTTGGCTATAAATGGAAATAGGCCCCTTCACTAATGTATATGCTTGAGACAATGAATGCTTTGGGCGGGTAATATACCTGAAATAACGGTTAATCGCAAAGTGTCCATTTACTCCAAACTCGAAAGTGCATATTTTTATGATTAAGTTTCTATGTCAAAACAGATTTAGTTGTTTGATGATCTACTAGATTTACATCATACCTACCCTTCTCACTTATTATGTGTTGCATTTAAGTTTTCATAATTTTGAAAGCACTTATTCAATGATCACGATATTTAATTATATGTGTTAGTTTAAAGGATTTTAGCCAACCTTTTCCTTTAAAAAAAAATTATATCAAATATCACCTCCAAATGTGCGGTCTATTTGCATAACCGCCCTTAACCAAATAAAATAAAATTAAACCACTCATATGGTTTGGAGTAAAAAACTTATATGGACTTGGTCCACACTAAATTAGTGTGGACCTAATACTAATTCATGTGATTTATGGAAAAAAAAGGTCACTATATAAAAAAAATAGATATAAAATATGAGTAGATATAGATTTTAAAGTTTGACTATGTGAAAAAAGGTGACTATGTCACAAAGTGAAAATTTCATTATGATAAACTAATGTGAGAAATAATGACTATATTAAAAAAAACGGTCACTATAGTAGATAATAACTGTATAGTGTAACTTAAGATTTTAATAGGTTACCATATGGAAAAAAAGGGTCATTATGTTAAATAAGTGGATTTGGTCTACAATAATATTATTGTGGGCTAGGTCCACGCAAGACTGACTCTGGTTTGGAGGGTATAGTACATATTCCATAAAAGAAAACTTCACAACTTTTGCTAATAAGAAATATACATTAAGGAGTTGATTTCTGAAGACCCATGTCAAGAAAGCATTTTTATTATCTTTATTTTGGATTTATATATTTTTTATTAATACATTTAAGTCCACACAAAAAAAAATTGTTGTGGCTTGTGGGGGAAAAGGTGAACTGTAGGTCTTGTATCTAAAACTATGAGAAGGGCCATGAAAAGTTCAGTGTGGTTTGGGTTATTTGTCGTCGTCATTTTGTCATGGTTGCATCAGCCTCATGTGCTATATAGTGAAAGAGGATAGCTTTGTGGAGGGTTGTTAATTCTTTAATTAGATTGTTGTAGTTAAATTCACCAATCAGATATATAGGTCATTCATTATTTTTACAACTTCTTTTACCAAACACTCATACTTTAAACTACTTTGACCGCTAACCTCTAACAGCTATTCGCCGACAGTTAATAACTACTTCAATCGCTAACAGCTACTGAAACCACTAACAACTACACACACTTACAACTAGTTTTGCAGAACAGGCTCATAGAATTGAAGTCCGAAAATATAAAGGGGGTAAAGAGGGAATGATGGGTAATAGTGTCCAGTTTCATTCAAGGACAGAGATTGCTAATTGAAGTGTGAAGTGTCCTGTCAAAAAAAAAAGTGTGAAGTGGACCCCAAAGTCAATATCAGAACGTTGATTAGTTTCGCCAGATAGTTTTGGAAAGGTAATGTCCTAGTACTATATTGTCCTACTACATATAGTTCCACTGATGGATGCTTCCTCTAATGACAACAATTCAATTGCGCCACGGAATGTTCTTAATGTTAGGTATAACTTAAAATCTACGGAGTACAATACTATCATATGTAAATGACACAGTTTTCACTCAGTGCTCTGATATTCTTGGTTAGACGCTCTGTCGACTAGTTTTGATGTTGGGACGACATTTGCAGACATGTAAGGTGATATGCAACCTTGAACCTGAAGATCATGAACCCAAATCAGAGTCGAGATTTTGTAGCGAAAGCAATTACAAATTTATTAGTAGTATGCAATAAACGATGATTTCACTTCTATTATCTTCCTCCATTTCGTTTTAAATGCAAATGTTTAATATTATATATCTCACAAAAATACCCTTTTTACATTTAAAACGAAACGGAGGAAGTAAATGATATATTGCATCCCAACTCCAAGTCAGATACTATAGCATATAGGAAGCAGTTTGCCACAATACATCATGAATTCAGACCACCCTCCCCCTTCCTGCTGCCACCTAAAGGGGAAAAAATTACAAAAAGGAGTGTACGAATCGTCATATAGATATAGGCATATAGCAAATCTCAATGCTGATCCAAATGTATATACGTATGTAATAAAACTTCATGGATGTATGTTCCAACACAGAGCATGTATACTTTCAAGTAATGTAGCAATAATTTAACATAACAGAGGTGCTAAACGTAGTACATAAAATCTCTAAAAATAAACTACGGTAAATAAGGCAATATCTTATCCGACACAAACTAAGAATAATTTCTTGTCAGATTGAGATGAGCTTTCTACTCTGTAAAAGTAATACCTTCTTAATTTTACGGGATAACTTGTAATGTTTTACAGCAGATTATTGCAAGTTCGTTTTACCACAGACTATTTACTGCCATTCACGATCATCCTTCAAGTTTTTCTTTAACATAGTTGAATTTAAAGAATATATGACTAAAAAGTACACACATTTGGCACGAGTTCTCTTCCTATATGTTTCACTCACAGAATGGCATGCAGCATTGTCTGAGACACAATCATATAAACTTTGACAATCAGTAAGTTCAAACGACTATCCTAAAATAAAATAAAATGAGCAGTAAATGTTCATCCTGCCTCAATCTTCCCTTAATTGATGGTTCAACGTAATTAAGATTTCTTCACAAAAACTCAAAAGACACATTAAGGATAAGCAAATCAGACAGCTCACAAAGTCAAATTATAAACCGTACCTGCAGCAAACCAGTTGGGATCTGAATGAATCCTTGTAAAAGAAGATCTACACTTGCAAGAATACTCAAAGGAACAGGTGTGATCAAATAGATCACATTCTTCAATAAATCAATGCCTCTGACGATGCCTGAAAAATTAAGTAAAATTTAAACACCAACTCTTCAAAGAAGCGCTAACAGCACATATAGATTAGACAAATTTCTGCTAGATGGGCTTATACAGTGCAGAATTATAACCACAAGTAATATAATTTGCTATATACTGATCATGAAGGAGAGGAGCCAAATTTTATGTTCGCTGCAAGAATTCAGAACATGCACTCACTTCCTCAGATATAAAGATTCAAGAGTAAACGTTGCTCATATGCCTATGCATTAGGCACCATAAATTCAAGAACATAACACCTGAAATGACAAACAAGCGACCTTCAATGAAAACCTACGAGGACCAAACAACTTCACTTCGCTATTTTTATGATTGTGTTGGTGGGCCCCATAGCCCACATGCCAGATAGGCCTTTCCCAACCATGGGAGTGGAACCTCAATCTCAATTCAAAGCAAATACAGTCAACACTCAACACATCGACTAACAGTAGTAAGACGCCAAAGCAAGTATACAGAACATTTCAAATCTCTCTCCATTTAACCTTCTGAAGTAAAAAGGTGTTAAAGATTAGAATACATTTCAAATCAAAGTACTCAGAAGTCAAATGTAATGGGCCTTAGGGAATTCTTCAGAATTTGATTCACCTTCATGAGCTAATATGGATGGTCAAACGGTTGGTGCACATGTGTTAAAGATTAGAATGCATTCCCATATCTTGCTGACCAGTAAAAAAAAAGGTGTCAAGACTTCTTACAACCAAAAACTATGACCATATGCCAATCAAATGATCAATAGTTTGCTTTACGAAAAGACAAATGATTACATCATCTCTTTCAAAACCTGAAAGATGATCTATTGGCATAATTATAAATAACAGTATACAAACCAGCATTGACATAAAAATTTTAATCTAAAGTGGTTTATCTCTTACAGTATGAATATATGACATACCAAGGCCAACACATACAGGCAACGCTTGAGAATCTACAGAGCTAACAGCCAAGCCAACAATGGTTGCATTCAAACTGTAGAAGACTTCAGTACTTGGTACCTAGCATAAAAATCAAATGAAAAGTGGCCTTAACATAAATGAAGGTGGTTCATTAAAAATCACATCAATCAAAAATCATGTCTCAAATAGTAGGTTTAGTTCAAAAGCATACAAGTAGTCTGTCACAGAAAGTTATTCAATTTACTCAACAGACCTCACAATGGAGATGCTTAATCTTGATACTTGATGTAGAGACTTGGTAAGGAGTATGATCGGCTAGAGCGTGTGCAAGTTCCTTGATTGTGGTGATACTCATATTACTTGGAAAGCACTGCCTAAAGTAAGCCATCAAACGTAGCTCTCTAATAAGACGCGCTTCCTTTGCCACCAACACCCTGGAAGACAGTACAATAAATGCATGAGAAACGATTCTCATAAAGTTTGTGGATGCAAAGGAAGGCAATTCGTAAGAATATACAAAATCTTCAAATTAAGAAGACCAGAAGGCTTCAAAGAGAGAGTTTTGCATAGATAACAAATCGTTGCATGATCAGAGACAATAATCAACGATAAACATGGAATGTTTCTTTCTAAAATCTAAACATCTACCCTGCATGGAGTCAATGAGGTAAACATTGCCCAATGTTGGGAGCATGGGGTGTGGATAGGGATAAGGTAATGACCTGCACTCGCTGTAAGAACCACTGTTACTACCCTTGAACATTCTGCTGGGTATCATTTCAGATCAGTTAAATAACGTTTAAACAATTACCCCCACATAAGCAACTCTAACCTGGTAGTCAGACAGGTTCTTATGTCGAATTAGGTTTGGTTCAACCTTAGTTCAGATAACTTGTGAACTATAAGAAATTATTCAAGGAAAAATATGGGCTGATGTGGATTGAACTTGAATAGTTTTGGGACATACAAAACCTAAGCCAGAAATAAGAAAAAAATGTTGTAACTAGAACTAGTTCACTTAGCAAAAGTCCAACAACGATTTCTTCTTCCGAGCCATAACATACGGGATCATCTGGTTCAAAGTTCAAAACTATAAGCTTCTGACTTAGTTTTTGTGAAAGGAATCCAAAGCGCACAACACAATATGTGCTCATTTTTATTAAAAAAAAAATCACGCTTATAGTGATTTGCGCAACTGCAGCCACATATCACTAGCAATTGACAGATCCATGTAAATATATATACTATATACAACAGGAACTTACGATCTGTTATAGGAATCCTTGCGAGCAGAAGTGATCTCCACCAAGTTAGCTGAACAATCATCCTTGTCATCCAACCAGAATGCCCCAGCAGGTAGATTCTTAGTCTTAGAACATATATTTATCTTAACCACATGTGTTGCAGCAATGTGTTTTAACATATTGACCAGTGTATTGAAACCCATACCTGTTGTGCAATAGAATACAAGTTGCAAGTCAGCTACACGCCCAAGAAAGATGTAAGATAACATTTTTTAGAACAACATGGGATACTATTAAGATTTACATAAAATGTTATGAAAAGCAGGTAAACCTTTCACCCAGCCGGGAGTGTTAATGATAAGAGGCAGCTCAGCTACACCAGGACATCCATTCTTCCTTGAAATGTGTTGTTCCTTTCTATAGTGATCGTACAAAGCAATAATGCAATTCAAGTATATCTCAGGGTCCCTTTTTGAAGAGGTATCTCCAAAGAAGTAGCATCTGCAAGCATCCATGCAAAAGAACAACTATCACTGGTCATATTCTCAGAAGCATCATAGTTGAAGACTGGATAGATCATGGGGAGAAATTTCAGCACCAAGCTACCAGAAGTGATGCTGACATATTAGTGATGTTACAAGCATAGAAGAGTAGCAAGAAGCAGTTAAGAATCAGTCAGCAATAGCATAGAGAGGGGTATCATTATACACAATGATATTCATTAGCTCCTCAAGTACTAGTCTCAAACATTCAACAGCAAAACTTGCCTAGATAGTTTATAAATGACCTCTACATAAATACGTTGCAAGGATAAAGCTAAGCTCATGACCTTCCCCAACCCTGTCAACAGCGAGATCCTCATTGCTCTTAGAAGAGGGATTACTTTAGGCAACTACGGGCCAACTGTTTGATTGATTGTTGACTAAAATTCTGATCAACAAAGAGGTCGCAAAGACAGTGTTTTCTTGCTCTTTTTTTAGATATGATTGACTGAAAAGAACATGGATGCAAAGAAGTCAAGGACAAAACTCAAACAACTTCGACTTCCAAATAATTTGACAAGAGTTAGCAAGCTCAAAATCTTTCCATTCTCCCCACTAGAGTCTTTCCTATTTCCCCATCCATCCTCCACTTCCCTCAATAATCACAACTTATGCATAAGGCTAGTTAAAAATGATATTCGCCAACTGATTCATTCTTCATATTGCAAATGACACGGCCCCAATTCTATCAACGGATAATTTAATGCTTGCAAATTAACTTCTATCAAATAATGACAAAAAAGTTGGGACGTGTTATAATGGTAATTTTGTCTTACTTTATTCTTTATATTCCCTTAGTAGTTTCCATCAGTAAACTTCAGTTTCGAAAAAAGTTTCAGGTTAAATAAAACAAAGCAAAAAAGTTGATATTTGTTATCACTTGAGAATAACACTCATTCTAAGTACCCCCTAAAGAAGGGTGGAAAATAAAATCCCAACGAAAAGCATACAGGTAATGTTGTGAATTAAGTTGAAAAATCCCCTAAAACTACATGTTGCTTAAACACCCACATAAACAATCAATTAAAGGGTGCAAAGATATTCTCGTAGTAATAACTTAAAACTTCTCTGTAACAAGTCCATCAGGTACCACAGCCAATAAGACCAAACACACTGAACTAAAACATTTAGATATACGAACAAAGAGGGATTAAGATAACAAAACTTCAAAACTCAAACGCATTGTTATATTTCATAATTATTAATAATTTGATATCCGCACAACATTGCTTGTTCACTGTAAGAATGCATATATAATCATTCAACAATCAATTGACAATCTCTAGAGAGCACAATGAAAATAGATTATATAGTAAGACATTCATACCTTTGAGGTGTTTTTAGGCAAGGGATAGTCAAGTCTGATTGAAGGAAATGAAACAAATTAGAAATAAGAAACATGATGATCTCCATACTTTTTAAAACAACCTACAATCTAAATGGAAAAAAAAAGGCATATAAAAAAATAAAAGAAAGCCCATGATCAAGTACCTGGAGTTGCTTCATCAATGATAGTAAGTGATAGACATCCGGGCGGAGTAAACTCTGGCTGTCCAACATCTGTGTCCAAATAAGGTACTCTCTTGTATCTACCAGAGAAAGTTAATCATATTATCATCAACGCACACTTTGAATATATTTTCTTTTTCTTGTTCGAAGAAATTTCACTCAGTACAAAAATATTTATATGATTCATAACATTCCCAAATTATAATCTATAGCTTGCTTAAATTACCAACATATATAACTTAAATGACAGAATTAACTACTAGTTGCTTCAAAAGTCTACCAAGAACTCCCAACAAACAACCATTTAAAAACAAGGTTCATTTAATTCATCAAAATCATAATAGAATTCCTTACATTCAACTTCAAACTAAATTAAGAAAAAAAATGCAACAACTTCGAAAGTCAAGGGTAGACATAAAAATAGAAACTTTATAGCAAATCAACACTGATTAGTTAATGTGATTAAGCACATAAAACATTGATATGTAACCTAATCAACAAAGGAAGGAAGTCACTATGAAAGAATACAAAAATCAATTGAAGTTTCATACAGGACATTTATGATAATAGCAAAAGTTTGACTACATAGATAAAAATATTACGAAATGGTAAAAAGAAAGAAAGGCAAACCTAAGAAGAAAAGTGTTGAGGAGGTAACGAGAGAAAGTGGTTTTGCCGCTGTTCTTAGCGCCGCAAATGAAGACAATGGGAGGAAGTGAAGTAGTGGAATCGTTGGTTATGGCGTCTGCTGCATCCGACCATTCTTGAGAAATGTCTATGTTGGGTTGTGTTGGTGCAAAAGCCGCCATTTTTACTCTGCTTCAATTGAAGAATTGAAGAGGGTGTAGTTGAAAGTTACTCTGTCACGAGAAAATAATGGTGAAGGGGTGAGTGAATGCAAGGGTGGAATATATATTTGGGTTTGAGCGTGTAGATTTTGACATGTTTTCTGAATTTTTTCCCTCAATAATGCTAACGTACAAAGCCGGTGGATGTCAACTATCTTAGTTGGTTGGTTAAAGTCTTGGGCCTCCCCAAGAACTGAGATCGAATCCTGTCTACATCGTTTGCCCTGACCATTGACCCCTTGTGGCACTCTTTACACCAAAACAAGAATTTCCTTCAATACCGTCCATGTCAGCATGGAGCCGAAGAAAAATAAAAAATTGACAAAATTTACTAACAGAAAACATGCAACTAATTAAACTCCCAATTTCACAATTAAACTTTTATCAATTTCTTTTACAATTAAACTTCATTTGGGTTGATAAATTTGAGAAAGAAAAAATACAAACTGACCTAAGTTTGCTTTTCAGGCGACGAAGAGATGGTGGGTGGCGCCGAACAAACAAAAGAACTTGTTGCTACATGCGGTGGAGATAGAGGGGGGGACAAGTGAAGTAATAGAGCGAATGATTGCGTGCGGTGGAGAGGGAGCAGGACGGTAGTTGTGTGGCAGCACCGACGAGATTCAAGAGTGTGACGGTGAGTGGTGAACTGGTGGTTTGTGCGATGAGTGAGAAATTATTGAGTGAATGAGGTGGGAAACTTGGAATTGTGTTTATAACCTACAACTCTACAAGCTGCTACTCAAAATAGCGGTCAATTATAAGAACCGTTTTGTTAGATAAATTTATCTTATCGAACCGCTAATTGAAGTAGCTGTTTTTCCTTGGTCAAATTAAAAAAAAAATTGTGTCCCTATCCTAGGTGGACAGTATTCAAGAAAATATTTTTGGTTTAACATAAAGTTGGAATATGTTCTTCATCTAGCATTATTTGGGGGAAAATTCATGTTTTGTTTTTGAAATAAGTTTCTCAAGAATGGTATGTGGATTGTGGACTGTGGTCATGTGGAAGATTTTCTATACAACAGTATGCTAGGGGGTAGGGCAATTCAATATTTCAATATGGATGTTGGATACTTTGTTGGTTACTTGAATTATTTGTTTATGACCCGGCTCGAAAAGATTTTTTAATTTTTTATAAAGGTAAGAAAAAGAAGGTTAGGAGACACTCCACACGAGGAGCCTCCAACCTTATCGTTCTAAGAATAGAATGAAAAGCCGACTGAGTACAATTATCTATATAAAACTAGGAATCAACAAGATGACCAACATTGGCAATCCAATCTGCTGTTTTGTTTGCTTCTCGGTAGACGTGTCGAATAGTCCAAGAGGTGAAGGAACGAAGAGAAGTCTGGATATCCTGAATGATATGGGTGATCTGCCATGGTGGAGACCAAATACCTTTGACAAAATTGATAACAATGAGATTATCACCTTCGATGTGGAGATAGTGAATATTATTTTGCATGGCGAGCCGAACTCCTTGCTGAAGGGCGGTGGCTTCAGCCACCGAGACTGTAGACGAACCAAGGTTGAGAGCTGCTGCTTTGAAGATTACCCTCGAAATCTCTGATGATAATTCCTGCTGCTGCCGAAGAATCACGAACCGAGCCGTCGAAGTTGAGTTTGAAGTAAGGTGATGAAGGAGGATCCCAAGCAACCAAGGTGGAAGATGGATACTTGGGAGTGGAAGTATGGAGAGAGGAATGAGAAAACGGGGAGCCAGAGGAATTGCAAAAATCCACTGCACTCCTAATACTCCATTCTGAAAATAAGAATTTAGCTTTGTGAAGAATCCTGTAAATATTAAGAGAGTCATTATCAAAGATTATATTATTTCTCTTTCCAAATACTCCAAATGAGGAAGACAAATTTAGTAGTGTAGGCTTTATTCCTTCTAATATTAGAAAGTACAGTTACCAACGAAGTGCTAGTTAAGGCATGTGGTAGCCAATCTTTGAGATCCTTAAGTTGCCATAGGAGAAGAAGTTGGCTACAGTCCCCAAAAAGGTGATCTAGAGATTCGTCATGGGTATTACAAAGGGCACAATGGCTAAAGGGGATGATGTTTCTTTTGGCAAGAGTTGCTCTAACCCCAAGGTTGTTATGGCAGAAAAATCTTAACCTTTGGAGGTATATCAAGATTCCAGATCCAACGGTGAGGCCATTTATCTTTATTAGAGGGAAGACTGTGAGCCAGCCAATTAGCGAACTTGGCTGTGAAAAGACCCGAGGGGCTAAGACCCCAAATAGGTTCATCAGGGATCGGGGCAAAAGGAATTGGAATACCTTTAATGCAGTTGATGATGTGAGTAGGACGAAGAGTCTTTAATTTTACAAGGTCCCAAGTTCTATTTGGGAGAATGAAATCCTTTAAGAAAAGGTTCAAATCAACCTGGCTTTCAGTTAGATTTAAAAATGGTCATTAGGTTTTCATCGAGACACCAGTTATGGAGCCAAAAGAGAATTTGAGAGCCATCTCCTATTTTCCAACGGATGCCTTTAAAAAGTAATGGACGTTGAAGTAAAAAAAAAATCCAAATGGGGGAATCTTGGGGTTTAGGCTTGTAATTAAAAAGCGATTGATTTTTGAGATATTTGTCTGAGACCAGTTTAACCCAAAAATTATGAGGTTCAGTTAGAATTTTCCACCCAAGTTTTGCAATAAAATGCTCTATTCATTGGCATCGTTTTCCTAAGACCGAGCCCTCCCTGAGACTTAGGTCTGCAAATTTGGTCCAAGGCTAGGGGTTGCATTTTTATCCTTATTTTGTCGCCAAAAGAATTTTCTGTGAAGAGAATCAATGGAGCTAGCAATTCCTGGGGTTAGCATTGTTGAGGCACAAGTATAAGCCGGAAGAGCTTCAAGATTGCTCTGGATCAGGGTGAGTCTCCCTGCTTTGGAGAGAAAACAAGATTCCCAGAGATTTATTTTTTGATCTGTTTTTTGGACAATGTGAGCGAGGTCAACTTTAGAGGGATGATGAGAGCTGAAGAAGATCCCAAGGTATCTGCCAAGGGAAGAGTTAGGAAGCATGTTGAATTGGCTAACTAAGGCAGTTTTGCGAGTATGGTTGACCTTTTTGGAAAAAATGATCGAAGATTTGTGAAAATTGATTAATTGGCCGGAGAGCATACATAATTCATCGAGTCCTTTTTTAGGTTTGAGCAAGGTGTGGTAGTAGCTTTGCAAAAGAGCAGACTATCGTTAGCAAAAATAAGACATGGTATATTAGCAGTTATGGGGTGGAGCTTGAATCTAATACTTGAGTTCCGAAACTGGCTTTGGATACTTTAATTTCCTTATGAGGACTTCCATGCAGATAATGGAAAGGTACGGTGATAGGGGGTCGCTTTGACGAAGGCCCCTAGAAGGCCGAAACCAAGGCGAAGGTTGCCCATTAACTTTGATTGAGTATGAAACATTTGTAACACATTCTTTAATCCATGAAATCCAAGGGGTAAGAAAACCAAAAGCCCGAAGAGTTTTCCAAAGGAAGTCTCATTCAATTCGATCATAAGCTTTTTCCATGTCTAGCTTAAAGGCACACTATCCAGTTTTGTTTTGAGATTTTTGGAAGGTATTTAGAGCTTCTTGCGCTATTAAGAGATTATCATGGATAGATCGGTCCAGAGTAAAAGCATTTTGAAGGGGGCTTATTTCTTTTTGCAAGATTGGTCGAAGGTTGTTGACCAAATTTTTTGAAATTGCTTTATAAATAGTGTTGATTAAACTGATTGATCTGAAGTGATCTGGAGTTTCATGGGCCTCTTTTTTCGGAATAAGAGTTATCAAAGTATGGTTCAGTGAAGGTGGGAGTTTACCATGGAAGAAAAAGTTGTGGATGGCAGTGGTTACTTCTTTTTCAATGATGGGCCAGTAAGCCTGGTAAAATTTTGCGCCAAAACCATCTGAACCAGGTGCTTTTAAGAGATTAATATCAAAGAACGCATTTTTAATTTCTTCGGCAGAGACTGGAGCAAGGAAGTCATTTGAGTCTGTCTCGGAGACAAAAGGTTGAACAAAAGTTAGGTCAATCTCTCTGTTTGCATGTTAGGATGAGTTGAATCGGGTTTTAAATGAATCCGAGAGAAGTTTAGTAAGCCATCGTCTTTTTCATTCTATTATGAAAGAATTTAGAGTTACGGTCTCCTTGTGTGAGCCATGTTTTTCTTGCATTCTGACCCCAAGCCTTTTGATTAAAAAGGAGACGTCTTTCCCTTTGTATAATCAATCGTTGAATGTGATTAATTAGAATGTCATTAAAAGGTTGGTGCCAAAGTTTTAGTTGTAATTCTTTTATCTTTTCATCATACCTGGACGAGTTTATTAGTTGTATGTTTGTAAATAATTTTTGTCCAGGTTTTTAGGTCAGTTTTAATGCGGTTAGGCTTCTGTTGGATGCGGTAAAACCGGGAGCCTGTAATAGGAATATTCCAATTTTTTTTAACAATACTATGCGAATTTTTATCAAGGGACCAAAAGTTTTGTAAACGGAACGGAGGTGGTCGATTAATTTCCCCATCATTAATAGAAAAAATAATAGGTGTGTGGTCTGAGACAGTAAAGTTACCATAAAAAATGGTATTGTTGTTAAAATTGTCGTAAAAATCCTTATGACAAATTGCTCTGTCTAAACGTTCATTGATGATAGCGTTATTATGGAAGCCTCTCCAAGAAAAGGCTTGTTGTAAGCACGAAATATCTATTGTTTGGGAATTATCCAAAAAGGGGGGGGGGGTCGTAGAAGCTGACTTGGCTTCAAAGGGCATCCACCTAGTTAGAGCATGTACAATGGTCTAGTTTTTAGTTGGTATAGCAAATAGTAAAGCTAGCTTTACTTAGTTTTGTTATTGGGGCACTTGACCCTTGGGGTTGGTTGGTCTGGATTTCCAGACCATATTCACCTCGGATGGAGTGCACAAGATGAATGACAAACAGCCACGTGGCAAACCAACTGGTGAGATAATGTTGCTGGGCCCAGGTAAAACGCATCGCATTGAACAAAAAGGGAGAAAGAGAAACGCTGCCCTTGTTGAAACGCAGCATTTCCACAAAAGCATGCTGGCCCACATGTCATTTGTTCTGATCACAGCGTTGCACTCTTCCATTTGTTCTGATTTTCTCAAATGGTTATTTTTTAACGTTACAAAATTTTGTAACGTTAATAAAAAAAATCAGGTTATAATTTTAAAAAATTTACAATAATGGCTATAAAATATTTTTATCTATAAATTGAGCCCAAATTTCATATATTTTACCACACTTCTTCCCAACCTATTTTTTTCTAATTACTCTCTACTACCTAATATTACTTATACTAAGCCAATATTATGGATTCAAATAATCTTAATTACTCCCAAAATAATCCAAACCACCCACGAAATTCCCAAATTAAATTAGCACATAGTTACTATAATGTCAAGTTAACGCTAATTTAATTTAACGTAAGCTAATTAGCTTTTAATGTAATTTAATTTACCGTAATTAATTTAACGTAATTTAATTTAACATAATTCAATTTAACGTAATCTAATTAGCTTTTATTAATTTAAATCATCTATTTCATATAAAAATAAACATTGGGTAGGAGAGAGAGTATATGGTAGGGTATGGTAAAAGTAGAAGAGAGAAATAGAAAAAACCAAGTAAGACCAACCAAACCATTATGAGAAGAAAAAAAAGATGAGTTAGTGGAAGTTTAGTAGGATGTGAGGTGTAAGAAGGAGAGAAGGAGAGAGAATGACAAAAACTTAAAGACTAACAAAGACCAACCAAACCATTGTACATGCTCTTAGTCATTGGGCGGCCTCGTGCGGCTACCGCGACCGCAACCCTGCTTCTTCTCTCTCCGATCTCCCTCCCCTGCTTTCCCTAAGTGTTGTTATACCTCGCTGCTGCATCGAGGCTCGACGAACGCCGCTCACGCCGTCAGACCCGCCGCACCACCAGTCTTCTGCCGCCTCGTCTCACTTGCTGCCGGTGCTTTTTGCCATCGCTGCTCGGAGATTGGCTTTCCCCTATCTCTTCTGTTCGTCCCTGCTCAAGTAGCAGAGGTATAAACTACCTCTTGTTCTTTCATTTTATTTTCCTTTGGATTTTAGATTTTTAAAGTTCACAAATCGAAGCCCAATTATGTCTTTTGTAATTTGATTAAGTTAGGCCTAAATCTGATTTTGTATTCCCATCAAGCTATTCTAGTTAAATTGTTAATTAATTATAGTTATGGGCCTAAATCAGATTTCCATAGGAGTTAGTTAAAGTTATTCTGTTAAACATAATTGTTGGGTCTAGTTACTTCGTTATGTTGATTTTGATTAATAGTTTACTAGTTTAAGAAATGGGTTAGTTTAAAGATAAATCAGAAAGTTAAGATGATGTGTTTGACAGTTTGAGAGCTAGTTTCCTCTAGTTTCTAATTCAAGGATATGTTCGAAGTATTGATTAGAATAGTATGGTATTCATCTTGTTATTATGATTCAAGAAGTTGGAGTGACAAAGTTGAGAACATAGATTAGTTAGTTTTGTTATGGGCATAGTTGGTGATGGGTCATGGTTGCATCTTTTCTACGAATGGTTAATTTCTTCATCCGAATATTATTAGGAATGGTTATTGATTATTATTATGGTTATTATTGAGGTTAATTATGGAGGATTATTATGGAGTTCAAGAGAGTTGAAGTAATGAAGTTCTCAAAGTTCTTATTTATCGGAGTCAAAGAATGGTTAAGCATATGAGGTAATGTTCATGTCCAGCACCCTATGTGATTGCCCGTAAATGTTATATGTAATGATATGCTCGAATGTGCTAATATGACTATATGAAGATATATGATTATGTGTTACAAGTTGTATGTGGCATGATGAGATACGTCATGATGTGACGATGCTCATGTATGTTATGAAATGTCATGTTTATGATTCTGCTTACGATTTATGGATGATTCCGAATTAAGAATATATGATGTCTGATAAGTTATGATAATATAAGTGGATGGTTCTACTGATTTGGAGTCATGAAGTGATCCGGTAAATGGGCGAGTTACAGGTGGAGGAATTCTGTTACGATGTACGATAAGGACCAAAATGGTCATATGATAATGTTTACGAATTACGAAAGTTACGCTCTGTCCAAAATCTGTACTTGCCAATGAACTAAAGTCACGTAAATGGTCCTTTCCAGCAGACTATTCAACGCTAATGATATTGTTCTCTGTTGATATTTACTAAAGTGTTACTGTGTATGTTTATGTCTAAAAAGGTTTACGAACTAAAACTGTTTTTACGGGCTGGAGTGAAGTTACTGAGTTTTCAACTCATTTTAGTTTATTTTCTGTGTTTTTCCTTTTTCCGGTTCTATGAAATTATTCAGGTATTATGAAGATGGCGAAGGACCAGTGATGTCAAGGATGCTCCGGAAAGGTTGAGTTGAAGTGACTCTTAATATATTTGGGTTACTTAGAATACTTTGTATTAGGGGTATTAATTATTGCTTTAAGATAAGCATTTGTATGTTTAAGAGGTCGTTTTAAGCTATTATTTTATTAGTGGGCCTTAACCCATAGGCTTACGTTATGCTTCCGCTGACGATTAAGGTTATGTATTTTCCGGGGCGTTACAATATCAAATTAAAACAAAATGCATAAAGGCCAGAACCAAGCGAAGCATGCGAGAAAGGAAACAGAAGAACAGTACACGCATAATAATAAAAACCCAACTCTTTTTTTTTTTTTTTGGTGAACCATACCCGGTTTCCGAAATCCATTTTTGGATCCCGACTAATCCGGATTCGAGCCGGGTCAGGCCCCAATTGGGGGGAAAGCTCTCCCAACACACTCTGCTGCGTTCCCAGGGCTCGAACTCGAGACCTCTGGTTAAGCTAGAACAACTCCCTTACCAGTTGATCTAAGCATGTGTTGGTTTATTATAATCAATACATAGCAGGGAGTTGAGACAAAAGGGTGAGATCTTAGAACATGAACTAGGACAGAAACTAAAACAAAGAAAAGAAAGAAAATAACCAAAGTACAGAAGGCATCATTATAAGGAACAAAAGATCTCAGAAGTAACCCAAAAAAAGTAGGAATACTTAACATGATTAATTAATGATATTAGGGAAAGGGGGTCCTTCAAAAGTGTCTCGCTTGCGGCGCTTGAGCCTATCCAAAGAGTGCTTATATTAATTACTTAAATGTTTATTTCTTAGGCTTTCTTTTTAAAATTAAAGTTAAACTTTTCTAATAGATAAGAAAGGATAGAAAAATATTGAATAATTAAATTTGTTTCCTTTTAAGACAAAAAAAAAGAGTAAAGAAATGAAGTTGTGATTTTGATTTTTTTTTTAAACATAAAGTTAAACTTTTTTAATAGATAAGAAAGGATTGAAAAATGTTCAATAATAAAATTTGTTTCCTTCAAACACAAAAAGAAAAAGAAAAAAGGAGAAAAGAAATAAAGTATGATTTTGAAAACAGTGAAGTCGAGCAACTTGTACAAACCCTAAGAGCACCATTAATGATGATTGAGAAATAAGATCAAGTACGATCTTAAAAAAAATCTCTTAACAATGAATAAAACAAAGATTGAGGGTTGATTGGGGAAGAAAAATTGCATGGGATGAGTGAATTGGTGATCAGGCGTGGCTGGGTCCCACCAGCCTGATTAGCCAACTCACTTTTTTTTTCCTCTCTGGCCGTTAAAAACGACGCTGTTTTAATACCAAAAACTAGTTATTAGGCCCGGGCTATGCCCCGGGTAAGAAAAAATTTCATTTATTAATATAATACTTTATGATAATAACACTAAATACAACTTAGTCTAGTGGTTAAGACTTTAATATATGTACTTGAGGTCTTGGGATCAAATCCTATACTATGCAATTTCTAATTTTTTTTATTGTACATGGATTACATGAACTAAAACTCCCTAGGGAGAGCGCCACGTGGCACAGTTTCTTGTTTATGCACGCCTTTTAATATATTTGTATAGATTCTGATATGTCTGCAGCAGCACACCTTTGTCATGAAAGGAAGGAGGGGGTGCACGCCACTTGGCATGCCATAAATAGTTATTAAAATGTAATTGTAGTAAAATTTGCAACATTTATATTTTAAAAATTACAAAGTAAAAAAATATAAAAAAAAATACCAATGGCTCTATTTTTCCGAGCTCTATAAATAGAGATTCATTTTGCTATATTTCGGACAAATATTTTTTCAACTATTTACTAATTTCCTCTAATTTTTCTTATTTTATATGAAATATAGTTCATTTTAACACTTCAAAAACAAAATAAACAATTTTTTTGTACGTTCAATTTAGTTAATGGTAAAACGCTAATTATGAATTTAATTTAATTCATTAATATTTATTTTATCAATTAGTAATGAATATTTCATATTATTAAATAAATAATAAAAAAATATTGTATAATGGTGGTGAGATGATGAGAGAGAAAAAGTAGTTGGGTGGAGTCTAAAAAGTAATAGAGAGAGGAAAAAGTAGTTGGGATGATTTTTTTTTTTTGTTCATTGTTAAGAAGAAAGTGGGAAAATATTGTGGGATGTAATTTTTTAGAGAGAAAAAGTTAGAAAGAGAGTGGGATGATCTTATTTTTTAATCATCAATAATGGTGCTCTAAGCAACAAAGTTTAACTCTCATTCTCACCCGCCTACCACCTCCCTCACTCTCACTCTGAAAACCAGAAACGCCGGCCGCCGCTCAGAAACGCCGCCAAGCGAATCAGCGTCGCCAGACTCAACGCAAGCCAAGCGAATCAGCGTCGCCTTGTTTATAGTTGGGTAAGTTTTCATTTGTCTGCTTAAGTAACTTTGATATTTGAGTTGTCATTTTTCATTTCCCTGTTTGAGTTATCATTAATCTGTTATGTTCAAGTTTTATATTTCAAGATTTCAGTTTTATATTTTTTTGTTGTGTTCACGCCAGATTTCAGTTTTTGTTTTTTATATTTTAAGTTTAAGCTTTATGTTTGGGTTGGGTTTTTATCATTTTTCTGTTGTAATTTGCGGTTTGTTATTTGCTTTAGATTTCAGCTTTAGATTTCAGTTTTAGATTTTAAGTTTCAGATTTTAGTTTTTTTTAAGTAATGAATTGCGGTTTGTATAATGTATTAACGTATAATGCTAAGTAACGATTTGGGAGGGAGAACATTACTTTACATAATGTGAAATGTTCTTTTTTTTTTTCACCAAATTTAAATTTGATTTATTTGTATGGATGGAAGAAGTTTAATCTAGTCCTATAAGAAGTCCTAAGAAGTTTCTACCAAAAAAGTCGAAGTCGGATATTCGGATTATCGGAGTCGGATGTCGGAGTCGGATGTTTGGATTTTAAGTCGGATCGGAGTCGGATTATCGGCGTCGGATGTCAGAGTCGGAGTCAGATTTAAAATCCGACTTCTTGTTGGGTCGGAGTCGGATTATGCATAATCCGGTCCAAGTCCGACCCGTTGCCATTCCTACTTCCAACCCTTGTAATTAGGGAATTACTTGTAGAGAGCAGAAAATATAATCTGATTTGCTCCATCTTTCCCAATTAATCTCGAGAATTAGCGGAATAAATCTTGACTTAGGCTTTGTTCTGTTCAACTTATTTTAACTTATTTAAGATTTTATAAGATAAGATAAGATAAGATAAGATAAGATCATATCAAATAAGATAAGATAAATAAGATGTTCTGTTCAACTTATCTTCACTCATTTCAGAAAAAAATAAGATAAAATAAGATAAGATCAGATAAGATTTTATAAGATCTTATAAGATAAGATAAGATAAGATAAGATAAAATAAGTTGAACAGAACAAACCCTTAAGGGAACAATTCCCCTTTTCCCTCACTGAATTGATCGTGGAATTAGAAAATATGGGAGTTTCCTTACTCTTGTTCTCCTCACTGGATGAAGGATTAAGGAAGGAAGACTTTTGGGAGTGATTTGTTTTCCTCCCTATGTGTCACGTCACTAGCATAAAGTGGAGGTACTTTCTTTCTTTTCTTTTCTTTTTCTTCTTTCCTCCAAACTTGGTTTCTTATTGTTGACTTCGACATTTAGGTTTGATTTCTCTTCCTTAACGAAGTGAACTTGTAAAGTACCTATAATAAAATAACACATTATTTAAGCTAATTATTCAATAATATAAAAAAGGACATAAATAACTCACTTATTAATAAAAGTCAATAAAAGTTATTAAATAACACATGAAGACAACTATAAGACTAATTTTAGGGACCAAAAATATAGCAATATATGCACTTATCAATGTTCATCGGATAGTGGTGATTCGGGGGGAGGAAATGGCGGTTATGGGGCAGCTCAAGATATGTATGGCTCGGAGGAGGAGTTCTATTCGGGTGAGGACGAGTTTCCGGTTCAGAGAGTTGCGTCCCCACCGACTCGTCCATCGAATCCAATTGAAAACAACTTTAGAGAAAACTATGAAGCAACTGGGCTTCATATGGATAATTCTAATATGTTAAGACAATCTCCAGGTCGCAGGTATGGATTTTCGGATGACCCATATGCACATTTCTTCCCTAGAAATTTTAGTATCTTGAACTAATCTAGGATTTACAACTCAAACCTGAACCCTAATAACATTAATCGAGATAGTCCTGTCTTTGAAAAAGGTGAATCTTCGGTTCAACCTCGGACTTTGTTTGAAACAGTAGGGATTACGGATTGGGCTAATCAAAGACATTTTCAAACTGATTCACAAAACATGCAATTAAATTATGGTCTCTTGGATGATGTCATAAATCAATCGTTGCACCAAAATACTTCAATTGATATTCCCGAAATTGAATCTCCTCCCCTTCCTTTAGTGAATCAATCATGTCTCAATTTTACTACTCCTAGCATTATTCCTAATGCTAGGTCATTCTCTCAAGCTACTCAAATATTACGTCGTTTTTTAAGAAGTTTTTCTCCGTCTAGAGTCCACCCAACTAACACAAATTTCTCTCACTCACCAAATTCCCATTTTTCACCCTTCACTAACTCATCTTCTAGTCCTCACAACCCTCCTGTTGTTGAACGGGACCCTCCAAACACACCTCAGTCTCCCTCTCTTTGAACATGATAACAGCCAAAGATCCCTGAACAATGTGGTGAATAACATGTGGCCTCGAAAACGATTCAATTTGGGACAGTTACAAAGAGTGCAATCAACTAAAGATATGGAGGAGCCTAATGTTCGAGACTTTCTAGTTACTGATTGGTACCTTAAAAGGCGCAGATTAAAATGGGAGAAATGGGAAAGGAAAGGTGCTTTCCTCCTTTGGACAGACGGTTCGAATGATGGTGAATGGAAATCTAAGGCTATTACTGATCCTGAGATGGCAGATGACTTGGGAGTGGAAGCTGGTCCTGAAATTTCGTCGAAGTTGGTTCTGAAACGAATGGCCGATCACTCATATTCAGAAGGAAATGCAAAGAAATGCATGATGGATGATTTGAACAAACAGTCGGATGATATGATGGAAGTAGAGTTCTCTCTGGTGTTGTCCTTGACACCACCAGTTGGTGCGTAGGCTGGCCCTTCACAGCCTCCCAAGGAGCCATGAAAATGATAGCTTGGAACGCGAGGGGTCTAAATGATGATCACTCCCTCGTTGTTCCTTATGTTAGGTGGTTAGTATCTAAGAATAACCCAATGTTTGTGTTTGTAAGTGAAACGAAATGTCCTGTTAGTGATGCTTGTAATAGGTTCAATTCCCTTAGTCCTAAGTTTGTTTTTGGTGTGGATGCAGTAGGGTCTAAGGGCGGTTTAGTAGTGTTTTGGATGGTCTAACAATCAGTGTGTAGGCATTGAGTCCACTCAAAATTTTCTTTTAGTGTCTGTAATAGACTTGGATGGATTTCAATGGTATGTGTGTTTTGTTTACGGGGCTCCAAGGTGCCAGGATAGAAGTGCAGTTTGGATGCAACTGAGTAGAATCCTAGACTCTTATGCAAATTGTATTCTACTTGGTGATTTTAATCAAGTAGAGTATTATGGGGATAAATTGGGGGGTAATAGTTCAATTAGGGGAAGGGATGAGTTTATAGATTGGCGCCTAGCTTCATCTTTGGTTGAAGTGCCCTTTATTGGTCCAAAGTATACATGGACCAACAATCAAGATCCACCTACACTCATTATGGAACGCTTAGATAGATGATATACTACAGTCACTTAGGATCTTCATCACCCTAATGGAATTATCATCCATGAGCCTATTATATGTTCTGATCATGCAGCAATAATATATGATACAAATGACCAGATTATTGGTAATAACATACCATACCAGTTAGAGAACTGGTGTTTGTCTACTGCTGAGGTACGCAATTTCATTCTACAGTTGTGGCCCACGCACTTTAATGCATCTCCCAGTTTTGTGCCTACAAAGAAACAACAATTGCTTTTGAACAATATTAAACCTTGGTGTCTAACTCACAGAAAATTCCAAGGTATAAATTGGAAATAAGTTTGTGATACTATGAGTGCTAGAAGTTTAGATATCACTTCAATATCTGAAGCCAATGATTATTCGAATATGTTAGATACACTCATTCCTCGAATGAAAGAGGGCTAGATTTACTGGCAGCAACGGATGAAATCAATTTGGTCCTTGTTTGGTAACATTCCGTCTAAATTGATGTATTCAAAATTAAAACAAAGAGCTAAAAAGAAAGTTATTTCTCATCTACAAGGGGAAGATGGTAACTGGATTACGGATCCTTGTCAAGTTCACTAGGATATAGTTGATTCTTTCCAGCGTATTTATTAACATCCTCCTTCGGATAATTCTAAGGAGGAATTGGAAATGGTTCTAAGAGAGTTGGATATTCAACCTATGTCTATGGAACAAGTTCGAGTTCTCTCGCAACCATTATTAGATGAAGAAATAAAACGAGCAATGTTTGATATAGGTACATGTAAATCTCCGGGTATTGATGGATATTCTGCAGAATTCTTCCAAATGCATTGGGATGTGGTGGGTAGAGATGTTATCAAGCGAGTTCAACATTTCTTCAGGTAATATTTTGAAAGCTTGGAACAAAACTCTTTTAGTTCTGTTACCTAAGGTTGATAACCCTACGTTACCTAACCAACTTCGTCCAATCAGTTTGTGCAACACTATGTACAAATGTGTGTCTAAGTGTTTATCTTTAAGATTAAAAACAATTCTCCCATCCTTGATAAATGAAAATCAACATGCTTTTGTCCCGGGAAGACTTATGAGTGATAATACCGTTATATCCCATGAACTTCTACATTTTATTAACTCGAAAAAAGCCAATATCAATACTTTTGCGGCTGTCAGAGTGGATATGAGCAAGGCCTATGATAGAATCTACTGGTACTTCATTATTAGAGTTCTTAAAGCTTATGGTTTTCCTCCCTTTTGGATAAATCTGGTTCATCAGTGTATGTCTACTGTTACTTATAATATGTTAATTAATGGGAAAATGTCAGTTGAGTTTAAACCAAGTTGTGGGATTAGACAGGGGGATCCTTTATCACCCTATTTATTTCTTTTCTGTATGAAGATCTTTTCTAGAATGATATCGTTAGGTCAAGATTTGGGTCAGTTTACGGAAATTAGTGTCACCAGACGATCTCCAAAAATTAACCACCTTTTCTTTGCGGATGACGCAATGCTCTTTTTCCGTACACTATTTCATCTATTACTTCTCGATTTTGTCTTATTTCCGGGGAACAAATTAATTTGGAAAAATCTATGATAAAATTTAGTCCAAATACTTCATCGTCTCAAAGACAAATCTTCAAAGACATTTTAGGTTTTACCCCCGTGGCTAATTTAGGGCTGCATCTCGGGGTTCCAATCGATATAATGGAGAAGAAATCAGTCCATTTTAATTTTTTAGTTGACAAGGTTGGACAAAAAATTCATAAATGGAATGAACTTCCACTTTCTATGTCTTCAAAAATTATTTTGATTAACACAATTCTTGTTGCTATGGTTTCTCACATTATGTCTAGTTTTCAGTTGCCCATAGGTATCACAGGGAAAATTGAGTCTCTTTTGGATTCTTTTTTATGGGCTAACAAGGGTCGAAAGGGTATGAGTTGGGTGAAAAAGGGTATTACTCAACTTCCTAAAGGAATGGGTGGTTTGGGGATTAGATCACCAACAATTATGAATTCTTGTTTTCTTATGAAACAAGCTTGGAGAATTTATAAATTTCCAAACTTATTAATCTCCAAGCTCTACAATGCAAAAGGAAGAATTTCTCAAAGTATGGGTTCTACTCAATCTAGATCTATAAACCTTTCTTGGGGTTTCAGAGGAATTTGGAATGTCGAAAGAAGGTTGTTTGAAGGTTGTGCGTGGAAAATAGGGAATGGTAGAACTGTCAATGCTTTTTCTAACAAATGGGTGCAGAATAGAATTCCGCAGGCTAGTAATAATCTGACTTTAAGGGAAATTCAGAAGTTGAAGGTTTCAGATATTATTAATCCTCCTACCTTTTCATGGAATCACCAACTTGTGAGACGTTGTTTCACTTTCAAGGATGCGCAAAACATCTTGTCTATGGAGCTGCCTACTAACAATGAGCCTGACTATTTGTACTGGACAAAGACTACTTCAGGTAATTTTACAGTGAAAAGTGCTTATGCCATGATGGTAAAGGATAAGTTTCTAGGTGAGGAGGAGAATGATGCATTCTTCCAGCCAGGTCTGAATTTGTTTAAATGCATTTGGCATATGCCTTTTCCTCCTAATTGGAAAGTGTTCCTATGGAAAGTAGTTCTTGATAGGCTTCCGACAAAGAGAGGTGTCGATATCAGTCCATATTGCCAGGAATGCGGCACTATCGTGGAGAGTCATAATCATATTTTCAGAGAATGCCCTAGGGCACTTTCTTTTTGGACCCAAGATTCTATCTTGGTTTCTTCAATCACATATGATCCGTTAACAAACTCTACTAACCTTGTTTCTATTTTTGCAGGGTACTCTACTTCCTCCTATCTCTCTTGCCTGGACAACGAACAAAATTTTAATCTATGCCAAACATTTCAATTGGTGCATGGTGCGTAAGGTTCCAAGAGCTCAGGTCGCAGAAGCTGATAAAATTGCTAAATTTTGCATGAAGTCAATGACAAGCTTTGCGAGCTGATTCCCTTCTAGTTTTGTTTGTTTTAGTTCTATCTTTCATCCAATGTCAAAAAAAAAAAAGATGCCACTTATGATTGTTTATTTTGCTATTATTTCATTATGGTTTTGTAACATATTTTACTATATTCTCTTCTCCCTGTTTGCAAATAAAATGAATTGAAA
Organism: Beta corolliflora; assembly: GCA_947648045.1. NCBI lineage: Eukaryota > Viridiplantae > Streptophyta > Magnoliopsida > Caryophyllales > Amaranthaceae > Beta > Beta corolliflora. The sequence continues at coordinate 432,102 of CANSZD010000391.1, forward strand.
TGAATTTACATTGTTAGGGTAGTATGTTACTGAGTTTCGGCTCACGATGTTGCTTTTAGTTTTAGGTATTGTTAAGATGACGGGATGGACGTAGACGTGAGGATAGTCAACTACATTATAATTATGATAACTACGTTGGTTGTGTAATCTAACTTATGATCACTAGAACAAGAACTCATTTAAGCTCAGTTTAACTATAAATATGTACTTATCTATGCTTAGTTAATTATAACTATATATTTTAGTTGCTCATGATTTCAATGATTATAACATGTTTAGTTTCATGAAAGAATGTTTGCCTTGTATTTTCCCAAATGGAAAGTACGGCAGTAGCGCGTCGACCATCTAAGTTCCGCTGCTAATGATGGATTAATTAACTTAAATATGATGATTAGAGGTCGGGGCGCTACATGCTAAGTCACGGTATCATGTCTATTTATACTTGGAATATTGTAAAGAGCAATTTTTTTAATTCCGGTTGCCATGTGTAAAATGAGGTTGATTGATTAGAAAATTATACTTTCCATAAGTAACGTATATATTACTAATCAAATAAATCTAAATTGGCAATGTTCTAGGATTGATTAGATACATGGAGATTTCGTGAGATTAACTGTCCAAATCAAATCCTATAATCACGGCAATTAGCAAAATTATGGCCGGTTTTTATAACTTTTGCCTATTCAATAACCATGATGCCACTTGTCCAAGACTTAGGACATGTGCACGTGGCAAAAAAACCAATTGACACGTAGACAAAAGACCATTGCCTACATGACACATAAACAAATTTTTCTAGCTTTATATGATTGAATGATGTTGACCATAAAAACAAATTAATTTACATGTAGTTGATTAATTTGGTTAGAAAATGTGGGTTTAACGAATTCATGTAATTAATGACCAAGTAAACTCAATAATAGAGTTCCTGTAAAAAAAAAACTCAATAACGATAGATTAAGTATAAGGACTTTTACTTTTTTTTTTTTAAATTTTTCCATTAAAAATTTATATTTTTTTGTAAAAAAAAAAAAATTAATTTTTTTTTTATAAAAAAAAATTTTTTGGATTTTTTTTCATATATAATACAATTAAGAATTAGAATGAATATTGTTATTAAAAAAAAAGTCTTCAACCATATTTTTTTTCCACTTTTCACACTCCTTAATCCTTATAACATTAACCAAATTTTCCACCCAATAGCCATTAGAAAAAAAACAAAAAAAATTTGCACCCTCTAGGAAAGTTCAAGTTGATTTGACTGTTTGCTAAGACTATTCCCAATACCAAAAAGAATATATGTATACGCCTATAAAAGTATAAATACTCAACATAACCCTCGCCCAAACAAAAGAAAAGAAACTCCTATCAGTCCAATTAAGAGTTGATAGAGCTATAATAAGCCATTAACATCTTATTGGGAAAACTGATTAGTGAGGTTTTTAAACGCTGAATACAAACTCCTATCAGGTCCATTGGTTTAATCCAGGAAATTAAACTGATTAGTGAGGTGTTAAAAATTTGAATACAATATGTACTCCTTAGACTGCCGCTATGTCATCGTGCTTGTTGTAAAACTTTGTGACATCCATAAGCATAAGAATATCCCTGATGCCTCAGGCATCACGGTTACTTTTGAAACAGTGAAGTTAATGTTTATGATTCTTCTTCTTGTAGCATTTCTCTTCACATCAATCAGAGTACCTCTCACTCTTTCGCGTGACAATAATGTAACAAGTATACGTTTACAGTGCGGAGATTTCTCTCTGCTTCTAGCTATATCATTATTGACTACAATCATACAACCCTCATATCTATTTTGGTATGTTTTCCCTCTCTTCGCAACTCTATCCATTTGCGCCGAGTTACTAAGCTCCTTGTTTTGGCGTGCATGGAATTGGATTCACATTGTCCTCTCTACCATTCCACCATATAATATCAACATTAGAACCACAATTGTCCACGATCTCGAAGCGGGTTCTCAAGATGAAAATGCTCAACAGCTCGTAGGGCAACGTTGAACATGTGCTATATACGCAATTGTACAAGATCCCGACAATTTAGGGCCCTAAAGTATAAACATTGGTGTTAGACTCATTTATCACATATACATAGTTTTTATCATAGTTTTTTGGAGTGTCCCTGTGCGAGGGCAGCCCCAATCTTAATATCTTTAATTTCATAAGTAATAATTACAAAAAGTTAATATTATAAAAGTACACATTAAGCCAAATAAGATCTCATATGAATATACTTTTTCTTGTACATTTGTGTGAGAATATGAAATCAGATCGGTGGGTGAATAGTATTTAATACTATACAATGTTGCTCCTTTAAAGAACGAAGTATATCATTCGTTGTTTGTCTTCTTCTTCTACTCGCGTCGTTAATAGAATGATTGTTGTATTAATTCTCTCCTTTTATTAGCAAAAGTAAATAGTTTTTGGACTATTACAGATGTTCGTGAACTCATCAAATTTAGTCTTTTACTGTGGAAGACAAAAGTCCTCTCAAGGAAACTACATGAGATCTGTAGAAACTTATTAGCTAAAAGCACTGCACTGTGTTAATTATAAGCAAAATCCTATTATTATATTCACAATTGAAAGCCCACTTTCAAATAAAATGTGCCCATGGAAATATGGATTAAATACTTAGTCATGGATGGATGTTTCCCCTAGCTAGTTTAATGACAGCAACTTAATTGCATCACAGAATGTTCTTAATTTTAGTTAGGAACTAAATAACTTGAAATCTACGTGAAGTATTACCTCCGTTCCTTTTTAATCTACACAATTCCTCTTCAAGCTGTACCTTTTTCATAGTTATACACTGTTACTTTATCAATAAATCAATGTCTCTAAGAATGCCTGAAAAACTGAGTAAATTTAGACACCAACTCTTCAAAGAAGCGCTAAAAGCACTGCTAGATAGGCCTATACAGTAGAGAATTATAACCACTCATGTAATATGATTTGCTATATACACTATTTAGAAGTAGTTCCAGGCCTGAGATCATGAAGGAAGCTAAGAGAGCCAAATTTTATGTTCGCTGTAAGGATTCAGAACATGCACTCAGCCACTCACTTCCTCAGATATAAAGATTCAAGAGTAAATGAATTGCTCATATGCCTTAAAATCAAACTTTACTCTTTGTAATGAGATATACAAACTGATTGAGTCTATTAGATATAGTTTTTGAAACTAGTTTGTATATCTCATTACAATACACCTGGTTATTGGTTGGGTCAGAGCGGGTCACTAGTGGGACAGGGGTCTAGCGAGTCGGGGTCATGGTGCAGGTCAGGCTAAAATCAAAGCAGGTCATTAACGGGGCAAGCCCACTTGAAATTCATGGTCTGAACATTATTTACATCGGGCAGTAGCCAGGCCCGACCCTGTGCCGGTCCAAAGTGGGACTCAGCACAGGGCCTCACAAATCACAATTAGAGGGGCCCCAAAATTAAAAAAAAAAAATTAGTTCTCTCTCCTTGGCCCTTGCTGAGTTGGAAGCTGTACTTCTCTCTTACTGAACATGCTACTAGTAGTCTAGTACTGTACTTCTCACCTATTTTTGCAGCAGCAAAAGTAAAAAAGGAGAGGGTAGTGGACACTTGGCAAGCTGGAAGGCAAAGTCACAAATTTCACGGGACCCACGAGCTTTTGTTCCATCTTTCTGCAGTAATCCAACGGATGATACCGTTCTAATCTCACAGCTAGAAGTAGTATTTATTTTTGTAACCATGCAAATTATGCAAAGAAATAATGAGTTAATTAATTAAATTTTTAAAGACAAAAAAAAAACATCAATGGTTATATATTTTTTTTCTCTACAAATAGACACCAATATTGAATTACTTCTCACTTTGCATCTTTGTGTTAATTTTCACTAAATATTATTTAATTACAAAAATAAAAATTATTTGCATGCAATAGTCATCAATCAATTCTTAAATAATCCATAATAAATTTAAAACATGGGATAGAGAGGAAAATGAGGAGAGAATATATGATGGGGTATGATAAAGTATAGGAGAGAGATTGTGAAGATCTAAAACTATAGATCATCCATTGGATAAAGAAATGATGGTGAAATCGATAGTAGATCATAAGTGAGCTGGAAGAGTGAGAAAGTATTTAAATAATTGATGATCTTTTTCTCTCTCTTCAGTAGTATTTCAATTTTTTGTCAATTTTCTCTTACTACTTTTGATACTTGAAGCAAGTAAAAAATGGTGAATCCAGATATTATTCGTAGTGTTCTTGGAATTATTGGGTGCTTTGTTGGTGTAAACTAAATGAAAATATAATGGTTCTATGAGACACGATTGTTGGGAAATTTAGGAACTCATAAGATAGATTTTATTGGTATTATTTTACCTTTTTTTCTGAAAAAATTGTGCCTTTGAATTTTTTTTGAAACAATTTAGAAACCGATAAGACATATTTTATAGGTCTTGTAAAAAAAGAAGAGATAGATTTTATGGGGCCTATTTTCGACCTCAGCACAGGGCCTCAATATTGTTTGGGCCGGGGCTGGCAGCAGCTGTGTAAGACAAAAAAAATAGTCTTCCCGTACACAACCTATTATAATCCACAGATAAGGCAACTGTGAACTCAGCTTCACAAGTAAGCAGCAGAAGGCTTGAGCAAAAGCAACAGCATTCACTGGTATGAGCTGCAGTAGCTGTGTACAATCCCTTGCTAATACAAAAATTTGCATGTGAGGGCAATTTTCACTAAAACAAGCTTCAAATCACACCACATATGGTAAACTAAACAAACCCTCATCACATACTTCCAATTAATTACTTTAATACTCAATACTAAGCAACTAACTAGAAATTAAAAAAAAAACAATTTTATTTTCTAAAAATTGACAAAACCCATGTCTCAAAATCAATAAACAAATCCAAGAAGATCAAAACACCAACATAACCCATCATTAAAAAAACAATAATCAACAAAACCCATGTACCAAAACAAAGGGAAAAATCAAGAATTATACCATATAAATGATTAAACAGGATCTGAGATGCACCAGTTGACTTGACAGCTTCAAGAAGAGATGAAACACTATCAGTAGATCTCTTGGTGATAAGACAAGTACCAAGACTGGGCAAAGATGAATCAAGTTGATCTAAACTATTTTTAAGCCACCACCTTGAAACTCTTCCTGGATAATAATGACCTTGAAAATTTCAAGAGTTTTAGGCAATCAGCTGCTAATTCACAAACTAAACACAGCTCATAAAGTAGAAGGTTAATGCTAGAACCCCCAACTCCCCAAGACTGACTACATACATTTGAATTAGGAACATGGTGAGATCTTAACCTAATCATAAAGGACAAAAGAGATATTAATCCCTAATTTGTCACCCATTACACAAAGGGATCTAGGCATCACTCCTGCAGATGTAAAGTTGGAGAACAAATGAAGATACCATAAGAGAATCATTTTGTAAACCGCAAGCCACAAAAATTTCGATATCAAACTCCTACAACAAGATCAAGGCCAAACCAAGTCTCAACCCATTATGCCTCTTAATATCCCATATTAACAAATACGTTTATAAGCCTCTCTAATCAGGCTACTGCTGGAAATTCGTCATTGATATCAGCTACTGTAATCCTGATTTGATCCCCTCAGTTTGCAACAGATGCTTAGGTACTGCGTTAGGCGGACTTCAGACTTGTGGTTATCAAGCAGGGTACTTCTGCAACCAAGTTGTCGACTACAACAGGAGCACAGACAATCAATTAAAAATGAGTAGAATACAGAGAAGGATCGGAACAGGCTTGCTCAGACTGAGCACTGAGCTTAGGCTTCGTATCAACAGGTGTGGGGGAGGATTTACAAGCAGACATGCCTGCGCGTTCAATAATTTCCTCCGCATATTTCTTCTGAGACAGAAACAAACCACCTGTATGACGGGTTACAGCAATACCCAAAAAATAACTCAATGGACCTAAGTCCTTCATGGCGAATTCAGAAGCCAATTTAGACATGATGGATTGACGAAGAGCATCAGATGAAGTAGTCAAGATGATATCATCAACATAGAGCAGGAGATATGCTGTATCCTGACCATGATGATAAATAAATAATGAATTATCAGACTTACTGTTGTGAAAACCCAGCTGAGAAACATAGTCAGCAAAACGGCGATACCAAGCCCGAGGGGCCTGCTTAAGCCCATAAAGAGATTTCTTAAGCAGACAAACATGATCAGGATGCGTGGGATCCCGATAACCCAATGGTTGATGCATATAAACTGTCTCCTTCAGAGTGCCATGTAAAAAGGCATTTTTGACATCCAATTGGTGAAGGGACCACCCCTTAGAGAGAGCCAAACTAAGGACGGTCCGAATAGTAGCAGGTTTGACCACTGGACTGAAAGTCTCGCCACAGACATTTCCCACCTGTTGAGTTTTGCCATCACCTACAAGACGAGCTTTATACCTTTCAAAAGAGCCATCAGATTTTTCTTTATGAGCAAAAATCCACATAGATCTAATAATATTAGCATTAGGAGGACGAGGCACCAATTCCCAAGTCTTATTTTTAATTAGAGCATCAAATTCATCATCCATGGCAAGTTTCCAATTCGGATCACGGAGTGCCGACACGGGATTTTTAGGAATAGGAGAGCGAGCAACATTGGTGTGAAGAGACACAATGCGCTTAGGTTTAAAAATGCCGTGTTGGCTCCTGGTAACTGCACGAGAAAGGGGTTGAATGTGATGAGGGGAAGGAGGACTTGGAGAGGAAGGTGGGCTCAAAGGGCGCTGGTCAGTAGGACGGGTAAGAGGCCCAGACGAAAGGAAAGGAGATGAGGGGCTGGATAGACCCGCGGGATGAGAGGACCCAGAAGAGAGGCGCGCCCTAGATGGTGAGAGATCGGCTGTGGGACGCGGCCCAACTGGAGGGGAGAAGGAAGGAAGAACCCCTGGAGGCCCACAAGAGGAGGAAGGAATAGTTGTGGGTTGGCGTGTGTTTGGCCCAGCAGGAACAGGAGCTGGGTTGGGCAGGGACGGTAATTCCAATGGGGCTAAAAGTTGTAAAAAATCATATGTGGTGAATGATGGTGTATGAAGAGATGCAAATGGGAATTTTTGTTCATCAAAGATGACATGCCTACAAATGATTATTTTACGGGAGGACGGATCATAACACTTATAGCCACGATGGTTGGAAGGATAACCCAAGAAGACACACGGGGTTGAGCGAGCTTGAAGTTTATGAATAGTAGTGGAGGGGTATAGAGGAAAACAAAGACACCCAAAAACCCGCAAATGAGAATAAGATGGTTCTTTGTGGTAAAGAATTTGAAGAGGAGAGTGATAGGCGATTTTCTTATTGGGAAGAATATTGAGAAGATATGTGGCCATTTGAAGAGCATGATGCCAAAAAGTGGAGGGAAGAGAGGCGTGAGATAGAAGAGTACGCACCATATTATTAATAGTACGTATTTTTCGCTCGGCCTTGCCATTTTGAGAGGAGGTATATGGGCATGAAAGACGAAATGAGAGACCATTAGACTTGCAAAAGGACCAAAACGGGTCATTATCAAATTCCCGTCCATTGTCACATTGGATATTTTTAATGTCTCTTTCAAATTGAGTGCGGATATAAGCTCTAAATTGAAGGAAAGTAGAGTAGACTTGAGATTTCTTAGCAAGGGGAAATGTCCAAACAAAATTAGAGTAATCATCCAACACAACCAAATAATAACGATGGCCCATAGAACTCAAAACGGGAGATGTCCACAAATCACAATGAATAATATCAAAAGGCATCACAGTACTAGAAGTAGAGGCTACAAATGGCAATTTAACTTGTTTTCCAAGAGGACAAGAATAACAAACAGTAGATGAACTAAGTTTATTACATTCAATAAGATTATGACGCCTAAGAAACTCTAAGATAGGTGCACCGGGATGACCCAAACGATCATGCCACAGAGAAGGTGCAAGAGCAGCAAAACTAGAATGACACAAAGCTTGATTATTGGCGGAAGAAGTGATGGGATAAAGGGCCCCTTGACTCTCACATCTCATGATTGGTGTCCCCGTCCGGAAATCCTTCACAGAAACCCCAAAAGGAACAAATTCAACAGTCACAGAATTATCAGTAGTAAATTTTCTGACAGAGACCAAGTTTTTAATCAATTTGGGTGCATGAAGAACATGTTTGAGAGTCAATGGAGAGTGTGGGGAGGGTAAGTTGGCATCACCATAACCATGAATTGGAATACTATTACCATTTCCAACAATTATACCATTGTTTTTGCTCAAATTAAAATAAGATGACATGTTACCTTGGGAAGACGTCATATGAGAAGTGGCGCCCGTATCCATATACCAATTTGGATCCGGTGGAGTGAGAGCCAAAGTGTGCATCGCCGCCTCAATATCAGTAGGAACGGGCTGTGCATCAACCGAATAAGCTTGAGGACGAGGCCCAAGCACACCAAATGAATTCTGGCCATGCGCTGCTACTGCTGACCTAGGTGAGTAATTGGGCCTGGCCCAGGATGATGTTGGGTATGGACAGGGAGGATAAGTCCAAGGCCACATCATCCAAGGTGACTGATTCAGCCATGGCTGCTGCTGAACCCACGGATCGCTGCTTGCGTGCCTTTGCCCGGCCGTCGCTTGGTGGTTGTTGCTCCGACCGCCGCCGCCAGGTTGCCGGCCACCCTTGCCGCCGGCGTTCCCACCGGTCTGGGACCCCCTTTGACCACCGGAATTCCGTGATTTCGCATGATTATTACGATTGTTGTGCTTATTTTTATGAGAATGGTTATTAGAATTCCGGTAAGTATTAGAGTCCGATGCCGAACCCTCGCCATAACCGGCCACCAAGGCAGTAGAGGAGGCCCCGGTGGCAACCTTCTTTTTCAAGCCGGCCTCTTCAAGGACTAGCATCGACCGGGCTTGATAGAAGGGAGGGAGAGGATCGCTTTGACGAAGAAGCGTGCCGACACCATTATATGCATCAGTGAAACCCGCAACCATCTGCAACACTAGACGATTGTTGGATACCGGAGCACCAACGTTCTTCAACTGATCGGCCAACATTTTGAGACGTTGACAGTAGGATGATGCATTGGGGAAATCCTCCATAGCAGTATTGGAGAACTCCTGCTCTAACGTGACCGCACGAGACGTTTTATTGTCTTGAAAAATGTCTTTTAGGCGATCCCACGCCTCCTTAGCAGTAGAATCAGGCTCGAGGATGGTGTTGAGCAAATCATCCGAAATCGTGGCATAAATCCACTTCAAAACTGTGGCATCAATGGTGGACCACTCCTCTTTTTCCTCATCAGTTTTAGGAGGTGTGGTCTTATCCGACGGGATGATATGATGGATGACACGATTAGAGCGTTTTCCATGTCTAGAACAATGGGAATTATGTGTTTGATATTAGAGGAGGAGAGAGAAGAAGAAAGGGAAAAAGAGGAAGAAGATGCACTGCTGCCACCAGTCATGGCGGCCGGCGTGAAGTAAGCAGTGAAGTGGGCTGTGATGAGGACGACGGTACTAGGGCAAGGCGGAAGCAAGAGATCAATTAACCCTAGAAATCTGATACCATGAAAGAAGTAATTTCCTTAACCGCATAATGTTTACAACCTAAGTATATATACTAAAGATATACAACCTTAACTAATCTCCTTAATTAAGGGAACAAACTATTACTGAGATATACAATCTTCACTAAACCAATATAATGAAAATATTCTATATTTACATTGATATTCTAACAGTAACAACTAAGGACATAAAAGCAAGGTATCTAATTTAAAATTACCTACATTATATTATTGGTATGAGGACATCATTGATGCAAAACTGAAAAACGTAAGACACTACAAGAACTAGCTTTGAAATGGTAAAATCACAATTTTCAAGCTTAGGCACAAAGGCATGAACAAAAGAAGCCTGAGAAAGGATCCACATAACCACAATGTAACAAAACTAACAATGAGGGTCATGAATACAAAGACAGAACTCATGAAACATATTCAGGAGTAAAATCAAATTGCAACCAAAAATTTAGCAGAAAGAACCCCAAATAACAGAATCATATTACCTAAAAAATGGATCCACGTCGTCTTCCTCCTCTTCTCCATCAATTTCATCGTCAAACCCATAAGCAACCTCCTCCAAATCTTCCATTTTGTACTTTGCACGATGCCAATCTTGCAAAGGTACTAGAGCTTGAACTGTTTTTGACTTCAAGGAGTACGAGAGGCCGAAATACTAAAGGCGGATTCCGAAGCCACAGTACTCACGGGAATAGTCAACAAATCTCGTGCCATTTTGAAAGAACAAGATATCTCACAAAACTTTGATGCCAAAACTCTAAAATGTCTAACTCGCAGTTGAGATCAAGAACATCATCATCTAAATACATGTCGAGTTGTGATTTTCCCACTTGGGAATTGGGATCTACTACTACTAACAAATTGGTCATAGTCATCAAAATAATTTTTAGTATCTAACCTTGAAGAAGGAGAATGCAATGCTACAACAGGTCAGGCGCCAACGTATTGCAACTTGTAATCATTATACAATCCAATCAAGGCACTCAATACGTCATTAACTCTTCTTGAACCCTCGTCATTACCGAATAACTTACAGCAACAATATTCCACAAACTTAACCTTATACCTAGGATCAAGAATTGCAGCAAGACAAGTATATGTTATATTCTAACCAATATTTGTCAAATTTCGAAAGCCTAGGTTCGATCATTTCCTTTAGAAACACATAAGGACCATTTACCGCCTCAACTAAGTGATGATGCACCATCTATGCACCTTTAAAATACAAGTTTCAAGTGGGATGGTTAACAGTTGAAAACATGCAAGTAACTTGATAAAACAACTCCAAGAAGTCATGAATTACCCTCACTTTATCCCACTCGTCTTCTAAAGGAACATAAGTTTTGAATGGTGCATAATTTGAACCCAAATGAATGAAGACATCCTTGAAAACAGTGCAGTACCAAGCATATGATAAGTAGAATTCCACCAAACTTGCATATCAAGATTCAATTTCTTTTTCCCATCCAAGTGGAAAATTCTTTGGGAAATTCTTAGTTGTAGCCTTCAACTTTAACTTTTTATCATTGGTAGCCAAAAAAAAGTTTGATTATCATAAATAGCCTTGGGCCCTTGAGGTTTTGACTATACTTGAAAATTTCGCATTAACAACGATTTTTCGTTCAAAACAATTGTTGAAAGGGTTGTTTTTGAACTAAGTATGGTTCCATAAGCTAGAATGATATGAGTTTCCTTTATAAAATCTATTTTGCCTTCGTCTCTTATTAAAAACTTATTTCACTCGATTTTACAAAAGATAAGAACAAAAGAAAGTTTGTCAAGGACAATTTTACACACTGAAGACCTTAATTACGATGAAAACAAGCTTCTTAACAGTTGTTTATGGCAAAAAATTGTTAAGAAGGTTGTTTTCATCGTAATTAAGGTCTTCACTGAAGACCTTAATTACAATGAAAACCTCAAGGCTATTTCTGATAATCAAACTTTTTTAGCTAACAATGGTAAAAAGCCAAAATTGAAGGCTACTACTGAGAATTTCCCAAATTCTTTCCACACAATCATAAAATTCATTACTTCTATGAGAGGATCTAAAAATCATTTTTATCAAGGAGCGAATTTTATCCAAAATGTCAGTTAAGTAAATCAACCCATTTTGCACAACAAGATTCACAATATGTGCACAACACCTCACATGAAACAAACACTCACCATAAGCTAATCCTCCCCTAGGAACAAGACGCTTTTTCAAAGTATTTTGTTATCCAACTTTCATTGAGTAAAAAACATAGCAATTTCATTAGCAATACTTATACCATCATATGGGGGAGCTAAAGCCCTAAATCTAAGAATCCTTTTATGGAGTTTCCATCTATCATCAATAAAATGGCCACTCACAAAAATAAAATGTTGCCTAGTATGATTACATTTCCAATTATTTGTTGTTAAAGAAACTCGACCCGAAACTTTAGACAACATATCTTTCAATTCATCCCTTTCTAACACATAAAAAGACAGTAAATTCCTTTTTGCAGTTGCACGACCAAATGGAACAAATTTACAGTTAGCTCTAGCCATCATTCTCTTGAATCCATTTTCTTCGACTATAGAAAAAGAATGAGCTCCTTCTCCTATGAAACTAACAATATCTGCTCTAAGCTCAGCCATATTAAACACATATTAAACACATAATTATCCCCATCACTATCATTCTCATGCCTAAGGCCAAGAGGCCTAAGTAAACATCTTTCTAAGTGACGCTTTAAGTGAGAAGTGTCATTATCACGTTGTGCTGACAATTCCAAATTACAATTCTAAATTACAATGCTAAATTACAATGAGTGCAAGAAGCTATTCTCTCACCTTGAGCATTCTTTCCTTCGATAAGTTCCTTCCAAACTTTAGACCTTTCCTTTCTCTTCCGCTGCTGAGGCACACCAAACTCAGTATACCCATCATTACGTTCTAGCCCGTTAAATTAGTAGCATCATCCCCCATCATTCTTAAATTTATGATGTTGCATATAAACAATTTGAGAGGATAATTAGTTTATGAATTGTCCATGATTTCCAGAAATTAGTAAATTTTGATCACGAGAATCGAATATAGATAATACATAGCAGAAACTTAAGACAGTGCAAAAGATGGGTTTATTCATACATTGACAGAAACCCAGTAATCAATAAGTAACCGAACTAAGACAGTGCAAAATATGGGTAAAATCAAATATAGATATACATAGCTTATGTAAAATTCTCAATCAACTCTCCATAAATCAACCAACCAACCAAAATCCCCAGAACACTTCCAAAGACCCCTACAAAACTGAAACCCCATAAAAAATTACAATAAACAAACAACAACAAAAAAAACCAAAAAAACTTGAGAAATCTAAGAGACAAAAATAGTACCTGAAATTACTACTTCACAGAACAACTGATGAATTCAGTTAAACCAGAAATAATATGCACGCAAAAATTCCCAGCAGCGAAAAGATTCAAACTTTTTTTCCAGTGACAAAATCAACCAACAAAAAAAACCAAAAAACCTAAGAAATCTAACATTCTGTTCTAAAAAACCCTAAGGAATAAAAAGGTAATAAGTCCATTAATGATTGGCCCGACCCTTATACCATTGGACAACCCTGTCCAATAACCAGGCCTAGTTATTAGTGAATGTCAAAGTGCTTTTATCCCCTGGAGGTTGGTAACAGATAACATGATTGTGGCATATGAATTATTCCATTACCTCCGAAATAAAAATAAAGGTTATATGAGCAAGGCTTATAAGAGGGTGGAATGGAAGTTTATGAAGGAAATGATGAAGAAATTGGGTTTCGATGCTAGATTTTATGAGCTTACTTATCGATGCATCTCCTTGGTGTCTTACACGCTACTTTACAATGGGTTTCCGTCTTAGAATTTCATGCCTACAAGGGGCCTCAGACAAGGGATCCTGTTTCTGCTTTTTCATTCTAAATTTGTGCTGATTGTTAAAGGCTTCTTCTCTCTCCTTCAAGAGGCGGAAGTCAAGAAAACTATCCACGGAGTCAAAATTGGTAGACATGTTCCTCGGTTCCTCCCATTTCTCACCTCTTTTTTGCAGATTATACATCATTATTCACAAGAGCAAGTGAGACAGAAGTTGATACATTATTATGAAAAATCGAAAGTCTCTTTTAGCCGAAATGTTAGTCCTGATTTGCAGAATATGCTTCTTTCGAAGTTGAATTTTCAAGTTGATGCATCGCATGAAAGATATCTTGGGCTTCCTACCTCCATAGGAAGATCTAAGAAAGTTGTTTTCCACGTTATTCAACACCGAGTTTGGAAGAAAGTTACACAATGGAAAGAAAGATGCTTTCACGAACAGGAAGAGAGGTTTAGTTGAAGGCGGTGGCTCAAGATATCCCAACCTATGCTATGCAATGTTTCAAAATTCCGAAGGCGTTATAAATAATATGAATGCGACTTGTCGGAATTTTTTGTGGGGACAAAAGGGGAGTGAAAGAAAGTTGGCCTTAATAGGGTGGAAGAAGATGTGTCTTGCCAAGGAGGCGGATGTCATAGGTATGAGGGACCTAAGTGCCTCCAACGATGCCCTTCTCGCGAAACAGTGCTGGAGGCTTGTTATAATCCATCGTCCTTTGCAGAAAAGATCCTTAAAGGCAAGTATTATCCGCGTTCGAGTCTATGGGAGGCCACTATTCCACCAAATGCAAGCTACACGTGGAGGTTTATCATTGGAGCAAGAGAACTTCTTTCTCATGGTTCGAAGTGGATTGTTGGGATCATGGAAAAAAATTGCGGTCGCAGTTGCGTTCGTGGTAACAGTCGCGTTGCCGCGGGAACGGCTTGTAACGGCCAAATAGAACATTTCGCGGCCGTCACAGCGTGAATTTTTCTTAAAAAATCACGAGTGGTGATTTAAGCTTGTTTGTTATATTTTATTGTTCATTACATTATATGTGTCCAAAAAATTAGAGATACAATAGTTGGGGAAGGGGAATGGGATATTTAATTTTTTTATTTTTTTTGCATTTGTAGAGTTAAAATTCATGGTAAGAGCTTAATTATTACTGCAATACAAGATTAAAGAGTAAGTAGACTTCCAAAAAAATATACGGAGTACAACTATTTCTGTTTCAAAAATCAATTTATAAAATCAGGACACTTGGACAAGGGTTTAAAGCCTTTAAGAGTTAGTGGGGCAAATAAATAAAAAAAAGGAAAGAAAACCACGTAATGCTATTGAGTGCCACACGCCAGTTGGTAATAGAAAGAGAAAAAAGTAGAAGAGAGGAACTGGAAAACAAAAGTAGTGAGAGAAATAGATTCTAGAGAAATCGATCTGAGTATGATGCGAACAATTAACTCGATAGCTTCTCATCACCGGCGACCACCGGAAGTTATGGTGCTAGTCTCGCCGCCATTCTGTGCCTTGACCGGCGGAACAGCAATCTTCAGCTTCATCACACACGCAATTTTAGGGTTTATTTCGAAATTGGAGTTTTAATTTAGGGTTCAATCCATAGTATTTTCGTGAAATTGATTAGGGGGTTTACCCAAATTGGAGTTCTAAAGTCTGGGTATGTTTTAATTTTACGTTTTAGTTTAGAAATAATCGATCTTGGTTCTCTATTTTCTCTTTGGCTTCGTCTTCCTTGGTCTAAATCTACAAATAACGGACGTTCCATTACAAAATCTGTTACAGAACGGCGTTCCACTGTTACGGAACGTCGTCGCGGCGAGTTTGGTGTGATTTCCAACTCCCCGTGTTATAACGGGGTTTCTCGGAACGGTGGCTCTCAAACCCGTTACAGAACAGAGCAACGGAACGGCCGAGTTTTGTTTCCCTGTTTGGGAATGGTCCGACTATAAACTTCTGGAAGAGGTTATTCTCAACCCCTCCAGAGGAAGCTAATAAAGGGATGGGATGGTATGCTAATTGGCCCATATAGTAAGTCACGGTGACTTGAAGCTCTTAAAAGGGTGATATGTTCGGAGAGTGGAAACCCATACTTCTTGGAGTGGAGCTACACAAAAAATGGTGAGTTCACTGTCTGGAGTGCTTATCACCCTCAAGATGCAGAGGAGTGGGATGCGGGAGGTTCAACGGGTGCCCCAAACAAAAAAAATATGGAAGATCATTTTGAGGGGTTGGGGTTCCACCAAATGTGAAGAACCTGGTGTGGAAGGCTGTGCACAATGGACTTCCCACTATGGCTTCCCTAACTATGCGGCGGATGAATGTGGATTAGCTCTGTCCACGATGAAGTGAGGCCCCGGAAACGGTGAAGCACATCGTGTTGGATTACAAAGAAAGTGAGGTGATATGGCGCCTCTCCCGTGCTCGGGGTGCTATGGAACACAATGGGGGTATAAGCTTTGTTGAGTGGTGTTGTGTAATGGTGGAGAAATGCGTGATTATTAGGACTTTGGGAGATTGTAATGATGCTGATTTGGCAAGCATGGAATATGAGAAATTTGTGGGTGTTTGAAAGGAAGAGGGTTGATCCGTGGATAACATGTGAGAGAGCAATGAAGTTGTTGGGTGAGTTTGAGGTTGCTATGAAGAGGGAGGAAGACAGTGTTACTCAAGAGGTTCAAGGGGAAGTTCACTGCGCGAAACCCTCTGCTCCATTCAAGCTGAACACAGACGTTGATGTTCATGGTGGCATATGCGAGCTAGGGATAGTGGTTAGAGATGGAGCGAAGGATGTGCTTATGGCTGCAGGTGTGGCAAAGCAGGGGCGACGGGAAGCGTAGACGGCGGCAAGGGAGGACGGGAAGCGTAGACGGCGGAAGCTCTGCAATAAAGTTTGGGCTCCAGTATGCCTTTGATGCGGGGTATCGAAACATCGAGGTGGAATCGGACTGCCTCCGGGTCTTCCAATTGATTCTCCCAAGCTTCACGGGCCCGTTCAAGCACTCAAATAATTGTGGCGGATATTTTAGCTTTAAAGAACCTTTTTGAGTTTTGTTCTTTTAATTATGCCAGAAGATTATGTAATCGTGTGGCCCATTCCATGGCACAAATCTCTCTCCCTTTGAATGAGGTTAGTGTGTGGATGAAGGGTCGCTCAAGCGAACTCCGCTCCCTTGTTGACTTCGACAAGGTTCCTATGGCTTAATATTATTGATCTTGTTCCCATCAAAAAAAATTGTGACAGATTAAAGGATTTTAGCCAACCTTTTCCTTTTAAAAAAATTATATCAAATACCACCTCTAAATGAGTGGTCCATTTTCATAACCACCCTTAACTAATAAAATTAAAATTAAACCGCTCATATGGTTTGGACTTTGGAGGTATAGTACGTGTTCCGTAAAAAAAACATCACAGCTTCTGCTAATAAGAAATATACATTGAGGAGATGTTTTCCGAAGACCCATATAAAGAGAGCTTTTTTATTATCTTTATTGTCGTGTATTTAGATATTTTTGTTGATACGTTTAAGTCTGCGAATTTTTTTGTGTTGGGGCTTGAGGGGGTAAAAGGTGCAATGTAGGTCTTGTATCTATTACTATGAGAAGGGCCAATGAAAAGTTCAGTGTTGTTTGGGTTATTTATCGTCGTCATTTTGTCGTGGTTGCATCAGGCACTTGGTTTGGGTTGTTTGGGTTTAGGGTTGTTAGATCTTTAATTAGATTGTTGTAGTTAATTTCATTAATTAGATATATAGGTCATTCATTTTTTACAATTTCTTTTTCCAAACACCCATACTTTAAACAACTACTTTGACCGCTAACTTCTAACAGCTACTCGCCGACAGTTAACAACTACTTCAATCGTTAACAGCTACTGCAACCACTAACAACTACTTCAATCGTTAACAGCTACTGCAACCACTAACAACTACTCTTACACCTAGTTTTACAAAACAGGCTCGTAAAATTGAAGTATGAAAATATAAAGGGGGTAAAGAGGGAATAATGGGTGATCATGTACAGTTAGACAGAGATTGAGATTTGGAGCTAATTGAAGTGTAACGTGGATCCCATATCAAAGTCAATATCAGAACTTTGATTATTTCCGCCAAAAGTTTGGGTAAGGTAGTATCCTATTATATTGTCGTACTACATATAGTACTTCCACTGATGGATGCTTCCTCTAATGACAACAATTCTATTGCGCCACAGAATGTTCTTAATGTTGTGTAAAAATTAAAATCTACGGAGTGCAATACTATCGTATGTAAAATACACAGTTCTCACTCAGTGCTTTGACATTCTTGGTTAGACAAGGCTCTCTCGACTAGTTTTGATGTTGGGACGACATTTCAGACATGTAAGGTGATATGCAACCTTGTACCTGAAGATCATGAACCCAAATCCGAGTCGAGATTTTGTACCAAAAGCTATTACGAATTTATTATATGCAAGAAACGATGATTTCACTTCCATTATAAATAATGTAATGCATCCCAACTCCAAGTCAGATACTATAGCATATACGAAGCAGTTTGCCACAATACATCATGAATTTAAACCCCCATCCCCTTCCTGCTGCCGCCTAAAGGGGAATAAATGACAAAAAGGAGTATACATATCGTCATATAGATATAGGCATATAGCAAATCCGAATGTTGATCCAAAATGTATATATGTAATAAAACTTCATGGATGTATCATGTATGTTTCAACACCGAGCATGTATACTTTCAAGTAATGTAGCAATAATTTAACATAACAGAGGTGCTAAACGTAGTACAAAAAATCTCTTAAAATTAACTACGGTAAAATAAAGCAATATCTTATGTGACAGTCTGAGAATAATTTCTAGTCAGATTGAGGTGACCTTTCTACTCTCTAAAGGTGATACCTTCTTAATTTTATGGGATAACTTGTAATGCTTTACAGCAGATTATTGCAAGTTCGTTTTACCACAGACTATTTAGTGCCATTCACGATCATCCTTCAAGTTTTTCTTTAACATAGTTGAATTTAAAGAAGAATATATGACTAAAAAGTACACACATTTGGCACGAGTTCTCTTCCTATATGTTTCACTCACAGAATGGCATGCAGCATTGTCTGAGACACAATCATATAAACTTTGACAATCAGTAAGTTCAAACTACTATTCTAAAATAACATAAAATGAGCAGTAAATGTTCATCTTGCCTCAATCATCCTTCGATTGATGATTCAACTTAACTAAGATTTCTTCACAAAAACCCAAAGACACATTAAGGATAAGCAAATCAGACACCTCACAAAGTCAAATTATTAACCGTACCTGCAGCAATCCTGTTGGGATCTGAATGAATCCTTGTAAAAGATCTACACTTGCAAGAATACTCAAAGGAACAGGTGTGATCAAATAGATTACATTCTTCAATAAATCAATGCCTCCAACGACGCCTGAAAAATTGAGTAAAATTTAGACACCAACTCTTCGAAGAAGCACTAACAGCAATGGTTGCATTCAAACTGTAGAAGAATCTGCAGAGCTAACAGCCAAGCCAACAATGGTTGCATTCAAACTGTAGAAGACTTCAAGACTTGGTACCTAGCATGAAAATCACATGAAAAGTGGCCTTAACATTAGTGAAGGTGGTTCATTAAAAATCACATCAATCAATAATCATGTCTCAAATAGTAGGTCTAGTTCAAAAGCATACAAGTAGTCTGTCACAGAAAGTTATTCAATTTACTCAACAGACCTCACAATGGAGATGCTTAATATTGATACTTGATGTAGAAACTTGGGAAGGAGTATGAATGTATGATCGGCTAGAGCGTGTGCAAGTTGTGGTGATACCCATATTACTTGGAAAGCACTGCCTAAAGTAAACCATCAATCGTAGCTCTCTAATAAGACGTGCTTCCTTTGCCACCAACACCCTGGAAGACAGTACAATAAATGCATGAGAAACGATTCTCATAAAGTTTGTGGATGCAAAGGAAGGCAATTCGTAACAACATATAAAATCTTCAAATTAAGAAGACTAGAAGGCTTCAAAGAGAGTTTTACATAGATAATAAATCCTTGCATGACCAGAGACAATAATCAACGATAAACATGGAATGTTTCGTTCTAAAATCTAAACATCTACCCTGCATGGAGTCAATGAGATAAACATTGCCCAATGTCGGGAGCATGGGCTGTGGATAGGAATAGGGTAATGTCCTGCACTCGCTGTAAGGACCACTATTCTGCTGGGTATCATTTCAGATGAGTTAAATAAAGTTTAAACAATAACCCCCATATAAGCAACTCTAACCTGGTAGTCAGACATGTTCTTATGTCGAAGTAGGTTTGGTTCAACCTTAGTTCAGATAACTTGTGAACTATAAGAAATTATTCAAGGAAAAATATGGGCTGATGTGGATTGAACTTGAATAGTAATGGGACATACAAAACCTAAGCCAGAAATAAGAAATAACGTTGTAAGTTTGTAAGTAGAACTAGTTCACTTAGCAAAAGTCCGACAACGATTTCTTCTTCCGAGCCATAACATACGGGATCATCTGGTTCAAAGTTCAAAGCTATAAGCTTCTGACTTAGTTTTTATAAAAGCAGTCCAAAGCGCACAACACAATATGTGCTCATTTTTAAATAAAAAAAAGTTCATGCTTATAGTGATTTGCATAACTCAGCCAGATATCACTAGCAATTGACAAATCCGTGTAAATATATACACTATATACACAGGCTCTTTCGATCGGTTATAGGAATCCTTGCGAGCAGAAGTGATCTCCACCAAGGTGGCTGAACAATCATCCTTGTCATCCAACCAGAACGCCCCAGCAGGTAGATTCTTAGTCTTAGAACATATATTTATCTTAACCACATGTGTTGCAGCAATGTGTTTCAACATATTGACCAGTGTATTGAAACCCATACCCGTTGTACAATAAAATACAAGTTGCAAGTCAACTACACGCCCAAGACAGATGTATGATAACATTTTTGAGAACAACATGGGATGCTATTAAGGTTTACATAAAATGTTATGAAAAGCAGGTAAACCTTTCACCCAGCCGGGAGTGTTAATGATAAGAGCGGCTGTTGCACGCACTGTAACATCTATTCTTCCTTGAAATGTGTTGTTCCTTTCTATAGTGATCGTACAAAGCAATAATACAATTCAAGTATATCTCAGGGTCCCTTTTTGAAGAGGTATCTCCAAAGAAGTAGCATCTGCAGGCATCCATGCAAAAGAACAACTATCACTGGTTATATTCTCAGAAGCATCATAGTTGAAGACAGGATAAATCATGGGGGAAAATTTCAGCACCAAGCTACCAGAAGTGATGCTGACATATTAGTGATGTTACAAGCATAGAAGAGTAGCAAGAAGCAGTTAAAAATCAGTCAGCAATAGCATAGAGAGCGGTATCATTATACACAATGATATTCATTAGCTTCTCAAGTACTAGTCTCAAACATTCAACAGCAAAACTTGTCTAGATAGTTTATAAATGACCTCTATATAAATACGTTGCAAGGATCAAGCTAAGCTCATGACCTCCCCCAACCCTGTCAACAGCGTTATCCTCACTGCTCTTAGAAGAGGGGTTACTTTAGGCAACTACGTACGGGCCCACTGTCTGATTGATTGTTGACCAAAATTCTGATCAACAAAGAGGTTGCAAAGACAGTATTTTCTTGCATTTTTCTTGGATATGATTGACTGAAAGGAACACGGATGCAAAGAAGTCAAGTACAAAACTCAAACAACTTCCACTTCCAAATAATTTGAGAAGAGTTAGCAAGCTCAAAATCTTTCCATTCTCCCTGATAGTGTCTTTCCTATTTCCCCGTCCCTCCTCCACTTCCCTCAATATTCACAATTCATGCATAAGGCTAGTTAAAAATGATATTCATCAACTGATTCATTCTTCATATTGCAAATGACACGGCAAATTCTATCAACGAATAACGTAGTGCTTGCAAATTAACTACTATCAATTAATGACAGAAAAAGGTTAGGACATGTGTTATAATGGTAATTAATTACTTTAGTCTTTATATTCCCTTACTTAGTAGTTTCCATCAGTAAACTTCAGTTTCGAAAAAAGTTTCAAGTTAAATAAAACAAATGAATGAAGTTGATATTTGTTATCACTTGAGAATAACACTCATTCTAAGTACTCTCTACAGAAGGGTGGAAACTGAAATCCCAGCGAAAAGCATACTGGTAATGTTGTGAATTATTTTGAAAAATCCCCTAAAAACTACTTGTTGCTTAAACACCCACATTAACAATTAACTAAAGGGTGCAAGGATATTCTCATAGTAATAAATTAAAACTTCTCTGTAGCAAGTCCATCATGTAGTACAACCAATAAGACCAAACACACTGAACTAAAACATTTAGATATAAGATGGCCCCATATTGAACACGGGCAAAGAGGGATTAAGATAACAAAGCTTCAAAACTCAAACACAATGTTATTATTCATAATGATTAATAGATTTGATATTCGCACAACATTGTTTGTTCACTGTAAGAATGCATATATAATCAATTGACAATCTCTAGAGAGCACAATGAAAATAGAATATTATAGTAAGACATTCATACCTTTGAGGTGTTTTTAGGCAAGGAATAGTCAAGTTTGATTGAAGGAAATGAAACAAATTAGAAACAAAAAAAATTGATGATCTCCATACTTTTTCAAACAACCTACAATCTAAATCGAACAAAAAAAAAAGCATATAAAATACAAAAGAAAACCCATGATCAAGTACCTGGAGTTGCTTCATCAATGATAGTAAGTGATAGACATCCGGGCGGAGTAAACTCTGGCTGTCCAACATCTGTGTCCAAATAAGCTACTCTCTTGTATCTACCAGTGAAAGTTAATCCTATTATCATCAACGCACACTTTGAATATATTTTCTTTTTCTTGTTCGAAGAAATTTCACTCAGTACAAAAATATTTATATGATTCACAACATTCCCAAATTATAATCTATAGCTTGCTTAAATTACCAACATATATAACTTAAATGACAGAATTAACTACTAGTTGCTTCAAAAGTCTACCAAGAACTCCCAACAAACAACCATTTAAAAACAAGGTTCCTTTAATTCATCAAAATCATAATAGAATTCCTTACATTCAACTTCAAACTAAATTAAGAAAAAAAAATGCAACAACTTCGAAAGTCAAGGGTAGACATAAAAATAGAAACTTTATAGCAAATCAACACTGATTAGTTAATGTGATTAAGCACATAAAACATTGATATGTAACCTAATCAACAAAGTAAGGAAGTCACTATGAAAGAATACAAAAATCAATTGAAGTTTCATACAGGACATTTATGATAATAGCAAAAATTTGACTACATAGATAAAAATATTGCGAAATGGTAAAAAGAAAGAAAGGCAAACCTAAGAAGAAAAGTGTTGAGGAGGTAACGAGAGAAAGTGGTTTTGCCGCTGTTCTTAGCGCCGCAAATGAAGACAATGGGAGGAAGTGAAGTAGTGGAATCGTTGGTTATGGCGTCTGCTGCATCCGACCATTCTTGAGAAATGTCTATGTTGGGTTGTGTTGGTGCAAAATTAAAGCCGCCATTTTTAGTCAATGTTTTGTTATGTTGTCTGCGAAAATTGAAGAGGGTGTAGTTGAAAGTTACTCTGTCACGAGAAATTTTTTTTTAGGGGAAAAGCAAGCTAATCATTAATTCAAGGACAAAGTGTCCATAAAAATATAAGGAGCCACTTCCGGGGGTCTCCCAAATTTGTTCAATCCCAAAAGGGGTTAATTTAGCTAAGTGGTGGGCAACAGAATTCCCATCACGTTTCACATGAGACCATACAATGGTAGAAAAACAAACACTAGAAGAGAGGCTGTTATGGAGAATAATATCAAGATCGACAAGGTAGATGGCATGCTTCAAGAGACGGTTTATCACCGATTGGCAATCAGACTCAACAATAATCTCATGTAAGGCATAACGATTGCCGAGACGAATAGCCATCTCAATGGCCTTAGCTTCCGCAATCTCCGCGGTCCAATGGGCTCGAACTTTACGAATGGCAGCAAAGAGGACCACACCCAAAGAGTCTCGAGCTACAACACTCAAACCAACCCAGCCCTCGGTAGCAAGCGATGCATCCACATTCAGTTTAATTATTCCCGGTGGGGGAGCTAACCAAATTCGAGAACTTACCGCAGCAGCAGGGGCACAAGAGTGGTAGATTTTGGCAGTGTATTTTCTATACTCTTCCACCAGCCTAGTCACACGATCAAGGAGAACATTTTGGGGCGTGCTAGTGTTATTAAACACGAGGGAATTTCTCTCGCTCCATATAACCCAGGCAAGGAAGGCCCCTTTGATGCGCATTCCTTTATCGATGTCACGCCAACTAATAAGAGCTTCATTCATTGGAATATCACTGGCCAAGGATCGAAGGTCATTACAGCCACTTTCAGTCCATAGCTCATGAAGAAAAGTGCAGCCAAAAATCGCATGAGCTTGGGATTCAGCTTCACCGCAGCCCCTAGGACACATGTCATCGACAATCATGTGTCGATGCTTGAGCAAACCACGAACCGGGAGAGTGTTAGTGCACAAACGCCAAAGAAAATGCTTAACTTTTGGGCTTACCTCCATACTCCAAATATCAACCCAAGCTTGATGGAAATTATCAAGGTTTAATTTCCACCTTTCCCGAGCATGTATGCCGTTTTAACTGAGTAGCTAGCATCCTTTGTGAAAGCCCATGTCAACTCATCTTTCAAAGGGATAGAGCTAAGAGGAGTTCCAAGAATACAACATATATCTCTCTCATTAAACATAGCCTCGATCAAAGACACCTTCCACTCCATTCTCTCGAAATCAATGAGCTCACTCACCATGCTAATGTCATCCTGCTTCTCACTAGTAATGAAACACCCCGACTCATCAAGGACCCATGGATCCTCCCAAATCCTAACTTGAGTTCCATTGCCAACGCGCCACACCATGCCTTCCTTTAGGAGAGCCTTCGAGCTTCAGATACTACTCCACGAATAACTATTAGAAACCCCAAGAGGCGCATCTAAAAAGTCACACTTGGCATAATATTTAGCCTTCATAACTCCTGCAAATAAAGAGTTCGGTTCACGAACCAACCTCCAAGCTTGCCTCCCCAAAAGAGCATCATTGAAAACTCTAAGATCTTTGAAACCTATGCCACCAAAACATTTCAAAGTACACATAGAGTCCCAATTTTTCCAGTGTATCTTACGATGAGCATCAGAACTGCCCCACCAAAAGCGAGCCATAGCAGAGTGAATTTTTTGAATGATGGAACAAGGAAGTTTGTACACACCCATTAGATAGGTAGAAATAGCCTGGATCACTGATTTGAGAAGCACTTCTTTTCCAGCTCGAGATAATAATTTCTCCTTCCAACCTTGGAGTTTCTTCCAAATTCTATCCATAAGATAATAAAAATAGCTTTCTTTGATCTACCTGAGATAGAGGGGATACCAAGATACTTCTCATGTCTGTCAACCTGCTGCATGTTTAAGATGTTCGTCAATTCTTCTCTTTGTGTGATGCTGACTCCTCTACTGAAAGAAACCTCCGATTTTTCATAATTAATCTTCTGCCCGGATGCTAATTCATAGTGGTTGAGAATATCAACTATAATTGTGCATTCCTGTCGGGAGGCTCTAGTGAAGAGTAAACTTTCATCTGCAAAGAAAAGATGAGAAATCTCCGGGCCATTGTGGCTGGCCTTAGCACCATGCAACTGTTTCTCCTGAACTTTCTTCTGAATCATTTGAGAGAAGGCGTCAGCAATCAAGATAAAAAGATACGGAGAAATGGGGTCACCTTGGCGGAGACCTCTAGCAGGAGTAACAGAACCACAGACACCACCATTGATGATGAAGGAATAAGACACAGAAGAAACACATTCCATGATCAAGTTCACCCATCGCCCATCAAAGCCCATAGTGAGGAGCAGCTTTCTTAGAAAACCCCATTCAACTCTGTCATAAGCTTTGCTCATATCAAGTTTCATAGCAATGGTTCCCCTACGACTCCGGTTTCGATACTTCATAGAATGAAAAACTTCCATAGCAATGAGAGCATTATCAGTAATGAGTCGGCCCGGCACAAAGGCACTTTGATTTTCAGTGACCAAACTAGGGAGGAACTCTTTCAACCTGATGACAAGAGCTTTAGAAACCAACTTGTACACAACATTACAAAGAGCAATAGGGCGGAATTCAGCAGCTTTGGTAGGACTTTTGACTTTCAGGATCAAAGCTATGTTAGTGTGATTAACACAGCTAGGAGAGAGAGAGCCATGCAGGATGCTACTAATGAAATTAGTAACATCATCGCGGATAATATGCCAGAACCTCTGATAGAAAATCGCATGCATACCATCGAGGACAGGAGCTTTACAAGGGTGCATCTGATTAAGGGCAGTATAAATTTCCTCCTTTGTGAAAGGCCTCAAAAGCCACTGGTTACACTCCTCCGTAACCACAGGATCAACAAAGCAAAGAACATCATTTAACTGCAAATCAGAAGGGTTAGGAGAAGTGAAATAGAAGTGAAGTAATCAGTAAAAATACTTTCAATTCCATCAACATTCTCACACCAAGTCCCACAATCATCAAATAAACCCTTTACATAATTTCTTTTTCTCCTTTCCGAGGCTTTATGATGGAAATATTTTGTGTTTCTATCACCATCTTTAACCTCCGCAACTCTAGAACGCAAATACCAATGGGCTTCTTGCTTAGCATGGAGGTCATCAAGCTGCTTTTCAAGAACAATGCGAGCATCACAATTTTCGGGAGAAATGGGCTGCTGCTGGACGTTGCTAAATTCCTTCTCCACTCGACCAATCTGCTTACCAATATTGCCAATATGATCAGCCCTCCAGCGACTCAAATTTTGGGCCATAAATTCCAGCCGGCCCGTAATGGAGTCACCCGCTGAATCAGACTATGCGTCCCGAACCGCATCTTCACACGTTGGTTCCAAAAGCCAGCTGGTCTCAAAAAAGAATTTGCGCTGCTTTCCTGTGGGCCTGCGAAATGAGTTAGGATACAAGGTAGACCAAGAAGGAAAGCACACAAAGCGATCAAGACGTTCACGGATGCACGTTGACGGGGAATTGCCACGCTCCCAAGTATACCATACACCCGTAAAACCAAGATCTCGAAGAGACAAATCATCCATAGCTTCCCGGAAATTGATCATTTCCCGACGAACTCTATCAAATCCACCTTCCTTCTCCTCATAACTAAGAATTTCATTAAAATCACCACCTAATAGGATGGGGCGGTTTGATTCCCCACAAAGATGGTGCATAAGAGACCAAGTATGATGTTTTTCTTCCTCCTTTGCCCAACCATAAATCCCAACAAATCTCCATTTCTTGACTCCATCATCAATATCGCCACATATATTGTGTCGAGAAAATGAAACGAGAGAAAACAGGACTTCCTCTCTCCAATAAAGACACAAACCCCCCGCTCTACCTCTACTAGAGACACCAAAAGCATTCGAGAACCCCAACTGACTCTTCAGAGCTTCAACTTCTGTTTTATGAATCATAGTTTCCGACAAAAACAAGATGTCGTGGGCATAGGAGGTGCTCCATCTCCGGAGCTGACGAACTGACCAAGGGTTGCCCATCCCTCGGTAGTTCCAGCACAAAACATTCATAATGCTTGGTGGGGTTGGTCACCACCAACCTCCGCCAAAATAACGGGAGCGAAATCATAAGACACGCTTAGCTTGGGACGCTTCATAGCAATTAAAACATTTTCACCCTCAATTGCAGTACACTCCTGGGACCTCTTATTATCTATTAAATCATGGTCCATGTCCATTTGTGGACTTTCCCCTTTATCAGTCATGGTCCCACGGGCCAGTCTCTTCCAAGTCTTTGCCCTCTCCACTGTGGGCTCCTTCACACTAGTGAACACAAAGGGTTCAGGACAAGGGTTGTTGGGAATTAGATTGACTTCATAATGGGGTGGGTCCACCTGCTGGGTCACATGGGAGCAGCGAGCATTGGAGCTCGTGATGACACGGTTGGTGTTGTCAACCTTCGTGTTGTCAAGGACAGCACTAACAATGGCATTAATTGCTGCCACAGTGGGGGGGACAAACAATAAAGCACATGGATCTGTGGGATTCGTGCCAAGAGGAGTTTCATGCTGCTTTAAAACCACCAAACTTGCCTGCTTCATCGTGGTTTCTTTTTGCTCAAACAAAACTTTTTTGCAGTTCTTAAACTTGGTTTCTTCTTCCAGTTCTTTACTTCTACCTTTTCGTGGTGTAGATTTTAAACCCAAATGCTACCCCAATCTTTCACATTTATCTTCATCAAGCACAAATTGACAGTCTTTTTCAGTATAACCCATAATACCACAAGCCAAACAGAAAAAAGGTAGCCTTTCATAAGCAAAATCTACTTGCAAGTCATTCCTTTTTTTGTCTCTCAGTTTACGGTATCTTCTCAAGGGCTTAGAAACATCAAGCAAAACTTTAACTCTTCTATATCTACCAATACCTAACACATCTTCTTCAATATCAAAAATCTCCCCCATATTACCAATTAAAGCCTTAACAACATCATTTGATCTCATATTAAAGGGAAGGTTTTTTAGGCGAATCCAGATTGAGGAGTGTTGCAGAATTACCTGGTCTGGTTGTTCATCGCCTTAGGCCTCCTTTAGAAACACTAACATGTTGTCGAAGCACCAAGGGCGTCCCTCCATTACTTTCGACATATCGCGCCAGTGGTAGAACTGGAAGGCATACAAATTTGGTTTCAAAGTCCGAATTACGAGGCCATGTTGCGGAGCCTACACGGTGGTGATTGTTCTCTTGAACGCATCAACATTATAAGATTGTTTAGTTAAGTCTCCCAATTAGCAAGAGGGAAACACAGTTTTCATTATTAGGGTTTAGGGATTCTATGTCAAGGATTTGATCCTCCTCATCGTCAATGCGAAGGCTAGAAATAGAGTTGGTGATCTCCTCGGCCATGGCAGAGGAGGGAGGCCGCCGCGGTGGAGCGTGACCAGATGGTAGGGTTTCTCTAACGGGGGTAGAGAGAGGGTTCCTTTCTTTCAAGGAAGTTAAATTTGGTACTCTGTCACGAGAAAATAATGGTGAAGGGGTGAGTGAATGCAAGGGGTGAAATATATATTTGGGTTTGAGCGTGGAGATCTTGACATGTTTTGTTTTTTAGAGTTGAAACAACGATTAACCAATAAGGATTTGATCATTACCAACAATCTCAACAACACAAAATCTCCTCTCCAAAGTCCAACTTCCACAAATTAGTCGTGGGAAGAGAACCATACTCACGATGAACATGAAGGACGATAAATATTACAGCTTAAGTATTACCATAACTATTAGAGAAAAAATTTGACTTCCGCATTTGGTTATCACATCCTAGCTATGCCAAAATTTTGACTTCCATACTCGGTTATCACAGCTTAGCTACAAGGATATTAGTGAACCAGCCATACTATCGAAACACCTATCGAGCATTTAGATACTAAATTACCACACCACAACATAATATCACGTTATGTGCTTCGGAAGCATCCTTAACTAATAAACGCAAATTTTAATTCATAAAGTGTCATTTAAACACCTGCGGCAGAGAGAAATTAGAGGCTTCCGGCGGTGTCGAGCGCTGATCGAAGGCTGGCGAGTACGACTGAATGACAGTGGTCGACGAGGCGGCGACGAAGTGGTTGTCCGCTTGTGAGTTTTGAAACTTGATGACGACTAGCGAGACTCAGTGAGAGTGAGAAAGACTGTAGGGCTGGTTTAGGAGAGAAGTTAGAACCGTGTTTGTGACATGTGAGTTTTGAAAAAAAAATCCCCAAATTAATGGTTGGTCACGTAACCAACTAGGACCAAGCACAGGTCCGCCACTATTTGAAACAATTGTATGTGGACTGTGGTCATGACTTATGTGAAAGATTTTATATACAACATTTCACCAGGGCAGTCGATATTTCAATATGGATATTAGATACTTTGTCGGTTACTTGAATTATATTGATGACCCGACTCGGAAAGATTTAGTATGAGTTATGTAAAATTTAAAGTATCTTGACTAAATTATGTTCGCCTAAGTACAACCCTTATGTATTAAAAAGATCGTAAGAGTAATGACATAAGTACTATGACGTCTAAGGAAATAATATTTTAGAAAAAGCCCAAGTCTAAACTAAATAGTAATAAATTTCATTATTCAATTCTTGATTAAATTAAAGGAAGGAATATTACAAGCCTCCCCTGGCTATCAAGAAATTTAACTACGATACCAGGTAACGTCTACTGCTAACACTCGCACTCCCCTTCCAGCTATGTTTTATATAATGCTTTTATGTAATGTTTATACTATGTTATTTATGGTGTGCGGGATATGAAATGTTTGGCTACGTAAATGATGTTTATAAATGATTTGATGCTATGAGAAGTATGATGATTTGGTGATGTTTATGCAATGATTTTATTATGATTTTTGAAAAGTAATTAAAAGATATGAAACATCATAAATGAAAGTGAAAGATGTTCATGGCAGTACTATGTTCGCTGGGTCGTGCACGTGTCATTCTGTTATGTGGCGGGAACGCCACCTTCTGATGGGGACAACGTCCTCGGTGGCACCCGCATTATGGCATTATGCCACCTTCTGATGAGGGACAACGTCCTCGGTGGCTCTGCCTTCTGTTACTATTGCATTATATGCCACCTTCTGATAGGGGACGAATGTCCTCAGTGGCTTTGCCTTTTGTTATAATTTATTATCGACGTTATATACATGCCACCTTATGATGGGGGACTTATATCCTCAGTGGCTTTGCCTTCCGTTGTACTCGCTAGGGGTGTGCAGTTTTGGACCGTACCGGGACAAAAAACAGGAACCTAACCTGGATCGGATTGGTGGTTGCCGGTCCAGTCCCCGGTCTTCAGAATTTTAGAAACTAGTATTTTGGTCTGGTATGATCTAAAACTGGATTTTTTCAGTACGGACAAGAAAAACCGGTTGTTTTTTTTTATTTTTATAAAAACCAAATTTGTTTCAACTTTGTTTAATCTTTATTTTGGAGTCGAATCGTATTTTATATTATGGACTATTGTTGGAATTATATTAGTATGAATTATAGAGTATGAAAGAAGATGAGTTTATATTAGAATTATTATTAATATGAAGTATTATGAAAGAAGGTGAGAACAGTTCATGCATTAGTATTAGGACAAAGACTATACAAGAGATAAAAAAAACAGCTCCAAAGAAAAGGAAAAGATCATGAATTTGCAAATATTAACAAAAATCGGTCCAAAACCAAGCTTTTTGAAGTTGGATATGAGTAGTGTCCATAAATTAACTTAAAACAAGACAAACATTTATTAAAGATGTTGACTTTTTCCTCATTCTCTTCCCCTCAAGCTCATCATTAGCATTTCTCGAGATGTTGACCTACATCCATGGTGCATCATTATTAATACTGAATAGTGACTTGGGAAATGCTACTTAGAAAGGAAGGAAGAGAAGTGAGGAAGTAGAAAATTCTTCGTAAAATGAAAAGAGAAAGGATCAAAATAACTGAAAAATCAATACCGAAAAACTTGGTCATTCACCAAAAATTCGTCACGTGTCACCTTTCTGCAAGGACAAAAAAGTCAAATGTAGTTTGTGACAAAATTCTTTTCATAAGATAATTTTTCACAAAAAATATACTTCATTTTATAAAATTGTTCACCACGAGTTTATTTTATAAAACTGTTTATACTATCCCATAATTAGTTAAGTCGGCAATCCCCAAATGTAATCAAGATGAGCAAATTTAAAATAGGAATATATATAGAAAGTCCATGGACATGGACTAATGTTGACATTGGGTCAACAACAAAAACAACCCATCTCTTTGCTTACAATAACTTAAAAGCAAACATCCTCATTCCTCAAACACTTACACAACAAACCCAAAGTCAAGATCAGACGGCACTTTTGCCATCTCACTCCACCACCTCTCCAGCTTCAGACTGAGCTTCAGGCGCCAAAAATTACACCACTTCCTCTTTTCTCTCTCTCCTTCTCAAAAAAAAACAAACAAAATAAAAAACCTCCCACTTTATTTTAATCAATTAATTTCTCTAGTAGATAAAATAGAAAAATTCCCAAATCAAATCACCAGATTTCAAATTCAATTGAGAGAAAAAAAAACCCTCATTCTCACTTAGCTTCGAATTTGAGGAGAGAGAAAATGGCTGGAATGGAACTTCAGAATACAGTGAAAGAAGCCCTAAATGCTCTCTATCATCATCCCGACGATACTGTTCGTATGCAAGCTGATCGATGGCTTCAAGAATTTCAGCGCACACTTGATGCTTGGCAGGTTTTTGCTTTTTTCGCTAATTCACGATCTCTTTTTTTACGATTTTGTTAGGAATTCGAATTTCTGAGCAAATTTATTGTGGTTTTGAAGCTTCAATTTGGTTAACCTTTTCTATTTTTGCTGTATTTGGTGTTTAATTTATTAATGGAACTGCAGTAGTTATTCGGATTATAGCGGAGAATGTAGCTTTAGGTTTTAAGCTTTTCGGCGAATGTAGTTTTATGTTTAAGGTGTTTGAACCAGCTTAAATTGTGGCTGAGAAAATCAAGTTTGATGTTGAAGTAAAAGGTAAGTTGGCGGAAGTTTCGTTGAGTAATGCATCGTGTTAATTGTTCGATATTGTCCGTTTTTACTGTTTGTGTCGCGAATTTGTTGTTGCATTATGGTTTAGTTAATAACAGTTTGGTAGAAGTGGTGCCTTTGAGAGTGATGAGTTTGTTGTACATTAAGTTCTTGATGATTCTGTTTTATATAGTTTCAAATGTTTAGTCATTATTTGTTGTTGATGCGAAGATTCTTGTAAAAGTTCCGAGGCTTTTTCGTGTAGGAATTTTTTTGACATGGTGTGCTTCTCATAGGTTGCAGATAATCTGCTTCATGATGCAACTAGCAATTTGGAAACTCTTATATTTTGTTCACAAACTTTAAGAAGCAAGGTATGTTAATCATAATCATGCCTCCTGTTTCTCTGCATGTTCTGTGATATGTATGTCGAGTTGCAGGACATTGCTTGTCCATTTTTCATGCTTTAATATACCAGATTACTAATAAACTCAGGTACAACGAGATTTTGAGGAGCTTCCTTCTGAAGCATTTCGTCCTTTACGGGATTCTTTAAATGTAAGCAATTTCATATACCTTTTATGTTCACCTATATTCATATTGCTGAGTTATTATAGACCACTATGTTATCTTCAATCTCCCACATGAAGTTCTATTTTCCTATATTAATTTCTGGTGTGAATTTCCCATGAGATGTCTTTGTTATCTTCAGTTGGCCACAATATATTACAATTAACAATGGGTTTTAGGTACTATAACTAGTTTTTAGGCCCGGGCTATGCCCTGGATAATTATAATTTTTTCATTATTGATATTTTACTTTAAAATTATAACATCAAATATTACTTGGTTAAGTGATTAAGATTTTAGTATATAAGCTTGAGGTCATGAGATCAAATCTTATAACATGCATTTTCTAATTGTATTTATTGTATTTGTGTTTACATGAACTAAACACTCCAAGGGATAGCGTCACATGGCACAATTCCTTGTTTAGGAACGCCTTTTAATATATTAGTATAGATTCTTCCATCTTATGGGTAGTTGCAGACTTGCAGTTGCTTAAGCAGATATTCACATATGCAATATTTGATGGTAACCAAATATGCATCGCTATTAGCATATTATGTATGAGCTATATATCTTTGTCAAGTTGTGATATCGAGTATTCCACCAATTGATGCAATTTTTATACGCGCATATGTGTGGTTTTTATATAGTGGTGTCTGAATTCTGATGCAATAGAGGCCTTCATGTCATGTTGAAGATCTTTACTTTGATAGGAACATGGCAATTTCTTGAATGAAGGTTAGGAAGCTTGTTGATCTGTTTCTTGAACAATGGAAGAGTGTTTTCATAAAAGGGACCATGGTACCTAAAACACAAAGAACGTTTCTAGGCTTTTCTTTATGTATACAATAGCTCTTGGGTACTACTACTAGGAGCTTTGTCTTTGTATTTTTATGTTTATTGTGTGCTCTTAATTTCTCACGGCCTATAAAAGTTGCATAAGGGTGCTATAGTGATAACTGGAAGAAAATGTCAGGTTTTGCCCAGTTATTGCAACATTGTAGATATTGTACTATCGTGGTTTTATACCGGGGTCGCAATATGCTTAAAACCTTCAAAACGCGGTTGGAATGCTTGTGAAATTGCTTATATGATCTGAACCATATAGCGTAGTTAAGACAATAAGAGCTATAGTGTAATATATTTGAAATATGGAGCTGTGAAGTTAGCTAATTAGGACAAGGGAAGTGTGATTGTTTTAATGGTGAATATAGGATGAAGTTGGTGAAGGTTGTGTGAATGTAGAAAATGAGGACAACTGGATGACTCAGAGGTAAAGGAGTGATGTGGAGTTCATCTGTAGAAGAGTTTGAAATAGCCTTGTTTAGGAACTATGAAGCAATGGAGAATGTTCAACTTTTCTGTTTTTTTTTAAAGAGAATTCGAGGGTAATTGGAAGAGAATAAGTAAAATAAAATAAGTATTTTTATTGAGGCATTTTCACCCCTTTGCCTTACTTTGCATGAGTAGAATAAGAAATTGAAGGTCATATAAGCAATTAACGGCATGAAAAATGGAAGCTCTTGAAATGACTTAATATCATAAGGTTTTTTGTGTTTATTTCTATTTTTTTGTGGCCCGTTAAATAGAGGTTAGAAATAAATATCACCCTTTGTTGAGTTGCATAGTACTTCCCCGTGAGTTCCCCCCTATCTATACTTAGATATTTCTAAAATTGAACCCAATGAGTGATAGAATGTCTAGCTTTATTGAGGACCTTTGAGGTCCACAAAAGACAGTTCTTTTCTATCAGGTTTGTATTACTTAGTGATCCCGGCATTTGGTAGTCCCTTTGACTGTGAAGAACTGTTGTTTCAGGAGCAGATGAAATTTTATATATAAATAATAATCCTTGCATATGATTTCTAGTATGAGTACTATAATCTTGTGATTGATAGGAATACATTAATTTTTGTCAAGACGACACAACATATTCTTCAGTGGATTGCTTGACCGAATTCAATGTTAAGTGTTATTGTAATGGGGTTGGAGGAGGGGAGGTTCCAAGATCAACTTTTAGCATGGGGGTTCTAATCTTGTATATGAGATTGCTGCTTGGTTGGTAGTCCTCTATGGATGCTGGGTTTACGTGTTATGTGGGAGGATAATCTAATTTGTTTTTTTAGTTTGGATGATTCATGTTTGTTGTATCAAAGGAGTAAATTGTAGAGTTTCCGAATTGAGTTCAATTTGGTTTTTGGTTGTTCATGATCATTTTCTCAGTTTGAAGGCTCTCAAGGGGTGATATTTTTAGATTTCTTTCAAATCTAAGATAAACAATTTTCAGTAAACTATATAAAATCCAAAATAGTGCACTTGGATAGAGCTCTATCTCTTAAGGCAGATGTTATATGTCCCTTGAGTGGTGACTTGGTGAGACTAAAAATGGCTTGTATTTGCAGGTGAATCTGTTAGGCTCTTTTGGCATAAGCTCTTTGAGACTGTATCCTATATTGGGTAGGGTAAGAACAAGGGTAGCTTAACGAGTGTGCTTGTGAGATCCTGGATATTGCCAGAAGGTTGAAGAAATCTGTTGTCGACTAATGCTAAATTTAAAATGTTGCTATTAGTATTGAAAGAAAATAATTATTCATCTGATCTAGTTTATAATGTGATACTTCTCGTAGAGGCCTAGACTTATCTAGTTTTATATCCTTCTCAAAGACCAGATACTTGCTTTATCTTTCAGTTGCCTAATTTATTAGCATTCTACCTCAATATCTGGGTACTTATAGATTTTGATTGAGTCTGGAGACCGTGAAGGTTCTTGGTCTGACTACCCCAAGCTGTAGCAGTCTTAGTCTGAGTATAATATCAGGACTTGGGTTTGGCTCTCTTTTGGCTTTATTACAGGAACATCATCGGTGTCCTTATGTCTAATACCCAGTTTAAATTTTCATTCCTGTAGAATATGGGGAGTACGTATAAATATCCTTTTGTATACAACATCTGACTGCCTTTTATACTGGACTAATAATGTGATACTCTTTATTCCAGAGCTTGTTAAATAGATTTCATCATGGCCCGCCAAAAGTCAGAACCCAGGTATTGTGGGAATGTTCTTCCAGGAACAGAAACGGACATCTTTTCCTATGTATATGCTGCTTTTAGTGACACCATTTCTCTGCTCATTTGAACTTCTAGATTAGCCTTGCTGTAGCTGCGTTGGCTGTTCATGTCTCTGTAGAAGATTGGGGAGATGGAGGCATTATGAATTGGCTCAAGGTAGAGATGAACTCTCGTCCGGAATGCATACCAAGCTTTTTGGAGCTTTTGAAGGTTCTGCCTGAGGTATAAATCTCTATTATCTATGTTTCCTCCTTATAGCTTCCTATGGTTCTCTTTAGTTATATTGGCTGTCGGCTCAGGATAGGTATAAGTGAGGAAGCAAAGCTATTTTTTTTATGTTGTGAGATGCAATCCTCATTACGCATAATGTTCGCATCTGCTTCTGCTTTATATTGAATTATTATCTTGCTGCACGAAAATTGACTACACAGACCTGTGGAAACGCGTGGGAGGTAAAACAGGTTTTTGAGTTAAACTAGGGAGGCTTATTTTGTTCATTTGAGCTTGTAAGTGACTTGTATTGGAGAACCACTGATAGTGTAGTATAATCAGTTTCTCCTGAAACATCAAATACCTGAGAATTTTTCTGTGCTTGTAAACAGGAGGTGTTCGATTACAGAATATCAGCTCGACCTGAAAGGCGTCGGCAATTTGAGAAGGAGCTTATTTCTGCTATGGAGGTTGCGCTGAGTTTATTAACTGCTTGTTTGAATGCCAGTGAACTCAAGGAGCAGGTCAAATTCCCAATTTTTGCATCCAGCTGTTCTGTTTTATTTTGTATCTTCTAAAGTTTTTAAGGATTATGTATTATATTCTTATTCTAGGAAAAGAAATTTCAATAAATGCTGAAAGAAAATTTACCAAGTAGGGGGATCAGAAGTTTACCAGAAATCTAGGGAAAAGGAAAAACAATATCGTATTTCATGGAAAGGGACAACTGAGGGATTGCCCCCTGAGTGTGAGCCTAAAGAGAAGTTAGATAGACCACTTGATCCATTAATAAACCTAAGAAGACTTGTAACAATAACTTATAACAATAACTTATGCTCCTTTTGCTGATGAAATTACATATATTGTATTTGTCAATGACCTAGAATAGTAAGGGCAGTCCAATGGATCCCTACCAGAACAATTATCTCTGCCAAAGACACATTGTCGCTTGACATGGATATACAAACAGCTTCTTGTCTCCTCTCTAGCAAGAGATAAAGTGCTTAAATGAGGAGATAAACCCTTGTTTTGTAACAAGTATCGAGTTTCCCCATTGTAGCAACCCACATTTGAACCTTGGCATTCCAATTAGAAGTATAAAGAGGGAAGGCTTGTGAATTTTGCATTTGCTAGTTGGTGGCCATGTACGGAACCACAGAGTCATCGAAGAATCAGCCTACCACGGCCGCGTATATTGGAATCTGACAAAGAAACAGAATCAATAACTCTCAATAAGCTTGTAACCTCCTCCTCCCCCCCCTCCCCAACCAGAAATTTAGATAACTAGGCTGCTTAAGGAAATGCCCAAACCACTTCCTCACTAAAGAGATGTTTTTAGACACTAATTTACTGAAGCCCAAGCCTCCTTCCTCCTTGGTGTTACAAACGTTCTCTACAAACATAGTAATTCCTCTTTTCTTCTCCTACTCCAGGAACACCAAAAATCGCTTGTTGGGAGCTTAATAAGGAAAAGAAGTTGCTTAGGCAAATAAGAAAGACAAGTCTATATGATAGCTGTAACACAACCCCCTCTTTTCGGCCCCGAAATATAAGCTCTTTCCCATACATCTAACTTCCTTAATTATGATTCTGTTGCTTCCATGGATTATCTCTTAAAGGAAGACCAAGGTAAGTAGTAAAGATGGATGACAAACCCAACCAAAAAAGAAAACCTAGCCTAGTTAGTTGGCTGAATAACCCA
Organism: Beta corolliflora; assembly: GCA_947648045.1. NCBI lineage: Eukaryota > Viridiplantae > Streptophyta > Magnoliopsida > Caryophyllales > Amaranthaceae > Beta > Beta corolliflora. The sequence continues at coordinate 469,854 of CANSZD010000391.1, forward strand.
TTTGCACTGGATTTGGACAATTAGGCCCTATTTAGTTCACCTTAAAAAAATAAGTTCAGCCCACTAAAAATTCATTCAGTTTAGCAAAAATAAGTCCAATTCACTAGAATTTAGTAAATTATATAAGAAAAAGTAACAGAGAAACAGTAAAGTTCAGTTCAGTTTAGTAAAAATAAGTTCAGCTGAAAATAATTTAGTTGAGCAAACATAAGTTAAAAATCAGTTGAAGTGAACAGGGCCTTAATCTTTAGACTCGAGAGTGACTTGAAAGCTTGAAGCTGAATCAAGACATTCTGGCTTGTTGATATTTAATTCATGCTTTCTTGACACAGTGATCTATGGTTTAGAATTCTTTTCCCCTTGGGGATTTTTGGATGGCCAACACCTAAATCCTGGATCCTTGAAAACTCTCTTCCGTTTGGGCATTGCCTTATGAACGCAATACTTGTATATGTTATCTAATGTGAAGTTGTGAACTGCAGCTTCACTGGTTTACAGAAATTTTTCTTTGCTCTGTCATGGGAATTAGATAATCCTTCTTGATTATCCCATGGCCTTGTGTCTATCCTTTTTGATGAGACAGTGCCCAAGGGTCAACATAATGGAAGCATCACCCAAAACTCCTAAAATGTGTGTAACCTCTATGAAAAGGATATAAATAGAAGATATTGAGATAATTTGTTAATTATTCCAGATCTTTGTCCTGATATGCACTCATTTCTCGTGGTGTATGGTTGATTGACCTGATTATTTTCCAGGTACTGGAGGCATTTGCTTCATGGCTTCGCTTGAGACGTGGGTGTGTGATTTTTTCTACAAAACTATGTCATGGTTGAAGTAATATTTGTGGTTGCTTCTATACATAGAGGTGTCTCTCCAAGAGATTTACTTGATCTGCTTTTTCTTTCAGGATTTCTCCATCTGTGCTTGCAAATCATCCTTTGGTTCTTACAACTCTTTCTAGCTTGGGTTCTGATGTAATCTCTGAGGCTGCCGTTAATGGTATAACATGCAAAGTATCTTAGAATTGAGTTATTATATGCTTGTGAATTGTGATGTCTAAAAAACATGGTTGCCATGTATGATTTGCAAGGACGCTTTGTGTTTGAGAATTCATTTTCGTGATATTTTGGCTTTGTAATATAGTTGTGTCTCTGTTGAGGCAATTATCTTTTTTCATATACACTTGAAGAACAAACGAGTAAGATTTTTAGAAAATTAGTAATTCACTTCTACTTTGGATGCGGTAATCTATAGCTTAATAAGTCCACCCTGAGAAGTAACATGAAGCAATTGCTAAATTTTGCACTAATTTATCACTTTAGTATGAGATATTCTTATGTTGAGTTAATGTTTTTTTTTTTTTTTTTTTTTTCATTTTTATGTTTCATTTTTTAATTTTGTTTTTATGTTTCATAGATTTTATGTATGGACTTTGGGGTGGAGAACTACTAGTGACAATAGTAGAGAGCAGTATAATGTTCGGCTAGCTCCGCTTTGTTGTCATAGGGGGTGAGGGAAACTGCCCAGAAATCTCTTAGTTGGTTGAGGGGTGATCTATCCGGTCAGTCATAAAAGAGGATAATAAAAAAGGTTAGCTGATATATATTAGGACAGGATCACATGAGAAAATATCTTACGTGAGAAATGAGGACTTAGAGTCACAACAATTCTTCATTAGAATCACAACACCCCCACTCGCCCCCTAACTCCCCCCCCCCAAAAAAAAAGTTATTTATTCATTTATTTTTTTAAAAGATTGGAGTCACAACACTTTTTCATTAAAGTCACATCACATCTTCATTAGTGTCACTTAAGTTTTTCACTTAGAGTCACAACAATTTTCTTTTTAAAGGTTGGAGTCACATCACTTATTTATTAGTATCACAACTTTTCTCATTTCTCACGTAAACATGCATCCTCAGATGAACTTCTCTCTCTCTCTCTCTATATATATATATATATATATATATATATATATATATATATATATATATATATATATATATATATATATATATACAATTTGTTTTCTTATATTTTTAAATTATAATAATTTGATGCCATTCTTTTTATTCGGTCTATAGCATTTTTGTTGCAACTGAATGTAAGCATTTACTTTTCACGTAATCTGCTGTAATGCAGTTAATTGCTGGCAACTTTCTTGTTTGAACTTTGAAGGAAATTTGTGTTGTGGAAACATGCAATAAAGCATGGGCTGGATGGCTGTTATCTGTTTTGTTTGAAGGAGATTTCTATTTTGGATTTGCTGTTGAACTCTTTCTTTCTATCTTTTTTTTGAAGTTTCAATGCTCTTCTGTGTCGTTTTACAGTTGTTTCCGAGTTGATACATTGTTCAGCAGTGGGAAATTCTTCTGATGTTTCTGTCCAGATGCCGTTAATACAAGTTATTGTTCCTCAAGTAATGAGTCTCAGGCCACATCTTAATGATCCATCAAAGGTATACCTCGTATACAAGTTCTAACCTTTTATGTATTTGACGTGTATAACTTTACTTTCATGACTATAACAAATTAGCAATACTATTCAATTGTCCATGATTCTTGAGAATATTCACCTTGTACTTTAGGCTATGAAGTACGGACAATTTACCTTCATGTTTGCATATTCTTTTAGCATTGTACCCCCTTACTAAAATGTACCTTTATTTCAAGGCATGCCATGGGGTATTCAGTTCAAGAACACTTATATGCATTGTGCATTATTTGATAATTCATTTATGTATCGTGAAAACAATTCTTTGGTGCCTGCAATTTGGTCTGATAACTGAGAACACATCCTAGAACTTGCTGCTTTGTCGCCAAGAGGAGCATGGGACCCACCATACCTGGCGGCGTTTCTGGCTGTCACATCCTAGTGATTGTGCTGCATAGCTCAGACTGTTGGTTTTTGATGTACTCCATCTGCACCATCAACCATGTAAAACAATAACCTCACAATTCCAAATTTCCTACCTCTTCCCAACCAAGCAAATCCACATTCCCTCCCTCCGCTTTGACCCCAATAGTAAATCACAAAAAAGTCTATGAGACTTTAAAGCACCAGCTCACCGCGAAATCACTTCCACCAAATTTTACCATGCGCCTACCCTCGAAACTCTTGGCATTCGCCAAGATGTTTTAGCTTGCTTTACGGGCATAGGTTGGGAGCGATTTTCTTCCTAAAGTGCTTTGACTTGTGAACGTGTCAACCTAGAATTTCTTGCCTCTCTTGAAGAAGCACTCAATGGGGAGGACAAATTTCTTATAACTTTCCAACTCTTCAACCAAAAATTCAAAATGTCCTTCGCGGAACTCAATGGGGTTTTTGGTTGGAACCCCGCGGCGAGAATTTTTCATCCTCACCTCTAAGAGTTCCCCGAGTGCAATCAAGAGGCCTTTTGGAGGCTCATTACTCGTTCCACCAATTTTCAAGCCCGTATTTCCTCCTCGACCATTGTCTCCGCCATCCTTAGGTACACCCATCGATTAAATCGTTATGTGTTTGTATACTAAGCAAGAGCTCAGCAAAATGACTAGGGAAGATCTTGTTGTGCTCTATATGGCACCGAGACCCCCAATTGTCTAGGGGGTATGCTAAACTCGGGGTTTAATTTTTTTTGCAAAGATGCTATGAGATAAAGAAAATAGAGCTTTACAAGGGGGATTTAACGTAGGTGACATGATTTCTCTATAAGCCATCCGTACGGGGTTTGGGGAACATTTAAAAATAGGCCATCGACAACAACCTTTTTACCCGACCTTGATGCTTTGCGGCATTTGCAATGGCTCTGCCCTACCCTAGACCCCAAGTGCTATAGTTTGCTTGTTAAGGATCGCCATCATTGCTACCTTTCCAACCCCGAGGCTACTAGGATTGATAGGAAGGCGGAGAATGTTTGGGACGTTGATAGTGAGTCCGATAAGGATAACTCCCCACCCCGAGCTGAAAATGTTGCCCCCCCTCCCTGAGGTCCTTTAGTCGACAACCTCAACCTTCCTTCGCTTCCGCCTTTGATTTAGAAGATGCCATCACCTCCTTCTCCCTCACTCAAAAATTCTATGCTTTCTATGATGGAGGCATGCGAAGTGACTATGATGGCATGATGGTGCAAACAAACCAACTCTACAACTACCATATAAAAAGAGGTGATTTTGCACTATATATGAAATATCTCCATTGGCCCCGCCCCCCAACATGGGCCGGTTCCTGGCTGGCAACATGCCCAACCTACCTACCCCTACCACCCCCTCGGTGATTCCCCCTTACGACTTGACCCAACTACCCTTTTGTGCCACCGAAGAGGACCGTAGTGGTAGTAGTGGTAGCTGGTATTCCCCACCCCCTTACTGGGTACAATCCGGATACTCCGGCGGTTGGGAAATTTAGTAATGCATAGAGACGCAATATGGAAACTATTACCATGATTGCGATCAACACCACATTTTTGAACCATGGATTTTACTTGGAGCTAAGATAGAGTTTTGTTTTTATGGAGTAGCAAATAACAATGTAGGTTTAAGGGGAACCTAAGGGAAATTTTGTAATGCATACAGACACAATATGGTGGAATGAAGAGGTAAAGGAAGACGTTAGGGAAAATTGGGATGCTACTTGAAGATGGGAAAGTGTAGATCAAGACAATATTGGGACTTATAAAGAGGAAAGAACAAAGGTAAGAGAGCCATTGGCAAACACGAAGGAAGGTAATGATGGTTAGAGGTCTTTGCATGGTGAAGTTTATTTTTGATACAACTTTCATGTTGGGTGAATAGATTAAAAGTAGATCGGAAGAGTATTTCACTGAACTTATTAATGGAGACCAAGTGAATTAGAAGATGTTTCTATCTAAATACATGGTAGAGTGTGTGTGTGCAAGAAAATTCAAAGTACAAAAGTGGAGAAGGCATCATACTATTATAGAGATTGAAATTAAAGAGATCAGCTGATGCATGTTAGGGTGGTTTTCCTATTGAAGCATTGATGTTAAAACTTGGAGTTTATATTTGGTATGGAGGAGGATTTTGATCAGAATGTATGAAGCTAAATGGAAGTAAAAGACCTATCAATGAGTATATTTAACTTTTAAGAGTTGGAAGGTAATAATTGACGTGAAATAATAGCATATTTAGGATCATGTTGCATTGGATAGAAATGAGTGAAGGAGAATGGTTCTTCTGAGTGCTTATTAAGATAAGATCTTTGTTCATCTAGCCAACCCTTTTTTTCTACTAAGGCTATGATATTGCTATCGTTGTTGTGTGACACATTGCTATGTAAGGTTATTTCTGCTCTTGCGTTACTGCTTAGGGTCGGTAAAGTATCATATTGACCACCTAAGTCACTATTATCCTTCACAGAGAGGGGGAATTTTTAATTTTTTTCATTTGGGAATATATATATATTTTTTGACAGGAAACATTTGGGAACATTTAAATGCCTTTATTTGTAAATAATGGAAAGTTTGATATGTGACTTCATCTCATAATGACGATCATACTTTCTATTTTGGGGACATGGACTTTCTTTGGTATTGCTGGCTAGTGATAAGGCTGGTAACATCTAAACGTCACCAAACTTTACTCAAAGGACTAATATTAGGTGGTGGTTGTGGTACCCCGAGTCCCCGACGTCGACATCTCACCCTCAATCTTTTTTTTTTGCTGATTTTGCTTTGCGAAAGGGTGAACATAGAATGGATAGTGGAGAGATATGTGGGAGTTATCAACCTAAGCATCTTACATACCATGCATCTAATGGGTTTCCGGTCTGATCTTACCTGTCCAAGTGCGTGCGGGAGTACAGTTACAGAGAAGTTGGGACATTGAAGCTCATTAATTATCAAGTGTCCACAGAAAGTTGAGTAGAGAACCTCTTTTGTCCCTCTTCTACTCCCCCCAAGTCTTCCTTCTTTTGTCCTTTCTTGGGTTAAAGACTTAAAGGTCATCTAGTCAATTTTCATGATGGCTATCTACATTGGTGAGGAGAAGGCTGCATACTTCTGGATCTTCTCAAACCTTGCTATTCTTGGGTCTAGGCCGTGTTGTTGTTTCTGAGTGATTTCTGTGGATATGTGATGGAATTTTCTCTTGATAACTATTCCTGGTGGCAATCGTCTATGCACAAGGACGAGATCTTGTTAAGTCTTTCAAGATCATGTTAAGTCTTTGTAAAATTGGTTAACAAGTCACGATCAGGCTCGGATACAAGGTTCAGCCTTGGTTATTGAGGCAAAATTCTAATTTGGAATTTTCTGAACTTGAAGGCAATAAGGCATAGGATGCAGTTACTAGTTGTTGAAGTTACAATTTGAGCAAGGGGACAAGGATCCTTTTCTTTGCTATCCTTCTTTTTTGTTAGACAGGATGAAGGTCCCACCCCTTGAGGGGAGTAAAGGGAAACCAAGAGTGAGTTATTAGATTCAAACCCTGGGCTCTCACCCTTTTCTTTGTTATATATACGTGTCTATGAATATGTAAGTATCAAAGGTTCCTGTGTTTGGCCAAAGTTGAAATGAAGAACCCAAACTTGTAATTGTTAGGTGATGATTGTGTTGGATCCCTTAATGTCTGAATGGTTATTGACTCTTTGTCTATTCTACATATTCAGAAATCGTGTCGTTTAGTTCTCCAGTTAAGGAAGCTGCATAATATTGAGCTTGTTTAGGTTGGCACATGCGTTTTCGCACTTAATACTAAATAAACCGCAACTTGATGCAGGAAGCGGGGATTTTTCTGCATTCATTTTTACATAGCTGGAGGTTTGATATTCTTTACATATATGGACTGATTTAATAATTTTATTTACAATTTTTATCCATAGGATGAGGAAGATGTGAAGGCGATTGGACGCTTATTTGCTGATATGGGTGATGCATACGCACAATTGATTGCTACTGGTAGGAATGCTACTTATTTAAATCCTCTTTTGCTATTGCCTGTCTTTGTGATAATTCTTTTTGACATAAATTCTGTCCTTGCTCAAAGTGAGAAATGATTCCGAAAAATGGAATTGATTCATGTAGTATTCTTTTTTTGTTTCCGGTGCAGCCAAACTTCTTCTACCTGCTACCATTGTTAAACCTGCTAAGGAAAGCAGCAAAACGATCAAAAAGTCTCATATCGATTTTATACTGCATCTTAACATATTGCGTCATTAAGTTATTGCTCTCTATTCGTAGTAGAAAGCTGCATTTGTTCTCGCTCCAAACTTCACGGGTTTCGCATTATGCACCATGTAACATCTGAAAGGACCATATGAGGAGCGAGAAAAGCTAGCCGTGGTTTTTCTGGATGTAACTCAAGATTGACAAGATTGTCTTTATAACGCAGACGCATGATCTCCTGTGCTGCTGTTCTAGTTTACTTTTCTGAATCTGACCTGTTACTTCTCTCTGAATCACTTCTTAGGTTCTGATGAATCAATGATGATAGTGCAAGCATTACTTGAAGTAGCTTCCCACTCAGAGTTTGATATTGCTTCCATGACATTTAATTTTTGGCACAACTTACAAGTTTACTTGATTGAAAGGTTGATTTCTTTTCTTAGTACTATATTAGCTCCCCCCCCCACCCCCTCGTAAGTTTTACTGAAGAGAAGCTTCTCCTTGAAATTGCTTATATACCAGGGATATATACTTGTCGTTTGGTAATGAAGCATCCATTGAAGCGGAGAGAAACAGGAGATTGCAAATTTTCCGATCATCATATGAATCTCTGGTGTCCTTGGTGAGTAAAGACATGATGTGAAAATTCGTGAATAAAGTTGGGAATATTTGATATGGCTTGGATTGCTTTATAGAACTCCATACCACGCAATAACTTGTGATATCTTTTCAAGGTAAAAGTAACTTTATGTGGCTACACAATTTTTGTTAAGCAGAGTCATCTTTACAGTTTATATGAATTGTATATGACCTAATGTTCTGTCGCTATGTGTTTTAGCAGCATGCTTTGGTTTAGTTTTTGCCTGTCTGGGGCATGGATTTAAAATTTGGTCGTTCCATCACGTAACGGCCATTATGTAACGGATTTTAAACTAGCAGTTCCGTTAAGTTTATAATTTGGCTGTTACGTTACGTAATGGATTATGTAACGGGGTAATCATGTATTTTTGGTTGAGGACTATAAGATTTAGATGATGCAATATGGATTTTTAATTTAATAAATTCTTGAGTGATTGTCTTTTGTTAATGATTACAGCATTGCATGGTTGTTTTGGCAGGTCAGTTCTCGGGTTCAGTACCCTAATGATTATATGGAGCTTTCAAGGGAGGACCTCAAGGATTTTAAACAAACAAGATATGGTAATATCCTACATCTAATATTGGCAATTTGATATAATTTAGAGTCTAATATTGGTATCACACGCTTTTCCAGTCCCCATGGTTACTTTGATATATATGGCTTATAGAAATTGTTATGATATTGTTGTCTCTACAGGCTTTAATTTAATTTGTCTTTTAAGAAAAGGACATTTTAGTCCTGTGACTTGTGTCTTGTGTGTTGTACTTGTATATGTACAAAAGTGGAACACATCCGTAATGGGCAGCTATTCATGGATCACCCTTCCCAATATAAAGCCTGGTCGTGCCTTCTGCTGTCATTGACTTTATTCCCTTGATGTTGCCAGCTGTTGCAGATGTTCTTGTTGATGCGGCGCTGGTTTTAGGTGGTGATACAGTGTTGAAAATACTCTATATGAAACTTGTTCAGGTGTGATATTGCTGTCTTCTCTCTTACTCTTATCCTATTCCGTTGAAGTATAAGTTATTATATGCCATGACCTCATTTATGCAAGTGTTTTCATAGTACTGTATATCCTCATAAGTCTTGGAAGTTCATTCACTTGATGATGGCTCATCAAATCTTTTTGTTTTATTGTCAAGATGGCTCTTTTTACGTTACTTTCTTATTTATTCATGTTGATGCCTTGATGGTGAGAAAAAAAATAAGGGACATCCAAAGTCTAGAGTGCACAATTGATGAAAATGTTCATCAAATTAGCTAATAGTGTGATCGTTCCTAATTCCCATATCTTACGTAGAGCAATTATAGCAACAAGTGTATGATTGATACTTCAGCTTCATCAGTTATATCATTCCTTTTTCTTTTTTCTTTTTTTCTTCTGGGAGGCTAAAAGAGACCATAAGGAAGCTGGTTAGTAAGTAGTAACTGTGTACTCAATAGTATTTATGATGGATGCTTTAGAGATTGCTGCAGTCACGCTTGTAAGGGTATGTTCCACACTGGTGGGTGGAAAACCTCTGGCCTATACATGGAGGTCTTAGTCTTCATTTCCAGTGACAACAAGCTATCCTTTTTTTTTGCTTGGTGCATAGGGCTGGATTATCTAGAACAGCCTGTCTGTTTTGCAAAAGCTAAGAACATGCATATTTGACTCCGCATGCCCATCTTAGTGGGGAGCCTTCAGCTAGCCTCTTAGTTGCTGTTATGGCCTGAATATGTTGTGGGTAATCTATACTGATGATGTCCTAGTTAGTGTTTGTATAACATTAGAGTTCTGGCAGTTCAGGTTTCAATGTAGCAGACTGTGATCAGAAGGCCTTTTCTTAAGATGCATATTCTAGCTGTAGTTACTTTTCCCTCAACTTGTTTGTGTCCACTATGCTACTCAATTATTTATTTTTGTAGCCATGATTGCTTCTAAAAATGTTTGATTATCATTATCATTATGGTATTTGTTCTTTTGTTTGACTTTTTCGTTTTCTAAAATTTAATTCTTTGCCTTTTTTTAGTTATATCTCTTTTACTTTTTATAAAGAACCTGTAATAAATGTCAAGGTTGTGCCCAGGGGAAGGGGGCCAGGACCATCATATCATTTCAAAACCTAGTAACATGGAATACTTTCTTTTTTATTGATACCAAAATCCTCTTTGAAGTGGTTGCTACTGGAAACCATTTATAAATCTTGAATGGATTGACAAATTGGAACATCTTATGTATGGTTGACTAGTTTTTACTTTTTTGTGAAATTGATGTCAGGCTGTGACAAGCTGTGGAAATGATCAAAGTAGTGAATGGCGTCCAGCTGAGGCTGCTTTATACTGTATTAGAGCCATAGCAGATTATGTTTCCATTGTGGAAGCTGAAGTGATGCCTCAGGTTCGAAAACCTTCCCTAGCTTGTTTAATATGCACAATAACATTTGATTATTCTGCTTTATTCAAATTGCTCAAGTCTGATCACCTTAAACTCCAATATTTATTTGATGGAAATGATGTTAAATTAGTTTTTCTGCTATCACTTTAAACCTTTTTAAAGTGCTGTGACAGATACACTCCGCAAGAAAGTCATGAACAACATCAACATCATCCATATGCTCTGAGATGATTAGGAGACTGTATACAATTGATCATTTATCCAATATGCAATGGCCGTCTACTACTACATAATATATAAGGGGTCAGCAGTCTAATGAGCCATTTTAGTTTAGTCCATCCACAGTAAATGGGGCTAGATTGTTGATTTGTGGCATCTGTGTATATTAAACACTTACTCTCTGTCCCGCATAATTGTCTACATCAGCATTTCGCAAAGTTCAAGAAAGTTTGCAGCTTCCTTTTGAACTTCAATTTGTCTAAATAGCTCACGTACTTTTTATAGGATTCTTAAATACAATTACGAGTATTATAATAAAGTGGCAAGAGGGGAAGGGTATCGTACGAAAGTGAGAAGAAGTTGTAATTCTATTTTATAAAGTAGATGTATATATAGGACATCGCAATCTGAAATATAGGAGATCGCTATCTGAAATATCATCCAGTTTGAGTCAGACAAAGGAAGTCTCTTTAAACTGTCCATAATTTATATTTTGCGGAAATTCATTGGCTAGGTCCTAGGAGTAACCCCCCCCCCACTCCAATTACCTATGTATCTGCTTGAGAACAGTTTCCTCACTGGTTTTGCTTTTTAGGTCATATATAACAGTCAATTTCACTATAATCTAATTAGGCCCATTAAGTTAAGTTTAAACCAGGAGTTTTCAAGGGAAAAGAACAAATCCTAAATGGCCTGATATAGCTAGATGAGCAACAAGACTAAAGCACTCCTTTCATTCCAAATTAGTTGCCACAGTTTCCATTTTCCAGTTGTCCCAATTTATTCACAACCTTTTTGGCAATCCTTTTCTCTCTACTTATTCTCTACAGTTGGGCCCTACACATACCTGCCCACTGTTTATTTCAGTTGTGCTGGGTAAGGGTGTTAGTTTTGTCTTCTATCTAGAGTTTGAAACCATGTTTATTTCAGTAAAGCTTTAAGCTGATGAGAATTACAAATTGCTGCAGGTTATGTCTCTCCTCCCGAAGCTTCCTCGTCATCCTCAACTACTTCAGACTGGTAAAGAATTCTGCCGATGCGTGTCCCTTCCCTTGAAATTGATGAATCTATCTACATGTTTCCCTTTCCTTTTGTTCTGGTAATTGAAGGAAAGGTAGGTATAGGTTTGGTTAAAGGATTGGAGAAGTCTGGGGAAGAACATTGTGCACTGTTTGTTTCATACTTATCTTTTTGCTTATGCTAAGTCTTATCCCGATTCCCGCTGTACTTGAAAGAGGTAGAGCATGAAAATCAAAATATAAAAGAAAGGTAGAAAAGAAACTCGAGCTCTTCAAGGTAATAACCCATTACATCTCTAGTTCTCCAAATCATCATACTTGTCAACATCATCTAAATAATCTCCTTTTTCGCCAGTGTCTTTCTTATCACCTCCATTCTCCTCCCAACACCCTGATTCTATGAGATGCTTTGGAACAGAGCTACTGGCATGATTCTCCCCCTTTATCAGCTTGACCAGGGCCATCCCATGTTATCCTCGATGCTCTAGCGACGTACCTAGCATTATATGCTCCAACAGCTCTACTAAATACACCCAATGTCAAAATCAGCACCGTCAAACACAAAATCATCATCTTCATCACCAGAAGAAGCCGCTCGTTATATCATCAATCTCCAAGTAGCTGCTCTTATAGTTTCGGCGTTGCAAAGCATGATGTTCTCACAAAGACCATGTCATTTAATCAACCTTGTGCAAATTTGTTTCTCTTCTTGATATGAAGCTGTTAGAAGTAAAAGCTTAGAAGGGGGGTGAAGAGAGTTTTTTTTTCTATAATTATTACATACATTTGTGCACACTCATGCCTCCTTAAGTACATTATAATTATGCTCCTTCTGCCTGGAATAGCTTGGACACTTATAAGTGCACAGGTGTTTTAGGGGATAAGTTGTAAACCTGCAGCTTGAAGCAGTTGTAATTAACGCCAGGGAATAAAAATGAGCCTATGTAAGTAAATGAGTATGTAATGGTTCTCTAATGAGTATAACTAAATAAATGTCTCTGGTTAGTGTCATGAGTAATTCAATGAGAATTGTTAGGCATCCAATTTGACTTGTACAAGGAGACAAGCCACTAGGAGGCAAATAAACATAACTCATTAAACAAACAAACAGCAAAGTCAAATGAGTAGCGGAAATCTGTGTCTTTTGTATCTTTGAATCGTAGCACTAATAATCTTTTTTCGCAGATGCTCATTGTATTTTTTATTAGTATTCATATTACCAGTGACTGTTGTTGTGTAGCTAAAGTACCAGGTCTGATGTGGTAAGCATTTCTATGTTCTTATTTGTAGAAAATTTAACATGCCCTCTAATGTCAACTGCATGTAATGTAATACTCCGTCCTTTTATAAGACAAAATAGAGAAAAGATAGGCATATTATTAAAGAAATGACAATAGCAGAAATATCGTCGACGGAAATGTTACTCTAATGAAAGGTTAAAATAAACTAGACAAACATAAAATCCAATTAAAATAATCCAAAAATATCCATAAAGAGGCAAAACAACCTTATAAACCCAATGTAGTAAACATAAATAAAATAAAATGTCTCAAAAATCCTAAATAGCCTTTCTCTCGCTGCCCATAACACGAAATAATCACCTTCAAAATATATCAACAAACATCCACAATTAGTGGGAAGTAACTAATAGCTCTCCTAGCCCAATTATATAAGAGCTTTAACAATTTTAACATTCCCTCTAATTAGAAAGAAGAATAAAAGGTACCATGGCATAACATAAAGTAGCTTACAAAACCACATAGCAATTCCACATAATCTATATTAATACAGCTTAAACAATTCCAATCATCTTAATGAATTAAAACTCACAACCATCTACCTAATATGCACTAATAGTACATGTAGTACCTACACATTCTACACGTTAAACAGCAAGCTAAAAGAGTACAGCTGCAAGTAGATGTTCACATGCCTTACATACACTAACGCACCACAGCAATGTAGCAATAGAAGTACACAACAGCCATTACAGCAGCAACATACAGTAGCATCATAACAGTAGGTAGTGCAACGAAATAAAGCAGCAGCAAGCTGTGTAGCAAGGCAGTAGCATAACACGGGAAGCATGGAAGCAGCAATATCAAGCAACCAAAACCAATTATATTCAAGCACACAACTACACCACTAGCAGCGCATGGCAGCAAACAAAAATCAATCCATAATACCCAAGATTAGTAATAGGAAGAAATGGAGGTTTTAGTGTATAAGAATGTAGGAAAAATGATGGGTTTTTTTAGCAGAAGAAAAGGTGGCTTTTTCCTGTCTCTTTCTCTCTTCAAATGGCCGAATAGAATGGGGAATCGGACTGATTTTTGCTGTACACAAAACAGTTCTAAGTGATGATTAAAAAGAGGAGTTACAAGGCTTAATGATGTGAGGTTAATTAGCTTTTAGGTGGGTGTTACAAAAGGGGGGTTACAAGGTTACAACTAGATCTCTTCAAACTATTCACTTCCTCCTCCTTAAGCTGATTTTTCTGCCAGCTCTTAAGGCTTAAGTGGCCGGACCACTTTTGTTACACAAACGGTCCAAACGTGCTAGAATATCGATAAAATAAAATACTAGCTCAAACGCGTTTTCTGAAATACTAGAAAAATATATAATTCTAATTAAATAAATTATATAAATATAACATTTATAAAAGTTGACAAAATAAACATTTATACGATATAAAATATTATACTTTTTAACGGAAATTAAAATTTAAGGAGAAATAACTGCAAAAAATTAAGAGCGAAATTTCGGGGTGTTACATGTAATATATAATTGTATCAACTTTTAGTTTGATGAATATGATGATGATGCAGAAGAATTGTTTAAAATTTATTTGTCAGTGACATGCATGTTACGCCTGTAATCATTGTGAACATCATGTTTTCAGTGTGCTTGACAATTGGGGCATATTCTAAATGGCTTGATTCATCATCTAATGGACTCTCAATTCTGCCTTCGCTGGTGGACATTCTTATGGGTGGCATGAGCACATCTGAAGATACTGCAGCAGCTGCTGCGTTGGCATTTAGACATATTTGTGATGGTATGTTCTGTGTCCTGTAATGATTTAGCTATTTCTTTGCGTTCCTTGTCCCCTTAGAGGTTTGGCTTTACTCAGGCATTACTTTCCTTGGTATATGTAATAAATTTTTTTCTGGTAGACCTCTTCAGATCAATGAAAAACCATGAACAAGATTTTACGTGTTCATATATTAGCACTTTTTGAGAGTAGGAATTGAAGCTCTAAATAACCATCTCTGTAAGATATAGACAACAGGATCCAATATCAAGATGAAGAAACTCAATTTATAAGGAAGTGCATCAGCGGAAACTTGCTGCAAAATTCTGAGTTAATGGCAATCATCTGCATGCTACGTCGTGAAGCTGTCCTTTCCACTTTTTATAGAATTATTTATTGACTTGTGCTCCTGTTTATTTTTCCCTCCTTTCTAGCTTGTAGTTTGAAATCTCTAGTCAAGTTATCCCTTCCGCTAGTTAGCTCCCTCTTGTGGATCTGACATCTTGCTTTGCTTCTCTCGTCAAACTTTGTTTTGTCTCAGCTCAATGATCCTACTGAGGTTATGACAATCTTTTGTGCAGCTAAAATTCATTGATTTGTCCTTAAAATGACCCCAACTCACTTACGTAGATCTGCTCTAGAAAAACTGAAGTTTGCACAGTTGCATGATCTGATTAAGACACCCCACCCCAACGAACAAAGAACTGATCTAGTTCTTCATCTCTACTAGTTTATGGATACATCCTATGTTACCACACTTGCAAAAGGTACTCGATTCAAACAGATATATGTCGTACCTTTTTTAAAAAAATTTGCTCCTTTTGAAAAAGTTGGGCTATTGACTAACTATTATTTTTGCCTAACATACTGTTGACCAATATAACCCTCATGCTTTTGTCTCTACTCATACCAACACTTCTATTTTCTTATCATTAAGCTACGTGCTACTAAATATTTGTAAGCCATTTAAATAATACTACCTCCGTTTCACAATACATGCACTATTTTTATATGGCACACAAACCAAGGGTGAGGAGAGAGGGGGTTGTGATCGCATTTCAAAATCCATGTGATTATGTTTTAAAGGAGGGGATGTATTGTGAAACATCCAAAAGAGGAATGGTGCATGTATTGTGAAACATCCAAAAGAGAAAATGGTGCATTTATTGTGAAACGGAGGTATTAATATTTTGGGATGATCACACCCATGTTTGACATTGGTATGACACAAGTATGGCAAGATAGGGGAAACTGATAAAGAAATGAATAACGTAGGTCATATCATCACCTGCAGTCCGAGGGGAAGATGACTTGACTTGTAAAACATTTTCAAGATCCTTACATATTAATCTACTTGTGGAATTTGAATTTGCTTTGTTGGAGTTACAGAATAAATCAATCTAAAAATGGGATGAATAAAAATCTGTCTTATATCATACTTCCTGAGTTCTGAAATAAGTGAAATACTTCTCTAAATAAGGTCTCACGTAAAGAGAGGAAGATAAACAATCTTTCTTCATTAAAGTGAGATAGTTGATCGGGAAAGCATTACACCAAAAGGACTATATATTGTTCTATATCCTTTTTTATGTTTTGGGATTGGGATATGGAATTGGTAAGAAATTTTATGCTCTTCAATATTTTGTGATGTAAGAGTTTGTAAAGGGGTGTGCCTAAATATCCTATCCGGTTGACCCGATCTGTTGTAGATCCGATCCGGTAAACTGGATATCCGATCCCTTTTTTTGGTGTTCCAATATTTCCGATCGGATATCTGAAATTTTTTGGATTGAATATAGGTCGGATATCCGAAGCATGGGAATTCAATCGGATATTTTCAGATATCCGGTCAAATATTCGAAATTATTCGGTTCATGACCAGATATCCGAAAAAAACCGGTGATCCGATCCGAACCGAAAATTATTTTTTGGACTTTCCTTTGAAAAATCAATATTTTTTAGTCACCGGATATCTGAACGATCCGATCCGAAAATCGGATATAGTAAATTTTTTTGGATTAGATACGGATCGAGATGTGGCTGATCTGAAATTTTCAGACATCCGCTGGCTGCTTACCTATTAAAATTTGCATTATGGTTTGTCTGTGATTGATAAGAATTATGCATGCAGATTGTCGGAAGAAGCTGTGTGGATCTTTAGATGGCCTCTTTCATATCTACCAAAGCGCGGTCTATGCAGAAGGTGGAAACTTCAGAGTATCTGCTGAAGATTCTCTGCATTTGGTTGAAGCACTAAGGTACTATTGTTGGTTTGAAATTGCCATTGAAGTGTTTGTCTGCTTAATATAGTCTGACAGTTTTTACATTATGCAGCATGGTAATTACAGAACTTCCTCCAGACCATGCAAAGAAGGCCCTGGAGGCATTATGCTTGCCTGTTGTTACTCCTCTTCAGGTTCACTTTTTTTACGATGGAATATCACTTCAGTATCTCTCTGTCCATTCTGAGGTTAACACATGTTTCCAATTTCTATATTATGAACAATCAGGAAATGATCAATCAAGGTCCAGTTAGGCTGGGACAGAAAGGTGCTCGTGAGCTTACTGTTCACATAGATCGACTGGCATATATTTTCAGGTTACATTGATCCATCCAGCTGTGTTGATAGTCAATAGATGTTTGACGCTAACTAATGGTTCTTATCTGGTATTAAAATGCTTTAGATATTTGAATCACCCTGAAGCTGTAGCAGATGCAATTCAGAGGCTCTGGCCGATTTTCAAAGCCATCTTTGATGTGTAAGTATGGGAAAGTTATGCTTGGATGTGTTGGTACCTTCTAAAAGTATGCCCTTACTCTTTTCCTTGACCACAGCCGTGCGTGGGACATGCGGTCAATGGAATCTCTCTGCAAGGCATGCAAATATGCTGTAAGTTCGAGTTTAAAATTCTGGAAACAAGTTCGAAGGGGTTTAAATCTATGTTTTCATAACTTAAAATTTAAACTTCAGGAGTTTAATTATTGTAATGTGCTTGTCATTTGTTTGGATTCACCTAAATATTTCTGAAACGAGAATAATAAAATATTTGGACCTCTCTTCTCTGCCGCAAGAAGTTGTGAGGACCAGATATTGGGACTTCTTGTGTGGTTGACTGGTTGATGAAAGCAAACAAATAAAGTTAAGAACTTTCTTCAGAGGATGGAAGGCCACCCTGAACAAACTTCTGTTTGAGCCTGATTACATTGCAAAAAATTGTACTATAGCCATATATAATCTCTACTGGCCTCACGGTGAGGGCAAAGAGCTATCAAATAAGTTGTTTTCTAGGATAAAAGTTGTTCTTTTGAAGTTTTATGGTCCATAACTAAGTGGATGGTTCATTCTTAGCAGTTATCTTAAGCAGTATTTTTGTTATCATAGACGTTGGCTGTGTCTTTAATGCGAATTTATTTGTTCTTTAGGTCTAGGAGTTATATCCTACTTGGCTTGACGAATACACTATGCTTCTGCTTTTATTCTGAAGTTTTTGAATAGTCAGGATTATTGTGAGACTTCAAATTGTTTCTCCTTAGATCCTTCAGATGTTTCACTAACAATTGACATGATTTTGTTCTTCCATTTTGGAAGGTGAGAACTGCTGGAAGGTACATGGGAATCACAATTGGTGCCATGCTAGAAGAGATTCAAGGACTTTATCAGCACCATCACCAGCCATGTTTTCTGTATCTCTCAAGTGAAGTGATAAAGGTACAATTTAATTTTCTTGATATTAAGGTGGTTTTGCATTCATCTTAGCATGCCTTCTGGATGTTATATGGCAGATCTTTGGGTCTGACCCATCTTGTTCAGACTATCTAAGAAATTTAGTTGAAGCCCTCTTTAGAAGAACAGCTTGCCTTCTTGCCACAATCAGAGTATGTTCTGCAGTTGTCCTGAACTTCTTCTATAATTTCGCAATAGTTGTGTTGGCAGTCAATCATATTTGAGCATTTGTCAGGATTTTACCACCAGACCGGATATAGCAGATGATTGTTTCCTATTAGCATCAAGGTGCATCAGATATTGCCCGCAGATATTCATTCCATCACCTGTGTTTCCCTCATTGATAGATTGTGCTATGATTGGGATCACAGTTCAACACAGGTATTATCTGCCTTTAAAATTTCTCTTCGTCATCCTAAGGTCGAGCATATCTCTGTTTATAATATTTTCTCTTATTAATTAAATATACTTGCTGAAATGGCTTAGAAAAGATTTGGAGCCAAGTCTTTCACTGCCTAAGAAAATTGAAGTGATATTCTGTGAGGTTACTCAGTTGTTGAAGTCCTATAAGTTTCCCTGTCGGTCACAGCTCAAATTTGAAAAGAGCATTGGTGTAATACTCGTCTTCTCAGCTCTTGACAACATGTATCTATTGTGGAATCTGTGATATATACTGGTGGTGTGCATAAATCTTGATTCGTGAGATTCACTGTAGAAAGGAACCTTGTTTGCTTCACTCTCTTATTTCATACTACTAATCACATAACCTAAAGCTACATGAACTTGCAAATTGTGCACCTAATCTTTATGTTAGACATTATCGAATACTGCTCTGTTACTAAGGTGTATAAGTTATCATACATTTGAATGAAAATTTGATGGATGTGCTGGCGTCTGTGCAAAACTTGCTAAAAAATTTGTTGCTTTTGCATAATTCTGTAATCTGATGCCAGTAGTAACATAGATGCTAGTGGTGCAAAATGGTTAGTGACTTCTACTATTCTATAGAGATGGCAAACGGGTGCTTTGGGTCGGTTATATGTTGGCGCAAATGAATTCCCTCTGCTTATATTTAACTACAGACCCATCATCATGTGATAAGCTCAACTATATTGAATCTGCCATTGGAAAATCAAATCAATGAGAATTTATTGAACAATATTCACACACATAACCAACCCCATTCAATGATGCATCAAGCACCGATCTGATTGGAAACTAGGGGGGTACGTATATATACTCATTTACATCAAAGAACACTGAACATCCACCTGGTAGAAAAAAAGGCTGGGATGCGAACAACATTAACAATGAGCAACATATTATGACAATATGCATCAAATCGATCTTTGCTCTTTGACTGTGCAAGGAACTTGTCAAATTGGTGACATATTTTTATGCTGTTTGGTGGTCAATGGCCCTGGATTTACTCTGTAAAGTTGTTTGAGTTGTGATTTGGTGACATATTGTTATGCAGTATGTAGGAAGGATAGTGGTAAGGGGCATTGGTGGTACCATGGAGGTGGTCGTGGTGTTAGGAAGAGTGGAAGTAGAGAGAGGGTGTGGTAGAGGAGAAGGGTAGGCTTGTGGGCAAGTATTGGTGGTTGATGGGTTTGGAGAAGAGGAGATAGAAGGAAGAAGTTAGTGTTAAACAGGCTACAGGTGAACACGGACCAATATGGGAACAGAAACCCCAAATTTAGGTTTACTCATGAATCAATCAAACTTAGCCTTACTCATGAAATAATCAAACTTGAGAGTAATATGAGAAGGCGGCAAGATGCCCCAAATTTGAGATTTATGATGTCAATATTTCCTTTAAAATTTTTTTTTAGTACCAGCACCTAAGCATGCCATGTCACTTGACACAAGTTGAACTGAAAGTAGATAGAGTTCAATCTAATTTTCTGCTGAAAAAAATTATGAAAACAAAATCTTAGATGTTTTGAATATCAATACATTTTAGACCGGGTGTAGTCAGGCTTTAAGTTAATTTGGTTGGGCAATATTGTCTTCATATTACTCCAATTATTAGGTTTGGTTAGCTTTCAGATCAGACTGGTGAATCGGGTGGGTTTTAAAACGTTGTACAGTTATGTATTCTCTAGTGTTAGGTTGGGTTGAGTTTCGAGCAGATTAAAATGGTTTGCTTCAGATCTGTGTAGATTTTGCCGAGTCTAGATCTTGTGTGGTAAATGGTCAAGGCATAGTAAAGTGGGATATATGGATTGAGTGAAATTTCCTCATAATCCATTGTCAAAAATCAAGTTTAAGGAATCTGTCATGTTCTTGTTACTTACTCTCTATCCCCAATTTCCCCTTTTATATCTGATATAGATATAAAGGGTATTTCTTTGTTGTGAAGCTGAAGAACTAGTTTACATAGTCATGTAGGAAAACTCATCCTGAATGATCCCTATGGAATAGTTTCGCATGATTAATTAGTAGTACTAATGGTATAGATGCCATTGCTTAACAATTGTCAACAAATTTCTCTTGTTCTTTGTTATTGCAGGGAAGCTTCAAATTCTATCTTGTCATTCTTATCTGACGTCTTTGATCTTACAAATTCACGTGAGGGTGTGCAGTACCAGCACATTAGGGACAACGTGATCATTCCACGTGGACCAAGCATCACCAGAATTTTGATAGCATCCCTTACAGGAGCTCTTCCTAGTAACCGATTTGAAACGGTGAGTTCCATTCAAACTAGGAAAAGTAAAATATTGTTTCCTTCACAGCACAATTGGTATATGGAATGAGTTTGGGATTAGTGATTAGAAATTCAGTAAACAATTATCTTCTTTCGTTTGGTATGTGAATAGGTTTGGAATAAATAGTACATCATACTAGAACACCTTTGTTGATACTCTCCATGTCTTTTCTTCGACAATGGCAAAATTTTCTTTTATTGTTAAGACTTTCCAAGTCTATAGACTATATCCTTAGGCCATAAGGTGTCTGGATTGTTGCAGTATAAGGATGGGAGTGGGAATCATAGTTCCAAAAGTACGATTGTCATGTTTGTTTCATGGGATGAAAAGACTAGGAAAAGGGAATATAACCTGTCTGTTGTCATGTTTTTCCTACTAGCGGAACGCTGCTATTAGCATGTAAATTTTAGAAGAAGTGTGTAGATTGTAAATAATCAAATGCTTTTTACCTAAAAGGAGAACAGAAGTAATAGTGGGATAGTTTTAGTAAATCTGATTTTATATTCCCAGTCTGCTCCAACTACTTGAACAGAGAATTAATCATTGTCAACGAGTTTTTCGATCCCCGATTTTGATGGCTAATCCTACTTTAAGAACTGCGAACTCGAATATCCATTTTTCAAACATCATGTTATCGTAAGGAATCGTTAACTAGAATACATTTTATTCGTTCTTCCAATCCCCGTTTTGTTCTACTTCCCATAAAACAATAAGAAATTGCAAAATACTACTCCCTGTTCCAAAAATAAGGCTATCTAGGTTCAACCCTATCTATCTAGAGAGAGCAAACTAGGAATAGGAAGTTATTTTCTTCTATTCTTGTTCATTGAATCAGGATAAGATGGTCACTTTATCTAATTTTATGTATCTAAGCTTTTGGTGTTTAGATTTTTCCTTCCAACTCTACCTTATCACAAAGTTGCATTCTGAGAAGCTAATATTTTGGCCTTATATTTTGCAGGTAACTTATGCACTTCTAGCACTAGTTCGAGCTTATCAAATAAAAGCTCTGGAATGGGCCAAGGAATGCATTACATTGATTCCAAAAACGGCAGTGACAGAAGTCGAGAGCTCCAGACTCCTGCAAGCTTTATCCGATGCAGCATCTGGAGCTAACGTTAATACTGTCATGATTCCGATTGAGGAACTCTCCGATGTTTGCCGTCGCAATCGGACGGTCCAAGAAATTGTTCAGGATGCTTTGAAACCCCTAGAATTGAATATGGTTCAGAGAGTATAGTACATGTTTCATAAAGGACACTGCACAGCTTTTGCTGATAGAGAATACACAAATTGAAGGGCTGTTTTCAGAAGGCCCTTGTAGAGCAGCTTTATTCGCTCCACTGTGTATTTATATATATTTTTTATTGATTCATGTAAAGTCCACAATTTTTTTAGAGGTTGTGGCTTGTGGGGGTGGGGGTGGGGGTGGGGGTGGGGGTGGGGGAGGGGGAGGGGAGGGTGAAATGAAGGTTTTGTTGTATCTATTACTATAAGAAGTGCCAATGCAAAGTTCAGTGTGGTTTGGGTTATTAGTTGTCAATCTGTAGTGCTTGTGTGTGTGTGTGTGTGTGTGTGTGTGGTGTGTGGTTGGGGTGAAAACCGAGTTCAATTACATAAACAAAGTCATTGTTAGGTCTGTTCAAAAACATCCGATCTGAATTTTGGGATATTCGATTCGATTTTTTATATTTCTGTTATTAGCCTTCCGAGAAAGGCTACACTCTCATGTGGAGCTAACATGGTTGGCTACATACAAGTATAGCCAAATCAAGATGAAACAGGACGGACGGGTAGAGGCTGCAGTGGGACTACCATAGGAAAGTCTGCCCCCGCGATTCGGATTAGATATTCGAAAAAAACAGATCGGAAAAAAATTATTTCGGATAATCCGGATTTTTTGAAATAATAAATTTTTCTTCTTTTGTAAAGAAAATTTTGGAACTTTAAAATAAACCCAAGGCGAACCAACAAACATCCAAAAACTTGCACGCCCCTTCCCTAGTCCCCAACTCAGATCTACTCATCCCAACTCATTATAGTCCGATATATACAATTCTCTAAACAACGATTAGGAGGGTGAGAAAAATCCTAGTTACATTTATGCAATTATCTTTGACTTCTACATTCACAAGGAAGGACATCAGCATGCTTGTTGAAGTTGCTCACACAATGTCGCTGCTGAAACATGTGCCTGCAAACATCCAATACTTGATTTGAACAAACATTAGGCGAGTTGGACGGATAGTTGATGAGTTCCATCACTGCTTTGCAATCTGAAAATATATTGAAGTTATTATGCATATCTCGCTCAATCGCAATCTCAATGCCTTCTTGAAAGCTCATGAGTTCCGCTATCAAGGGGGTATATAACATATCTTTGCTTCCAAAAACACACCACCCAATTGCCTTTAGTATCTCTGAAAACACCCGTCATTTTTTCGTGTTTGCATGGGTCTTATGTGCAATGCATAAATGGAGGATAGCTATAAGCTATGTCGAGGAGGTAAGGGTACTCCGTTAACTTTTCTATCCATTCAGATTGAATGATGAATTACCACAGTAGCAATTGTTGCAAGCATGTTGTTAAACAAAATCTTATTGTCCAAAATAATCTAAAGATCACTACAAGCTAGAGGTGATTATTGGTCATGCCGAGTTGAACTTTGTGGTCCGTTTTGAGCCAAGATGTCAGGTTGGGCTGGGCCAAACTTTTGAGCTTTTGTTTGTGCCCAAATCCAATAAATCGAGCTAGGCCAGTAGACATTTTCTTTCGAATTTTTGCTAGAGCCTAGAAGTAGTCCCTGTTCATTAGGACTGGACAGAACAAAACTGAACTTGTCTGAACTAAACTAAAATTATGAGAGAAAAATAACTGACCAGGATGAGAACTGAAATTTCTATTAATTCGGTACAAAAAAATAGGACCATAACATCATAAAATTAGGACGAAGTGAAAATTATGGCTCAAAGTAACATCTTAAAGGGTAAAACTTTAACACCCGTCGATCATCCTCCACGAGTCTTAGCCACCACTATCACCATCAAACGCACCCATTAGCTCCTTCTTTGCACTTCATTGACCATTTATTACTACTTTTACCAAATTTTGTAATGATAATTTATAGATTACATGTATACAAAAAGAAAGACTAGATATTTAATTATTAATCATAGAATCTGAGTACATGAGGTACTTTTTATCATTCCACTTGAAGAGAATCCACCAATTTCTCTATTCCGCATTTAGATATCTAACCATTAAATATCTTGCTTTTTTTATATAACAAAGGGGCTCTGTGCCCTGTGGGTCCCGTTGTTGATGTTTGGCGGAGTATTTATGATTGGTATATTCTCTTCCTAGTGCAATGCATCCAGTTGTGAATGCAATTTACTGCTTTTTCCCTCCTCTTTCTCTCTCTCTCTCCTCTAAGATGTAACCCCCGATCCTTCCGGCCAGCCAAACTCTATTCTTGGCTGGCTTCACTAAACCAACAAACACTTTAAGCAATACCAAATACCAATACTACTACATCATCTTTACCAGAAATCACTCACTTCTTTCATTTTCTCTAGCTCACCAAAAATAGAATAAAAAATGGTGTCCACATCACAGCACACCAATTCCCTCCACAAAATTCTAGCTTCCAAATTAACTCTCACAATCCCACCTTCAAAATCCTCATCTTCTTCTCCTCCCACTGAAGATTTCGATTTCTCCGATGTTTTTGGTCCTTCTCAATCACCTTCTTGTTCCCAATCTCCCTATTTGGGGGACCCACAAGTGATTCACAACCGTTCTCACTCTTTTCTGGGTCCCTCACCTCGTTACATCATCCCTACTTCACACCCATTTCATCAAACTCCTGAAGAAATCATCTCTAATATTACAGATGATGATGATGAAATTGAGGTGAAAATTGAGGATGAAAATAAAGATGGGATTTTTGTCGAACACTTGGTGTGCATAGAGGAGGAGAGAGAAGATGAGATAGTTTCTAAAGTGGGTCCAGAGGATTTTGAGATTTTGAGAGTGATAGGAAAAGGGGGCTTTTGGGAAGGTGTTTCAGGTGAGGAAAAAAGGGGATGATTGTGAGATTGGTGATGATTATGATGAGGGTGATGGTATTTTTGCTATGAAAGTTATGAGAAAAGATAACATTATTAAGAAGAATCATGTTGATTATATGAAGGCTGAAAGAGATATTCTTACCAAAGTGGTTCACCCTTTTATTGTTCAACTTAGGTACTCTTTTCAGGTAAAGATTTATGCTTTTTTTTCTTCTTTTCAGGGAAGATTTGGTTTTGATTGGGTTTTTTATAATAAAGTTGTTCATTTGAGTTGAATGATTTTGAAAGTTAATACTGGATTACTGGTTGTCTGTTGACTGTTATAGTGTAATTTGAAGTGGAAAGGTGAGAATTTTATTAGGACTCAAATATTAGTTAATAATTGTTCTTTAGTTAGGTGACAAGTTGTCAATTAATCTGGGCTCAGCTAGTGTTGAACTGTGATTCTTTCTTTCAAACTTTGTAATTGTGTTATAATCCTGTTAATAGCTTTTGGGAAGCTGGTATTGAATTATGAGATTGCACAATGTCACACCATGAGAATATGTTTTTGCAGTGAATCTATTTTGTCTGTTTGTAGTAACTAGTATCACTATCCGCTGAGTCAGAGTTGAACTGTGATTCATTTCTCTGTTCGCTTTTTCCGTAATGCTGCAGGGGAATTGGCAAGTCGAATTTCAGGCATAGTGATTACTGTGATATTTTGATGTCTGGAGATCTTTTAATTTAGTGATTTGGAGGGCACAGGTGACCAACTTGTTAGGATATTCTAGTTACCTGGACCTTTCATTTGCCATTTTTCCACCTCTTTAAGACACGACACAGGGAGTATATGGAGCTGGATGATGTCCATTTGTTGGTAAGGTACAGATTGATGTTGATTTTTGAAGGTGGGTAGTGATGGGGGGAGGGGAGAAGGGGAAGAGGAAGAGGAAGGGTAGAAAGGACATGTTTGAAATCAAATTTCAATACAACCCCTAGGGTTATTTATATATACTGTTTCAGTACAAAACTTGATTCCTTTTCTTCTTGTAGAATTTATGTGAATACGTTCACATACCCCTACTATGATGTCATGAAGATTCTCTGCTATCCTTCTGGTCATAAGAGGCCTGAAACTTCATCCTTACCTCTAGATGATCTTTTCACTTGTATCTAACCGTCCTAGCTTCATGCTCATATTGTCACACACTTGTTGCTCAGGCAATTTATATAAGTGTGGTTCTTGCTGCCAGTAGTCAAGGCTGGAGTTCTCTGAAGCTTCACTGGGAATATCACAGAGCCCACGTGTTGAACATGTATCATTTTTCTGCTCCCCCCCTTTTTTAAAAGTAAGGGGGGCAGTAAAGATAGACCATTGAAATTTAAAGGATTTTTCTAAGTTCTCTAGTTTCTGAAACTCGCGTCTAAGTAGTTTGTATTTTATGTTTATATTGTCAAAAATATGTTGTTGATGGATCAAAAACAGTTTGTTTGACGAAATTTCCATATAGTAACTTAGGTTTAATCTGTTGTACCATGCTCTTTATTATTTACCCCCTCTTTTTTTCTGTTGCAGACCAAGTCTAAGCTTTATCTTATTTTAGATTTTATAAACGGAGGACATCTATTCTTTCATTTGTACAGACAACGGATGTTCAGGTATGTCATATTCTGTAGCTGCAATAACCCAACTGCATGTTCAATTGACTTAATACTAGTTTTGGCATATGTGTTCGAGTAGTGAGGATCAGGCAAGACTTTACACTGCTGAAATAGTATCTGCTGTATCTCATCTTCACAAGAACGGGATTGTGCATCGTGATCTTAAACCTGAAAATATTCTTATGAAGGCTGATGGCCATGTAAGAAACATGCTTTACACTTAAGTCTTATTTAGGATGCTGCCTGTTAGAGTTCATGCATGCCATTCGGGTACTTGGGTCTTTCCTTGATGCTTTGTGCTTCTTTGCTTACTACAGATTGTGTTAACTGATTTTGGACTTGCGAAAGAAATTGATGAATCAAGCAGAACAAATTCTTTGTGTGGAACCATGGAATACATGGCTCCAGAAATTATAGAAGCTAAAGGTCATGACAAGAATGCTGATTGGTGGAGTATTGGGATCCTGTTATATGAAATGTTAACTGGACAGGTAGAGTATAGCTTCCGAGCATCCGCATTCTGAAGTCTGAGTTTCCTACTTTATATGGATTCATGAGAGAACTTATATTTCCTTTTTTTTTCCCTTTTGTTTAAAGTGGCGGGAGGCTGTTCAATAATCTATATATATATATTTGAAAGAATTTGCAGATGACAGCTTGCTCTTAACAATAATGCATGATGTTTATAGTTCACTGAATCACTGGTCTCATTTCCCAGAACAGATATCATAGGGTATTTGACACCTTGGTTCTGTGGTTGCAATGCAGTATGTAACATTTTAATTGCAGAATGATAATGTAATTCTATCAAGATTCTGGAACTTAATATGAGATACATCATATTCATTAGCCTGGAAACATATGGGTCTAAAAAAGATCTTTTAGTACTACACCATTACTCTCTTTTAGATGTTGATCCCTTCGTATGTGTTAAATGGTTGTGACTGTGCCCCTTGCCCCCTCTTTTAAGCTCCTCCTTCGTCAAATGCATGTAAATGTCTTTTTTTGTTTCTGCAGCCACCGTTCACACATCCCAATAGACAGAAGCTCCAGCAGAAAATTATCAATGAGAAAGTGAAGCTTCCACCAATGGTAACCACTGAAGCTCATTCTTTGCTCAAAGGGGGTAAGTATACCTTCCCATCCATATGCCACTTTCTATACTGAGTTCCCTGTCCGGTTAACGCTGAACCCTCCCGTACGCCCTGCATTGGACCCGGTTGTTAAACTGGTCTACTCTGAAGTTTCACCTTTGGTACTTTCTATGTGCCATTTATTGCAGTTGCTGCAAAAGGATCCAACGAAGCGGCTCGGTAGTGGACCCACAGGTGCGAATGAAATCAAGAGCCACAAATGGTTCCGCCCTATTAACTGGAAGAAATTAGAAGCAAGAGAATTGCAGCCGAAATTTAAGCCAGATGTGAGTGGGAAAGAATGCACTGCTAACTTTGACAAGTGCTGGACGACAATGCCAGCAAACGACTCACCAGCGTCTACACCTACTGGCAATGAACATTTCCATGGTTATACTTATGTTGCTCCCAACCCATGGCTTGCATCTGAATGACACGACTCTGAATGGGGATGATCATGATTCCCTTGCAACGTACTCTACAGGGGGAAGTGGCTGGACAAACACAAGCCGGTTCCAACAGTCAACAGAGACTCGATAATATACACGGTTATGTTGTAGGAGTATATATGATCTGAAATTACTGATCTACATTTGATGCTTGAAAAAGGTGGTGAAAAGGATTGTCAATTTTTATGATAGATATCGAGTTTGTGAAGCTTGTATCCTGCCATTGCTATTTTGAGCTTAACTCTCCAAATCGACTGATTTCTGCTTCTTTAATTTTTTTAAATAAACATGTGCGAAAATCTTCATCTAAAGAAAAAAAAAAGAGAGAGAATTACTAGTTAAACACGTATTCAAACTGTTAATAGTATTATATCTTCACATCTTGATCGCTCCATCAATGATTTTATCCTTGTTGTATAAGAAATCCCGAACACCTTTCCAAAAACCAAAAACCAAAAACGAAACAGGATGACATGCTTCTAAATCGGATAAGAAAAATTTGTGATTAGGGCATCCTCAACCATAGAAAACATCACGCAGATATAAGATATTATAATTCTACAATCCCTTTCTCCCATATTAATCGATAAAATTATCATTTTTGTATGTTCTATATATTAATTGATTTACCTCTTAAAAAATGACAAGGTTCTACCCATTTTATAATACTTATCTTTCTTCAGGACTCCCAAACAATAAATGAATAAACACCCTCCTACACTCATCCTTCAAAAAGTTAGGTCTCGCAATTCACTAAATATTACACTACAAACTAGCAGCAGCAAGAAATAAGAAGTCCACGTCAAAAAAAACAAAAAAATAAGAAGTCAAATAACTTCTAAAACTCATTTTGGTCAAAAGTGATCGATTAATATGGGAAGAAAAGAAGATATTAAGAATTGTAAACTTCAACAAAATTAACTACAACATATATTTAAAATTAACTAGGAAAAAAAACACATTTACCAACCCTCCCCCTCCAAAAAAAACAAATAAACTAAGGTTGTAATATAACTTTATTACAAAAATATTTCCCAATGTTCAATTTATGCCATTTTAAGACGATCTTATTGTGAGATTCATGTGAAAGGGTGGGAAATGTAATTTATTTTATTATTGATAAATACCAATCGAAATCATAATTTTTCTAATGCGGACATAAGGTTGTATCATGAGTACAATACAGGTAGTACGCCTATACCTTAGATGGATTTTTTGACATAAAAAGTAGTTATATTACAGCTGTTTCTCTAAGTTATCCTTTTGTCTATACAAAATAGATGCATAACTATGTTAAAAGTATACATGGTATATTATTCTTTTTGCAATTTGTTTCCTAGGTAATGATGTATGATGATTAAAATTTTCCACTCAAAATATCTATACAATTAAATAAAGTAGACGGTATTAGTTCTCAGGTCTTGAATACTACCCCTAAAAAATTCAAGTTTACATATAACCAAAAAAACATGCAAATTGTTAGATGCTTCCGCGAGTCCATAGAAAAATATGCTCTCAAACACATTTTATTATACATTTTGTCACATATTTTACTCAAATAAGCAAGACGTAAAATGTGTAAATTTAAAATGTGCAAACGAGTATATGAGACTATGATAGGGAGCATCTAGTTTTTGACGCTCCCGAGTCCCGATAGCCGGGAGCACTAAAGAAGCTTTTGAAAAAAGAAAAAAAAAACTTGGGGCATAACCGGATAATTTGCTGGAAGCCGACTTATTCAGCTGGTAACTTTATTCCCAAACCCCCAATACCACCCCTTCAAGAACCCTAATTCTGAAAACCCTCCAACTCTACCCAAATTCAATCAATCAATTTAGGGGAACAAACATCAACAGAGAATTCAAAACTTGAAATTCAAGCACAGTAATTCCAGTTGTGAGGAGAGAGAAGATGTCATACGACGACGTAGAGATAGAAGACATGGAATGGAACGACGAGCTCCAATCTTACACTTACCCTTGTCCATGCGGTGACCTTTTTCAAATCACAAAGGATGATCTTCGTCTTGGTGAAGAAATTGCACGTTGCCCAAGTTGTTCTCTTTATATTACTGTTATTTATAATCTTGAAGATTTTGTTGACAACAAAAAAAACAACAATCTTCAACCTCCTAAACAACAACCAATCAGCGTTGCTTGAAGAATTTTGCCATATTGTAATTTCATACTCTCAATTTTTATATGTCAACTGATTTTGGTTGAATTTTGTATTTTCATCTTCTATGGAACTAAATTTTGGTGCTATTTTGTGGAATTAGATTATTAAAGAGAATATTTCACTTTTGTTGTTGTGCTTACAATTTATATACAAAGACAAAGATTGTTGGTTTATAATGTTTTTCTGGAACTTAATTTGCAGGTGAAAAAGCTTGATCTTTTGTAATTCTGTGTAATATAAATGGGGTCTTTTTTTGCTTATTGCTGTTGTGCTTATTGTTGTTGTATGTGTTTAAGATGTGGGAAATGATGAATTAGTAATTCCTGCTCTCCTGGGCAGAAATTGTAAGAACTATGTGTGTAAGATTACAAGGTAGGAAAAGATTCAGGAAAATGAGAAAATGGTGTGCCTCAATTAGTTCAACTAAGAGTCCCTAATGTTATGTTGTTTTTGGGTGTATAGAAAGCAACAACGCGCGATGCAGATGAAATTTGATATCGGGTTATGTGTAACATTCACACAATAATTATTAAAGCTCATAGGAAAGTTGAGTCTTCGGACGAATTGGTGTTGTTGCTGAATATATATACAGCGTGTTTGAGTGGGAATGGAGAAGAGTGGAATGCTTGTGTAGTTGTATTGAGTGGTTTTTGTAGCTTGTTGTGAAGTTGTCAAGTTATTGTTTTGAGGCATGGTTTGCTCTGGTTGATGGTGATAAAATTAGTTGAATTTGATGTATGTAGAGAATTGTTGTGTGATCTTTTTTGGATTTTTTCGAAAATAAATATTATATTTGCACTATTTTGTGCATACAATTCAATCCCGTCTGGCGTCTGGTGTTCATTTTACAATTGAACAGTTTCAGTTTTGCTCCATCTTCCATAACATTATGTGTGAAAGAGATGGGTCCGAGCTTATTGATATTCTAGATATATAGTGTGACAAAAGTTAGAGTCTTTAATTAATTGGTGTTGCTACTAAATATATGTAGTACAGTTGGATAGGAGACGAGTAAGATAATTTTTTTGATTCTTTTGCTTCACTTATGATGCTAGATTGGAGTATTAGCTTCTTGTATCATAGCCATGCTGGATTTGTTATTTGACATGTCCTGCAGGAAGAGATTGAGCTTCAATACTGTGCAGGGTGGCTAATGTCGAACCTGCGAGTGTGACTAGTGGCTGGGCATAGGTGAATGACAACGAGTTGATTTGGAGAATGCTCTTGGTTTTAGCTCTAGCTGGGTTTGCTGTCATCTTCACTCGGTTATCAGCAGTCTTTAAACTAAGCTCATCTCTGATCCTCACACTATTAGTGTGCACATTTCCGTGCCGTTTATTTCTTTCTTGAAGTTAATTCCGTCTTGTTCAATTCGTAGTGGATTAGTTCTTTGTTTGGTTTGACAGAGAACACCCTCAGGCCTCATGAAATATAATTTCCAAGCAAAAATACAATTGTAAAGTTGGTTTCCTTTCTTTGGAGGAAGGGAAAATTGTAATGACAAGGTAAGGAATAGTGAGGAAAATGTTGCATTCCTTCCTTTAGAAATTAATATTTTCCATCCTTACAAAAAACAATTTTCACCTTTGGAAATACTATCTTCCACCCTTTCAAACCAAACAAATGAAAACGAGAAAGCTACTTTTCGAGGACAATGTGTTTTTATCCCAACCAGCACTATAAATTGATATGGCTCTTCAAACCTTTTTGAGCTCTATATTTATTGGTGCTGTAAAGTTACATATGGTGGTCAGCATAACACTACTGTAAAGTAGGAGTAATTGGTAAGAATCTGTAATTGCCCAAGGCATAAACTCTTTTAGAAACTTGGGTAGATGTTGATGTTTAGCTTGTAATGGAAAACTTTTAGGGGCCATTCGTGTGGAAATGGCCAACTTAGAAGTTAGAACATTCACACCAGATGACACAAGTTCTCAGATAAGCATCTAAAGCATAAGATTTTTGGTTTGCCATTTGTACCCAAAAGTTGCTTCTTCTGCATGCTAATTTCTAGAAAAATTTTGACTAGTCTGATTCATCTGAAAGCTAGGTGGTGCTGCTATCTGGATCAGTCTCTTATTTCATAGCATGGCGCCGCAGGTTTCTGATATATGCACAACCCTTGTGAATTGTGATTCACCCATTTACTTCTATTAGTATTAGCATTTATAAATGCAGGTTTCAGTTGAATTTTCTTGTGTTATTAGTTGATTATGATTTTCTTCAGTAACACCATGATCAAGTATGTGATTGAAAATATATTGGAAATTAAAGCCCAAGGAGGAGGTCATCCTCTAAAATTTTAGAAGTATATCAATGAAATAGTGTTTGTAACAGTGTATCCGAAATGTGTTTCCCACCCTAAAACAAGTGTTTTTCATTTGACAAGATATCAATGTCTCAACCATAATTCACTCTAATATTATTATTGGTTGCTGATATCAGAGGTAGACAGTGTACCAAAAGCTACAATACACTAAAACCTCACACTTGATAGGGTCTAGCCGTCTAGGGAGGCAAAAGGGCGAGACTGTAGTCTGTATAATAGCTCATACTTCTATGAGTGATGACACAACTTTAAGTAATTAAGTCGTTTGGATCAGGTTTTTGGAGAGGTAACTAGCTGTTGGACTCAGGCTATGTCCTAGGTTATTTGATTGATAAAACAAAATAATGGATAATATTTCCTAATCATTTTATGTAGAGATAATATTTTAGGAAGTTGCTCATTGTAAGGATTGTATCTTAGTTGGGTTTCCTAAATTACTGTAAGTCTGTAACATATATATTGTGATGATGTTGAATGAGAGAGGCAACCTTTTACCCTAATTCTACATGGTATCACAGCCTACCTAATTTTTTTCTCTCAAACTTTTTTCCTGGCTGCCGTGATGGGGGATGATGGTGATAAATCCACACCTCCACCACCGCCTCAACCTGTCAATATCAACTCGCCGTTTTACCTCGGCACCGGTGATCGTCCAGGGGACTTTATAACCCCGACTCGGTTACGTCATGACAACTATGATGATTGGTCCTCCGACATACAAATGGCCCTCGAAGCTCGTCGTAAATTCGTGTTTCTTGATGGCACTCTCACGGAGGTTGTTCCTCCTTACACCGCCGCGGATTGGACGACGGTGAATGCCATGCTGATCTCCTGGCTCATGAATACAATTGACCTTGAGGTAAAAAGTACATTATCAAAATTTAGGGAGGCATCTCAACTTTGGACTCATCTTAAAACTAGATTTGCTTTAGTTAATGGACCAAGAATTCATCAATTAAAATCCTCTATTGCACGCCTTGAACAAACAAAGTCTATGTCGGTTTCAACCTATTATGGGAAGCTAAAGCTGTTTATGGGATGAAGCTTGCAAAAACACGAACATTTAATCAAGTGTTCTTGCTTTGTCCTTCTTGCTCATTTGGGGTGCTTCACTCCCAACGCCGTGAGACGCAGAAATTGCACGACTTTCAAATGGGATTATACCCAGATTACTATAGCGCCCTACGCACGAGTATTCTTTCCACAGACCCACTGCCATCTCTTGACCGAGCCTACCAACTCGTGTCTCAAGATGAGCGAGTGCGTCTCTCGCGTGGGGTGGCTGATGACAAGCCTCAAGAGGCTCTTGGTTTCGCTGTCACTGCTGGACGTGGGCGTGGGCGGACTGATCGTCCCGTCTGCTCGCATTGTCATAAGGTTGGTCATGATATGGCCAAATGTTGGTCCTTAATAGCGTGCCCCCATTGTAAGAAACATGGGCATCTTTGCTGAATTTTTTTCGAGATCGTTCGGCTATCCCAGGACAAGAGTGACTCAAGTAAAGGAGGGTCTCGGCCTCCTGGGGGCTCTCGTGGTCGTGGCCTGGTCTAAGCCAATGCCACACTACCTCCTGTTCCTATCGCTTCCTCCTCCTCGACTCCAAGTGCTTCGTCTTCTCGGCTCTTTCTTTGCCGAGCAATGGAAGGCACTACTGGTCTTTTTGGTAATTCTAAGGTTCATGAGGATCGATTGAATGGTACGTTTTCTTCGATTCTTTGATTATTGACACGGTGCCACTCATCATGTGACAGGTGAGAAATCTTGGTTGTTTGATTTAGTTGATATTCCATCTTGCCCCGTGGGTCTTCCTAATGGTGCTACTGTTCTTGCAACTCAAACTGGTTCAGTTCGTCTTTCTGTCACTATTATTCTTCATGATGTGTTATATGTGCCCACTTTCAGTTGCAATTTACTTTCGGTTTCACAATTATCTCATGATATGAATTGTATTGTACAATTTAACTCTTCTATGTGTGCTATACGAGGACCATCGAGGGAGCAGTTGGAACGGGACGTGAGACGGAATGGACTTTATTATTTCTGCGGAGGAGATTCGGTTACGCAAGTTTCGACCAAAGTTGTTTCTTCGATTTGGAGTTGTGGCATAGGCGCTTGGGTCATCCGTCTGAAAAAGTAGTGAAGTTGCT
This sequence comes from Beta corolliflora, assembly GCA_947648045.1. NCBI lineage: Eukaryota > Viridiplantae > Streptophyta > Magnoliopsida > Caryophyllales > Amaranthaceae > Beta > Beta corolliflora. The sequence goes on from CANSZD010000391.1 coordinate 504,638, forward strand.
TCCCCTTCTTTGTGGTCATAATGGTAGTTTAAATAAAGCAAGTGAAGTTTGTTTTCGTGCTAAGCATCCTAGGGATAGATTTCCTTTAAGTGAGAATAAGGCTAGTAGAATTTTTGAAAAGATTCATTGTGATTTGTGGGGTCCTTATCGTCATGCATCGTCTTGTGGTGTGCGATATTTCTTGACTATTGTTGATGATTACTCCCGTCTTTGTTTGGGTGTATTTAATGGATGATAAATCATAATTTTTTCGCATGTTTATGACATTTGTGGCTATGGTTGAGCGTCAATTTTCTCAAACCATCAAAATAGTTCAAAGTGACAATGGTACGAGTTCAATTGTTTGCTTGAATATTTTTTTGCCTCTGGTATTATTTTCCAAACTTCTTGTGTGGCCACACCACAACAAAATGGGAGGGTTGAGCGCAAGCATAAACATATTTTGAATGTCGGGAGGGCTTTACGGTTTCAGGCTAACTTACCTATTTATTTACGGGGGAGAGTGTTCTTCTTTGTCGCACATCTCATAAACCGTACCCCTTCGCCTATGTTACAAAACAAATCTCCATTTGAAATTCTTCATAACTATTCTCCTGCCTATGAGGCTATTCGTGTTTTTGGTTGCCTATGCTTCGCTCACAATCACAAAACTAAGGGTGATAAGTTTGCAAGTTGCAGTCGCAAATGTCTGTTTGTGGGATATCCATTTGGTAAAAAAGGATGGACGTTATTTGATCTAGATACAAAGGAGTTTTTTGTGTCTCGTGATGTGAATTTTTTTTAGGATGTTTTCCCATTCATTACTCAGGAAGATGTTAATATTGTGCCTCATGATATCGTGCCCATCGACAATGGTCCTATTGATTTTGACTTTGATGAATTTGAGCCTGTCCTCACTTGTTGTGCCCGGCCCAAATAATTTTTCCCTCTCCCTTGTCTTCACCGAGCTCCACAACATCTCCCGGCTCCACAATAAATCTGCCGTCCAACCCAAACTCACGGCCCACTTCTCGGTGCTCCCCAAATCCTCTTCCCACTTCAATCGGGCCTCTGGGCCCTTGTCCACTCCACTCACACGCTCCGCGTCTTTGTCCAGACTCCTTCCCTTCTCCCGGGCACGATCTCTCCCCCGGCCCGGCGTGTCTTCTCCCTTTGCTTTCTCCGGTTCGGCCCAGCACGCCATCCCCTATGGATTCTTCGGTTCAGCCCACTGGAGAGCTGCACCCCATTTCCTCTACGCTTGCTCTAGGCCGTGGGAAGAGGGATAAAATCCCCTCGGTTTTGTTGAAAGATTTTGTGACCCACACTGTTGTTGCTCCTAGTCCATCTCCGTATACACCGTCTCATTCGTCTCCTTCAGGTACCCCCTATCCTATAGCTCACTATATAAATTGTGCAAACTTTTACGTGAATTATCGAAAATTTCTTCTTTGTTGTTGTTTGATCCTAGATCGACCCCGGGGTCCTTAAGGAGGCTATGCGCGATCCTGGTTGGAAAGCTTCTATGCGGGGATGAGATTCGTGCCTTGGAAGATAATGGTACTTGGACTCTACGGGAATTGTCGTGCGCAAGCGGGCTTTGGGTAGTCAATGGGTTTATCGCACCAAGTATCTGTCTAGTGGTGAGATTGAACGTCTGAAATCAAGGTTGGTTGTTTTGGGCAATCATCAGGAAGCCGGTGTTGATTACACTGAGACTTTTGCTCCTGTTGCTAAGATGACCCTTTGTTCGTGCTTTCCTTGCTATTCTTTGCCTCTAAAAATTGGGAACTTCATAAAATGGATGTTCATAATGCTTTTCTTCATGGTGATCTCAATGAAGAAGTGTATATGAAGCTTCCTCCCGGTTTTGAGTGTTCGAATCCTCGCTTGGTTTGTCGTCTTCGCAAGTCTCTTTATGGTCTCAAACAAGCTCCTCGTTGTTGGTTTGCCAAGTTAGTTTCAGCCTTGAAAGGGTATAGTTTTCTGCAATCCTACTCCGATTACTCTCTCTTCACTTTCACTCGTGGTCTTACTCAGATAAATGTGTTGGTATATGTTGATGATTTAATCATTTTAAGTAACGATTCCATTGCTCTCACTACTTTCAAAGCTTATCGAGTGATTTGTTTTAAGATGAAGGATCTTGGTCCTCTCAAATACTTTCTTGGCATTGAAGTTGCTCGTAGTTCATTGGTCTGTTTTTATGTCAAAGGAAGTATACCCTTGATATCATATCTGAGGTTGGTTTGTTGGGTGCTAAGCCTTGTGGCTCTCCTATTGAGCAAAATCATCGTCTAGCTCATGCCACAGGACCACCATTGGTTGATGCGGCTGCCTATCGCCGCCTTGTTGGCCACTTGATTTACTTGGCCGTCACTCGGCCTCGATCTTGCATATTTTGTTCATGTCTTATCTCGGTTTATGCGGGATCCTCTTCGAGAGCATTGGGATGCCATTCTCCGAGTGGTTCGATATTTGAAAGGCTCGCCCGGCCAAGGTCTATTACTTCGTTCTGATAGTGAGCTATCTCTTCAGGGTTGGTGTGACTCGGATTGGGCTGCTTGTCCTGTTACTAGACGTTCTTTGACAGGATGGATTGTTTTATTGGGTAATTCTCCTGTTTCTTGGAAGACCAAGAAACACCATACGGTTTCCCGCTCATCAGCAGAAGCGGAATATCGTTCTATGACAGCTATTACTTGTGAGTTGAAATGGTTGAAGGGTTTGTTACTCAGTTTGGGGGTTCATCATCCCAAATCCATTCCCTTGTTCACGTGATACGTCAATTTGCGCTTCATTTGGCGCACAATCCAGTGTTTCATGAGCGCACAAAGCATATTGAGGTTGATTCCCATTTTGTGCGCGATGCCATTCTTGGTGGTCTCATTACTCCTTCGTATGTCTCTACTAAGGCTCAGTTGGCCGACATTTTCACCAAAGCTCTCGGTAAGTCACAATTTGATCTTCTTTTGTCCAAGTTGGGCATTTTCGAACCCTCCAATGCTCCAACTTGAGGGGAGGGTGTAGAGATAATATTTTAGGAATATTTTTCATCTCCACTAAGGCTTTGCACGCCTTAACCGAGCCCGAACCTAATTTGTCTAAAGCGAAGTGAATGAAAAGCGTGAGAGGAAACTAAGCGGCCAGGCGAATTTTCCTGAAGCGGACCAATTTGTCCGGCCCGGGCGAATTTTCATTAATTCAGTCCAAAATAACATTGCCTAATTCCCCTACCATAGAATGACAATGAATCGGATTGGATAAGACTAGATTTTTCAAACTTAATATTTAATCCATCTTTATTCGAACTCGAATTTTGCAAGTCAAATTCAGATCAGATCATCTATATGTTGAAATATAAACTAGTGAGATTTTATCAAATTCGCCTCAATGTGTATTTTGTATTGTCATCTTTATATATCTTTTACAAAAGCATAATTGATAATATCGAGGGTCAAACGTATTACATAAGAAATTGTGAAAGTATGATTTGAAACGTTTTCTTGACGTGAAGAAAGTGTAATTGAATCTCATAATATTGAAAAAAAAAAATGTGATAGAAAAGAGAAATTAGATTAAATTATGTACATGGATGACTCAATTACAAATCACCCAAAATCCCTAATCACCAAACCCCAAAAATACGAATTAGAGAAAATAATAATATACTCATTATGAAAAGACAATTGCAAGTTTTTTTTTTACTTTCTCTTTTTTTTTTATTTTTCGGATTTAGCAAAGTTTTTTTAACTTTTAATATCTCTTATTTCGCTTAAGTAAAAATTATAAAAATTTGATATTATGAATTCTACACGCGAATGCAAGATCACACATGTATATTTTTACTTATAAAATAATCAAAATAATTCGATTCCCTAGAGTTCCTTTAAGAAATAAAAAGAAGAGTGCTAATTAGTTCTAGAAGATGGTGAAAGCTAAAGTTGAGGCTTTTTGTCCTGCGCAATATTGGGAGACGAGTTTTAAGGTATTCCATTTAACACGTGACTTTACTACTTGGGATATGGACTTTGCGGCTACTATTTGACACGTTCACTAAAAGTTTCAAACTCTTTGCTCCACTTTTGTTCTAATCTTATTGGATTCACTAAAGTAATTGGTATATGAAACTATTAAAATGTTCGAGGAAAGCTAGGTCAAGAAGTCGCACCAAGCCACCAACCCTATGTACAACTATGTCGAGGAGTAGACTCACCCGACTTGTAGAATTGACTTCAACTTATTGGGAGGTAACCCAACTCTCATAATAATTTAAGTGGTGACTTGAAATGCACCTTATCCGACTTAATGTTAACCCGTAATGAATTGATTTGATTCGGATTTTAACTATACTCGATACTACATTGATGTGTTTCCCTTCTATTACATAGTTTATTTGTTCCAAAAGTAATGCAAAACAAGTAATTTAAAGCCTAAAACTACAAATTTTAACCATGAATTCTCACCATATTATAGGACAAAGAGTCGTATGAGATATTATTATATTCTTCTAAATGTGTAGTTTGAGAATATCAAAATTTTAAAACAGAAAATATTGATGGTTAAGATTATACATTAGAGATAGTGAAGATGATAGCGCTGCTTCAATTTTGGAAAATGGAAGAAGTATGAGTCGACTTTCTCATTTCTATTTATTCCCTCCCTTATGTGCCATTTAAACGACAAAAAAATTGAAGAATGAAGGGAGTATTATTAGTCTTAAGTCTTATTTTTATTGGACTCTTATGTCAAATTTGAAAATTTTCTTTTAAAGGGAACGGAAAAATACGTTTTTTTTCACTAAATACCTCCGACAAATCGCGAAATTCACCATATACCCTCAATATTTCAGATATTCACCATATACCCCAAAGTTTCCGAAAATGTGCACCAAACACCCTTTTTTCTAACGGACGTTAAGTTGCCGTTAACGTTATTTACAATATTGCCATTATTAACCCCTAACCCCTAATTCTAATCCTAATCCTAACCCTAATTCTCACCCTAATCCACCCTCCCCCTCCCCTCCCAATCCCCTCCACCCCATTGAGCCCCACCACCCCCTCCCCATCCCCTCCACCCCGGCCCCCGCCCCCCCCCCCCCCCTCCCTCCGCCGTGCCCCCGGTCCCCCACCTGTAAAAAACCAACCCCCATGATCCACCCACCTTCTCCCGACCCACGACCCAACTAGCGAACCCGAATACACTTTACCCGACCCCACCTCGAAATCCCCGACGAATGTCTAGCCCACATCTTCCAGTCTCTGCTCCTCCGGCGACCGCCGGCTCCGCATCGAGGGTCGGAGCCGTTCTTTGTCTCTCACTCAACGGCCAACGCTAACTCGGAGATCTCACATCTTCCGGTCTCTCTCCTCCGTTGATCTATCGGCATCGGCCGACGACGACCTCGATCTCGCATCTTGCCGCAACCTCACGCGGCCCGGACCGATCTCGGAATCGCCGCCTTCGCTTAGATTTTAGGGGAATTCGAAGGGGAGGGGGTGGGGCAGGGGAGTCGACGGGGAGGGGGTGGGGACTGCGGCAGTGGAGTGGAGGGGAAGAGGGGGCGGCGGGTCAATGGGGGGGGGGGTGGGGCCGGTGGAGGGAGGGGAAGGGGGTGGGTTAGGTTGGGTTTAGATTTTAGGGTTAGGGTTTAGATTAGATTTTAGTTTAGGGTTTAGATTTTAGGGTTAGGGGTTAATAATGGCAATATCGTAAATAAAGCTAACGGCAACTTAACGTCCGTCAGAAAAGGGTAGCTGGTGCATTGTTTTGAAAACTCAGGGGTATATGGTGAATATCTGAAACATTGAGGGTATATGGTGAATTTCGTGATTTGTCGGGGGTATTTGGTGAAAAAATCGTAAAAAATATGACTAATAAGATAAGCTTTTAATATTTCTTGAGTCTGCGACAAGGTTTTTTTTTTAAAAACAATTACGATACACAATTATTTTGCGGCAGAACGGACGTTTATTAGCATCATAAAAATTGCTAATGAGGTGGGCGAGATATCATAATAAGAGTATTACTTTGTGGAGAAGTTTTTGAATGGAGTCTAATTAAACATTGCAGCAATCAACTTTACAAATAAAAGTGGGACAATATACTTTTTCAAGTATTAAAAATGTCACCTAACATGCACATATTTCATGCAATGAGATTGACAATAAAGTATGTGTTTTCTTCTTATCTTAAACTGTACTTTTGCAAAGCAAAAAACATATCATATTCTTGAATTTTGAGATTTATGAAACCTAAAATAAATAAAAAAGCTACGAACTTGATAACATCGGACCATATGTGATTATATCATAAATATTTAGGCTAGGTTTTGTTCAACTTATTTTAACTTATTTCATAAAAAATAAGTTCAGATAAGATAATATAAGTTCAGAGAAGATAAGATAAGTTTAGAGAAGATAAGATAAGTTTAAATAAGATAAGAAAAAATAAGTTGACACAATACACTGGAATGTATGTTCAGAAAAGATAAGATAAAATAAGTTTAGAGAAGATAAGATAAGTTCAGATATAATAAGATCGATCAGATCATATAAGATAAGATAAGTTCGAATAAGATAAGAGAAATTCAGATAAGATAAAATAATTTAAAATAAGTTGAATCAAACAAAGTCTTAACTTAATAGTCTCATTTCAAAAATGTAGACATTTTATTTAACAGGAAAAATGGTACTACATTACAAGATCACTTACTTATTCATTACTTAATAATATTTTCTTATTATTAGTTAATACTTTCCTAGTTCTTTTATAAACCATGCATAATATTCAAGTGCAAAGTTTGAATAATAATATCACGCACACAATGCAACACTTAGAAAACTAAGCATACTGAGTAATAGGCAAAATTCTTGGGTTCGGCTTTTCATTCTTCCTAGAATGCTGATTAGAGAAGTTGAAGCTGATGTAGAAAAATTCTTTATAGACGGGCAAAGAGGACCTCAATTTTATGGAAGGCTCCTATTTGTTCAAGGAAAGCTCCTATTACAGTAAATGTGAAACACACGCTTTTTTTAAGAGAAGGTAAGAGTGTAAAAAATTTGGAAGAAAAGAGTGACAAAGGATGTATCATTAAAAATTTGTATGACACCTAGAAAAATCAACTAGAGTGGCGTAAACATGACCTGTGAGCGCGTGAGTTGTGAGTGCTAAAGGTTTTTGTGAAAAAGGATAAAAAGAAAAAAACAACGGAAAAAATCGTCGCCATAAATCTCAAATTTTATCTAGTGAATAATACTACTAAATTGGTGATATCATTTTCGTATTGGTCCCTAGTTATCTACTCCCTCCTCTCTCTCTTTTTTCAACCCACCAGTTAGAGAGAGTATTACTTATATCACATGCTGAATTTAATTTGCTCGTATTTTGGGTCTAAATTTCTATTATTCTCCTTCCTCTTTTTTTTTTCCACCCATTACACTACCATGACTAATTAAAGCATATTACATGTTTTTTATATATTAAATTGTTTATTTGGTTTTAGACTGTAATAAGAAGGTATTGTCAAATTTGTGATAGGTTCATAAATATACTTCCTCCGTTCCAAAATAAGTGAAACACTTGTCTCAAAAAGCTCTTACATAAATGAGAAAAGTGTTTCACTTATTTTGCAACGGAGGAAGTATCAACTTCAAAATTAATACGAGAATATATCATTCGAAATTTGGAGTTTATAATAACAATTTATTCAAAAAAGTTTAGGCGTTCCTTCATGTGAAATCCAATTACCATCGAGCAGCTCAACTTATTGAGTGGTTCAAGAACTACAACTACTTATATTCCTAGACTATATTTCACAGCCATTGACCCTATAAATGTATTTTGCAGTAGGCCAACATTATTTCTTATCCTCTTTTCACATACAATCAATCAATGCCTTGGGCATCTCCCCAAAAGATGCATTAAATTATTTATTTTACTGAAAGAAAATTTGGCAACAATGATGCAACAACTTTTTTGGATTCATATACTATCGATATATCGAGAGATGATACACATACACTCGGTGTATGTGGGTCACACATACACTGGATGTATGTTACTATTAAAATGTATACTTTTTGTATATGTTACTACTAAAATGTATAATGTTACTAAAAAAAATTACAAACTTACAATCATTTGAACCTGTTTTGTTATTCAATGATATTTGACTTTACATAATACATAGGCGATTGAAATACTATATTTCGAATTGAATTTTATTACATGGTAGGAATGAAAATATAACATTATTTTTCTACAAACAAATTAAATAATTAAAAACGAAAGGAAAATTTAGTAGAAATCAATAGTAGAAAAATGGTGAATATGAATAAGATGAAGCTAATATATGAATAATCTGAAAAAAAATTACAATTCTTTTTTTTAGTTTTAAACAAAGGATTCATACAAATCTAAACAAAGAAAATTTCATAAAACAGATTTTTTAAACAAAGATAAAGAACAAATCATTAAAAATAAAATTATCTGTCGAAACATTGTAAATTTGTAATATTTTAGTAATAATATACATTTTAGTAGTAACACATACACAAGGTATAAATTTTACTAGTAACACATACACCTATATGTGTATGTGTGGCCCACATACACTGGACCCAGTGTATGTGTAGCCTTTGCGCGATATATCCCATGCTTCTTTTTTTTCTCATTGCTTAATTGTAGAACTCAAAATCAATATAATTAGTATAATGGAGAGCGCTTCAAATGAGCAAATAATAACAAATGACCTTAAGCATGATACACCCGAATATATGATAAATGTGCTCTTGAATAACATTATACAGACCCACATATTCGCTTGTTTAACTACACTTGCCAAGATAAATGACAAATTGATGACAATAATTTATACACTTAATATCCCGACTAGTCCTCATATAAGTTCTCGGGTTATCATAATGAATTCCTTTATTTACATTGTATATCATCTTCTAAAACTAGTGCTAATGAGCTTGCTTGCAAGTATTAAAAACACAAGAGATAAAAAGTACACAAATTTTGAGAGATCTCATAATTTCTTTCAAAATATCCTACATCTTTGAATCTACTCTACTTTTTTCATACTTCCTCCGTTCTATTTTAAATGAAACGTTTGTTTTTTCACGCAAATCCAACACGCTCTTAATCATTAATATCTTTAGTTGTGCACACGTAAAAAATATAAAAAGTTATAATTTGATAGTATGCATCGAGACGAATCTAACAAGATCTCACTTGACTATGCTTTTCTTTATATAATGGCGATAAATTGGAGTAAAATTGATCGATGAATAGTATCATTTCACTCAATGTTTCATTTAAAACAGAACAGAGAAAGTATTAATTTTATCAATACATTAGGTAAATGATAAACAGTCTATCACACATTATTAACAATTTTATCCGGTAGTAGTCCAATTAGATACTGTATTTATCCTTAAAAAAGATTCATCCATTGCCAAATGCCAACAAACAAAATAAAAACAAAACAAAACAAAAGATTATCAAGAAACCAGAGGCAACATCACATTTTACAGTCTGTACATAACCACCAGCGACAACAAAATAACAAAAGAACAAAAAAAAAAAAGTTCAGGTTCAATATTAGAATTAGAACTACCTCCCTTAATTAGCATAATGATAATTACTTATCATAATAAAACTTATCCATTCAAAAACCTACTAGCAATAATTCTCAACCACATTGATTCATCATCTCTTAAATTTCCAGGTTATTATTACTTTTAATTAATATTAATTACTCCATAATCAAATCCAGTAATCCTTCAAGCCACACTGATACTGCAATCTCCATTGTTGAACCCTTGCATAACCTTAAACGCCGAATGCCTCGAATTCGCGAGATCCGATGACGTCATAGAGAGAGAAAGGTTGAGTGATAATGGCGATGATTCGTTCTGATTCAAATCGAAATCCGCCATTAATGTACTGTTACTGCTGCTTGTTGAAGCAGCTCTCACAAGCTTCATCTCATGATTATACGACGTCGTTGAAGGATAGATCGGAGCTGTAGGTGATAAAAATCTTGTTGTTTCTGGTTGTGGTACTGAGAATCTGATATTCGAGATCTCCGAATTCGGCGAAACTTGTTGTAGAGATGAAGATTCAGAAACTCCATTGTTATCGATTTGTTGATCATTTGATTGACTTGCAGCAACCTTTAAAATAAAAAAATAAAAAATCAGAAATCTGAATAATACTTCATAATTTTGATTTTGAAGGTGATTGAATGAGATGATACCGAATCAGTAGTGATATCGAAAAGGCTAGATCTACGACGACGACGATTGAGATTACTCCTTCGAAGATAATATTTCTGAGCGTGACTAGCAACTTGAGTTGGCGTTCGTGTTTTAACGAAGTTTCTAGAAATTCCTCGCCAATCTCCTTTTCCTACTTTTTGCAATCCAAGCAAAAACAACTTATGCTCATCTTCCGTCCACGGCACACCTAAAAAATTCACAAATCAATCAATCAAATCAACAACAACAACAAAATCAAAAGTAACTATGATTTCATTTATAATTTTGATTTTTAATTTAATTTTTGATTTTTGATTTTGATTTATGATTTTTCTCTCTCCTACCTCGCTTGCGTTCGCGGCTAACAACGGCGGTAGTGGTGGAAGAATGAGTAACGACGGCGGTATCATCGGCGGAAGCGTAACCAGCAGCAGCAGTAGGAACGACGTCGTTAGAGGAAGAAGAATCAAGACGATGTTCATACTGAGATAAGTTGTTAAGAGAAACACTCTTTCTCATAGAATCAACCACCACACGAACACCGAACAACATAAACTCACCGCCAGTAACCTTAGCATCTTCCTTCGCCATTTTCAATGATCGCACAAAAAGTCGTCGCTAAAGAGGAGAGAGAAAAAAGAAAAAACTGATGGAAGAAGAAGGTGAAGTGAAAGTGAAATTTGAGAGAGAGAGAATACAAGGGTGAGGTTATGAAGGAATCTATAGAGAGAGAAAGAAGACCGTACGAGGGGGAATTAATTATTTATAAGAAAAAAAAAAGGGAAATTACTTGGGGAGAGAGAAAACGAAAACGGGGGTGGGGAAAAGAAGGGACATGATAAGGTAACAGGGCTGTCAGATAAGGTGAATTATAATTACAAGATGAGATATTTTATTAATTTATTTTTTTATCTTTGTGGATTATAGTGAAAGTGGGGTAACATATGGTAGGGATTAGCCAATCAGTTTGTGGATTTGCGTGGGAACAACACGTGGCTTTTAACAGTCGGTTAATTTATCCTTTTTGAGTTGAGATATTTCATTTGTTTTTCTTGGGGAGGTTTTTAAGATGAGGGGCTTTTATTAAGTCAAAATCATGTCACAATCAGTTAGAGAGTAGATGATAGAATATTTCACGAGGATGTGAGATAGATAAATGGAGTAGATAATTGTTCCCTCTTTTGGGTTGGATGAATGAGTGAAGTGAAGCCAATTCATCTTTTTACTTGCCTTTTTTTATTTCCCCGGTTTGGTCAAGTAAACCCTACCTCCTGTTTTTTTTCTTCGTTGCCGAGTTTGTTTTCTTTTGGAATTTTGGCGTAATTCTCAAATTATCCCTCACTTTTGGATAACTAGATCTCAATTCTCGGACGTGTTCTTTGTGATATTATATACTAATCTATAAAGAAGAAGCATTATCACAATGTATCATTAAGATTTGTTTTAATAGGTATTTTTAAGAACTCTATATCAAACTAAAAAGATTTAAACTAAATCAGATCTAATAAAATTAAAACCAACATAAGATTTACTGTATTTAATAAGATTTTGAAATAAGACGAAGAGAATATGAGTTAGTCTTGCGTGGACCTGGTTCACAATAATATTATTGTGGACCAAAACCACTAATTTAACATAGTGATCCTTTTTTTCCATATAGTAACCTTTTCAAATTTTAAGATACACTATACAGTTACTATCTACCATAAGACTGTTTTTTTTAATATAGTAACTCTTCCTCACATTAGTTTATCATGATGAAATTTTCACTTTGTGACATAGTAATCTTTTTTTTTCATAGTCAAACTTCATAATTTATATCTATTCATCTGTTATATTTTTTTTATATAGTGATCCTTTTTTTCATAAATAACAAGAATTAGCATTAGGTCCACACTAATTTAGTGTGGACCAAGTCCATATAAGTTTTTTTACAGAGAATATAGACTCATCTATACTTTCTCTACTCTTTATTTTAGTTGTCCTTCTCTTTTGGTTTGTACAATTAATTTTTTGTAATTAACTATTTTCTCCATTATACCCTAAAGTGGTCAGTGAAGTAGTTTATAATATCACCTAGATGAGCTTGCTAATGTTATTAATTATATTCAACTACCCCTTTATTATTATTATTATTATTATTATTATTATTATCATTATTTATCTAGCCTTTTTCTTAAATATACTTGTATGTACTCCCTCCGTCCCATAATAAATTTCTCATCTCAAATTTTAACACTATTCATAAGTAAAGAAAATTCTTTCTAAAATTTTACAATATATAAGAGAAATCATAGCTATGTGAGGCCTTATTTGATTTCTCATTGTATACATTACAAAAATCAAACTCTTATAATTTTTACTAATATATAATAAAGATATTAATGATACAAAACGTGCATTGACAAATGTGAAAAAAGAGAAATAAGAAGTCTAATGGGGACGGATGGAGTAATTTTTTAGAGAAAAACAAACAAACATAATAAACGCATATCATTACTAAACTGTACTTTATGTGTTCCACCAGATTCTCGTAGTAATTTTAACGCCATATACCAAAGTAAGGAGGAGATAAAATAAACACGTTGTTCAAGATAAGAGGAAAATATGCTTGTGAGAGATTATGATATTAATTGCATCTAGCAAGTGGAGGAAACTAAGGTAGAAAGGTAAAAAAATCTTCTACCAAATTAAGTTAATTAATGTAAAGTAGAAAAACATATGATACATATTATCAAAACAAAAGGTATACATTTGTCAATATACAATATTAACTATTAATGTCTTTAGTTATACATTAAGGTTAACCCAATAACAATTAAAAATATGACATTTATCTTTATGTATTTGTAACAAAATATTGTTAGAAATAATATATAAATAATATAAGAAGATTAGTATCACAAAATCTAATAAGACATAGAGGAAAATACAACATCTAGGAATATATATGAAGTTTTTCCTGTGTCCTTTATACCTTGCAACTTGGCCTTTTTATATACTTCCATGCGTTTTTAATACTTGCAACCTGTTTGATTTATGTATTATTTATCTATTAACTTTGACTATAAATCTTCTATGATATATTTCATTAGTTTCTTAATAAATGTATCATATTGATTTTTAACATTATCTAGATATCAACTTTGACCATATTTAATTACAATTTTGTAAACATAAAATGCTGTTATTTTAATTTTCATTGGTTAATCTTAATGTATATTTTTAAAATTCTATCTATTTTATAATTTTAATAATATATAACTGAATTTATTGATGGTCAAAATTATGCATTGGTAAGTGTGTCGAGTCAAAATATAAGTGTTACTCTTTCATGCCAGAGGATTTGGGACAAATCGTTTGAGATAATAATTTGTTGTGTAGTATGAGATGTTATTTTTTAGAAAGTCTGATGACATGTGTTGATGGCATATTCTTTATTGGAAGAAAAGATAATTGAGTATATTTTTTTATTCATATAGATAGAATGTGGGGCCAAAGGGGGTGTTAGTTTACTAGTACGATAGAATACGCCAAAAATAAAAGTCGTTTAAACCAGTTTGGGACAAAAATAGTCGGACTATTTTGAGATAAAGCGAGTATCAACTAGGATATGTCGTATAATTAATCTCGAAATATATTTTTCGTATATGAATTTTTTATAATTTTTACTAATTGATAATTAGATATAATATTAGAATACAAGTAACATGACCGTGTCTAATTATCATCCCCGATTAGCATATGACTCACTTGACTATAATCTCGATCTCTTCCTCTAATATTACAAGAATTTCAGAAAAACTTGAGTACAATTTTCATATTGCAAGTAACAAAATCGGGAATATGCGAAGGCCCGGAGATAGATACATCTACCCACTGATACAAGTAGACATTATCCACTAGATAGGTACATTATCCACTGTGAAATGTACAATTAAAAATAATTAACCCTACCGAGTCGTTATACTCTACTAATTATCGCCTCATTCCCAATAGGTGGATTACTTGCTGGATAGACAAAGTTTTTTCCGAGTCGTCACTTTGCCACATTTGCCACATTTGCCACACTCATCCAATACAAGATCAAGAAAGATACTGTATTAAGAATTTGTCAAGAAAAAATCATTGATGGTGGAAGGAGGAAGGCATATGGACCGTAGGGAAAGCATATTCATTTTATTGTCTCATAGTGGGAGGATATTTTTTATTATTTTATTGGCTGATAAGTGATAATCTATTTATGCTCCATGCATTAGGTGGTGAACTGGTGGTTATTAAATTATTATGTCCGTACTGCTTTATTATCTAATCTAATCTTTGGCCATCTTTTGATGGTGCTGGTGCATCTGGGGTTGAAGATAAGCTGAGATAAGGTATTTGTGGGACCCCACTTTCATTTTCTTCTTTTCCTTTATTATCTCCCTTCATCCTCCCCCACTTTTCATACAAATTTCAACATCACGCGCTTGGATAGAAATTCCTTGTATAGTTGTATCCTTAACTAATTCTTCAAATTATAAAACTTGACTTGGAAGTTGGAACCTATTCTCTTCACCTTATTTTTACTTTTTTATAAATTCTTTTATTAAAGAATAAAAGGTCAAGAAAAATAAGAAAAGTCAGGGAAAATTAAGAAAAGTTCAGAATAAATTAAAAAAAAACAAAACGTTTAAAAAAAACTAAGAAAAGTTTAGAAAAAATTAGGTAAAATCTTACAGCAGAATTTTCTTACCTTTTTTTCCATCCTTGAAGCGCCTAAACTTTGATTGAACTAGAACTGTAAGATTTTGACCCAAGTCTGATGTCAATTCCAATTCATATGAAAAAGTTGTACACATATCTAATTGGACTAGCTCAAAAAAATTATATTAATATAAAAAGTAGTAGGCGTATGTAAGACCGCCATACACTTAATTTATTTTAAGACCGCCTTATTAGTCTTAAGATGGTCAAAGTTAAATGAGCAAAGGATGTTGTAATTATTAAAGCGGTTTTT